>CM022708.1:22686524-23045005 GCA_012295165.1 Asparagus setaceus | reverse complement strand
CGTGGATAGTAGCTTCGTAAATCCTCACCAAGGGTATCTCCATCTTGTGACCAAGCTGCCGAGCAAGTCATCCATGGAAGTATTGCCATATAAACCAAATCTCACTAAATCTTCCATGGAGAATTCAAAAAGAAGGCATTAGGAAGGCGAATGCAATTAAGGCAAACAATAGGTAAAGCTACATACCTCCTATAGTGGAGTTAGCTTGCCTAGTCTCTTGTGCATTTGTCTCCTGCAATCTCTAAAAGAACAAAAAGCAAAGAGGCAATTAGTGAGGGTACAAACCGAAGTCATTCCATTCTCGCATTCACCCGTAAGAGGAATTATCGATAGATGTACTGGGTCCACCGACAGTCCTACGCCTCCTCCGCCATAGCTCCATACATTTGTTGAGTAAAACTTGGCTCAGCATGAGCAGAACTGAGCTCAGCAAAATGGTGGTGAGCAAAATCAAAGCCAGGATCATAATCCCTAGAACCGCAGCGAACCGAGAAATGTCACCAAAAGTTGAAATTTCAGATTTCATCACGGTGAATTATTACCTCCACACCGACCGAGCATTACGGGTCAAGTCTATATCAAAGGACCGAGGATTCACGTGATTCTTATGAGCTAACCTCTTTCGTTTAACCTCTTGAGAGGGTCGAAATTCTTCCTCTTCAGCAGATTTTCCTGAAAATTCAATTGGATGAGAAATCTAATGGAAAGGATGAGAAAACGAAAGGGAAAAGGAGAAGGTACCGAGGTCCTCATGAGCCGCAGCTTCCGTCCTCTCCTAAAGTAGCGCCAGAGTTGTGGAATTCCTCCTCACCTCACTCTCGATAAGATACGGCGCTTCCTCGAGCTTGAGCAAGATTCTGCGAAGCGTTTGAGTACCGGCCTCGAACGATGCTTCGGCTACCAGATCCGATGGCCCTCATTGGACTGGTTCGTTGGCTACTAATAGCCAACTACAATGAAGGAATGTCGACTCACCGACGGTCCGAAGCCGAGATCGAACCTAGCACCGTACACCCCATGACGCCCACAACCATGCTCAAGGCCATCCACAAGTCCACCTTGAGTCTGAGTCGTCGGTTCGGGTTCCCAACATAAAGTTGGTCAACGAATCGGGCGAGCAAAACGACAGGAAAATAAGGCTCAATGAAGCATTCCTCACTTACTCGAAGGTGAGATACCTCGGCCCGATATTCACTAGCCGTTGAAATAGCCAATGTTAAGTGAAGTCCGCCGTGTCTTCGACACCTCCTCGTCGACCAAGGACTCACCATATTGACCGAGAATCGAGGAAAACATCCGAAAAGATCCACCTTTGTGAATCAGACTGCTTGATCTCGAAAACCACGCCCTTCCATCTCGCAATCCTCTATCAATCCGAAGAAAGGAGTAGACGACCGGAACCCGGTATTTACATCATGTCGGACGATGAAGGACCAACCAGTCATCAAATAGGTATATGGGAGCTCTAACTCGGACGGAAGGGATACGTGATGATGGCTCGTCCTTTCTCGTAAACGCCAACTATATGCCGCAATCCACGGTGAATACCGCCACCATCACGGAAGGAGAGAGTTCCTTCTTGTGGGCGAAGTTGAACCGCAGATAAAGGACCTCCAAAGGTAAAGCATCATCGATTGATATGGAACCACACACTTCTTGAGCCGATTGCAAGATAGCCCGCTAGAAGAGTTGTCGGCCGGATAGGCTTCACCGCATGCCACGAAAGGTCGCAAACTTGGTCCCCGAAGGAAAGCCTTCGCATAGCCGAGTGTATAAGAGTTAGCCTCTGACTTCTCGATCAGTTCATTAACCTTCGGAAGGAGTGAGCGTGATAGTTCACATATTTCCTCGCCGATTTGTCCTCCAAATGCCGAACAAGTAATGGCGAACTGCTTCAAACTCACTCGCATTTCCTCTTAGCAAGGTTCGATTGGGCCGAGCTATATGGTAATGACAAGTGAGATCCCATAAAGTCTTATAACGATCGGTGTGCGTCCTTCAGCCGCCTGGCCTCGATTGAGGGAAAGTACTCTGATATAGCATCTTCCCATGGGTAGACCTGAAATACGGTACATCTCATGCAAAGCCAACCCCAACTCGCCATGTTTAGTGAAAACGATTAACTGGATTATAAAGCTCGAATAAGGTAAAGAAATGGTTGGCACTGATTGGAAGGCCATACATGGTGGCACGAATCGCCAATACGCATCCGCAAGCACGGTTCTCCATCCCATCGGCTGAGGACGAAGCGTCAGCGACCCACCGCTGCTTACTTGACGAAAGTGTACCAACCAAGAATCTATGATCGACGACGGCATCTCTCGCTTCCAATTTAGCAAGGCGATTCTTCAAAGTCGAGGCAGAACAAAGAGCTCATCACGGGCTGTGTCCACCCTACAACCCTGTGGTGAAGACCGATGACGCGATTCCTATTGGAACCCTGAACCGCAACCGGGTAATAAACCCACAATGAATATGATCATGCTCCTCGTCAGACGCCATACGGCGTGTCACAAAGATGGTGTCTAAGGTCGGTCAATGAGAGCCGACGAGGTATCCGGAATATACAAGGGCCTCCGCCGTCTTTGTTCAACCACCTCTCACTCGATAAGAGTCAGATCCGGATCCTTAACCGAAGTCAGCCAATAGATAATCTATTTTTCGCAGGTTCTGGAGCGGTGTCTTTACAAGTGGCGATCACGTGACCAATCGTCGGAGAATGAGAACTCCCTCGATGCACCAATCGTGTCACGTGTACCGTGCAAATCGAAGCAGATAAAAATCGAGGGATCGCCACACGTGGAATAGTATTCGCTATGCGCCCATCAACCGCTGTAGTTTGAAAAGTTCCCGAATAATCAACTGAAATCAGAAAATATTCAGTTAGTAAATGGCGTTGAATTCATCTTACATAGATTGAGTCACGACCTTATAACGGGGCGAGAGTACGGTGTGAAATCGCTCCCGTTAAAAACATCGAGACGGGTGATCTTTGAAGCCTCAATCCTCACGGGAGAATCTCGGCTCTTCCCAATCGCCACAAAGGAGAACGGCCGGGTCATAACGAACGTGCACAATTTGAAGCCTCAATCCTCACGAAGGAGAATCTGGCTCTTCCCAACGCCTCACAAAGGAGAACGGCGGGATACAACGCATATATGTACGAAAATATGATGACGCCGGGCGACCACCGAAAGAAGGAGAGCGCGTATTCACGCCGCGGCGAAGTTGATCGACTTAAACGTGATCTCCCCGACGACATCGGAAGCTGCAACAATACAACAAAAGTCGATACATGGCCAAAAATCAGCAAATAAACGCCAAAAGATACACAAACCGATGCCGAGAACCCGATGAAGCGGCCTTGGCCGCAAGCGCGACACCGCTTCAAATACGGGCCGCCTGACATCGCAAGACTAGCGCCTGGGCCGCAAGAAGTGCCGCATTCATCATCATGCAAGGCCGGGCGCCAGCCTACCGCCGCCAAGGCCCGCCAAGGACTGCCGCCAGTGCTCTCGACCGCGACACCGCATGCACAAGAAAAAGAAGAAAAAAGAGAGAAAAAGTACTCAGATGCATACCTTGTTGATCGAGGAAGAAAAGACGGCGAAGCGAGATGAAAACAAGAGAGAGAGAGCATGGGGCCGCCTAGGTCACAAAAGAGGGTTTGTGGGTATTTATAACAATCCCACATGGACCCAATCCTCTTTGAATAAGGACTCTTATTTGGCAACAAGTAGGAATCTAATGGAGCCCAATTAGATATCCAAAAGGAACCAAATCAGCCCCTAATTAGGAGCCCTAATTGAAACCTCAATTGGATGCCAAAACAATGCCAAATCAGTCCGTTAATCGCCCCTATCCTCTCCGCTATATTTGGAAAGATTCGAAGGTTTATTCGCAGATAACACTGCTAAGGCCCCCATCGCCGATCAACGCTGCCGCTAATCCTACTCCAACTAGGATTACGAGTATAAACTGCTTTCCTAATTTGTCGAAGTTCCTAAGAATATTCTCACAAGAAATATTCTTAGGATAACTCGATCATGCGAATTGCATCGACGATCAATTCACTAATCCTACTCCAACTAGGATTATACAGTATAAACCTGCTTCCTAATTTATTGAGAGTTCCTAAGAATATTCTCACAAGAAATATTCTTAGGGATTAATCGGCAGTGGATTGCACCAATCAAATCAACGCCTAATCCTACCCAACTAGGATTACGAGTATAAACCGTTTCCTAATTTATTGAGAAGTCCCTAAGAATATTCTCACAAGAAATATTCTTAGGGATAACTCGATCGCGGATTGCACCGACGAAATCAACGCTACTAATCCTACCAACTAGGATTACGAGTATAAATCGTTTCCTAATTTGTCGAAAATATTCTCACAAGAAATATTCTTAGGGATAACTCGATCATGCGAATTGCATCGACGGATCAACGCCTAATCCTACCCAACTAGGATTACGTATATAAACCGTTCCTAATTTATTGAGAGTTCCCAAGAATATTCTCACAAGAAATATTCTTAGGATAACTCGATCGTATGGATTGCACCCGACGCGAAATCAACGCCTAATCCTAACCCAACTAGGATTACGGTATAAACCGCTTCTAATTTATTGAGAAGTTCCCGGAAGAATATTCTCACAAGAAATATTCTTAGGGATAACTCGATCGTACGGATTGCATCGACGATCAACGCGTCGCCTAATCCTACTCCAACTAGGATTACGAGTATAAATCGCTCCTAATTTGTCGAGAAGTTCTAAGAATATTCTAAGAAATATTCTTAGGGATAACTCGATCATGCGGATTGCATCGACGATCAACGCGTCGCCCAATCCTACTCCAACTAGGATTACAGTATAAACTATTTCCTATTCCGAGAAGTTCCCTAAGAATATTCTCACAAGAAATATTCTTAGGGATAACTCGATCGCGGATTGCACGACGATCAACGCCACACCTAATCCTACTCCAACTAGGATTACGTATAAACCTGCTTCCAAATTTTCGACGAGGAGTTCTCGGAGAATAAATCCATATTCTTAAGGATAACTCGATAACCCTTAATTTCCTCCCACCATAATATCCAAGAGAGGAATAATCTGACGAGGCGTGAAAGTCACGACGACACCGGACAATATGTCCAGCCCAAGAAACTTCACCCACCGTGGATAATCATATCCCAACAACGGTCAAAGCGCCGCGACTCACAATCGGGCTAGGACGATGGTTGAAAGCCAAATGGTCTCTGTTTCAACAAGGAATCCTCTGAGGATGTCTCCATGAAAAGATCAGTCCCCACGTGGTTAAACCAACAACACACGATGATGAAGGAAATAACCGATTAAAGGTTATGAAATTCTATGTATCCCAAGACGACCAACGGTCGCTAACAAGGAGTTCGCCGACATACGGATAAATCCAAAAGTCCGATGGTTAGTCAAACAACGACCAATCGCCACGAAGTTACAAGCAAAACTCACCCACCAGCTTGAATCAAGATAATAAGCGGTCGACAATAAATGCAAAGACCGTGATCTTATCGGGAATCCTACAAAGAACTGGATGATCCAAAGAATCAAGACTTGAAGCTATCTCTTGGGACCCTCACCGATCAAGGTCGAACCATCATGTCCAAAGCATCCGGACTCATTAAGAATTGAGATCAGACGCTTTGGAGGGTATCAGAGGCGCTAAAAATACTTACAAGATCCTCGAAACCAACTCGTGGACGGAGTCGGCGAATGACAACCCATCGAATGATACAGACGTCGAATCGTTAAGACGCGAACTCGACGCGAACCACATGGCCACAAGCACGGCTTAAACCGACTTGAACCGGACGATCGGTTTCGAGACCGCTGAACCGGAACAAACCAAGAATTAGTCCCGAGTCAAGTATAGACGGAACCCAAGCCCGAGAGACGAAAACGCCGAAAACGACGAAAACGACGAAAAACGGCGAACAATACGCTCGGCCAACTTGGTCGAAGTTACTTCTACCAAGTGGTCGAAGTGGTCGTTAATAATGGCGAGCCACCTCGCCAACTTGCCGAGTGCTCTACCAAGTGGCCAGGAGGCTCGCCAAGGCCGAAGCCGATGCACCCCTATTGTATAAATAGGGGGTCTGGTGGTTCAAGGGGATTTTTGGACCTCCGGGGACTTTGATCGATTTTCGGATATTCTCAAAGAGCTCTTGCGAGATCTACAAGCCGCCGACGATAGTTCCGGAAAGCACCCATGAGCATAAACCCACGACGCCGATCTACGAGCGGAAGGTAATCGAATTCGTCGAACTACAGATACCCTCTAGATTAAGCTTCGCCTTAATCTCGGGGATAGCGCGGATTTCTCCTAGTAGATCTCACCCGCCAGCGATCCTCTCCTTCGTGAGTGTGATCCCTCAGCGCTTCGTTTCTTCAGAAACGAGCCCCTTTACATCTGTAGTTCCGCAACCCTGCCCCACTGATTGAATTGCGCTGCGGTCCACTGGACAATAAGTCCCCAGACAGCAAAGAAAACCCACGCAGCGGTGATCCGGATAACAGATCCTCGTTTGTTCACTAAGGATAAAAGTTGTAATCTTTTTGATTTTCATTGTACGCCTTAAAATAAAAGGCATTTCTTTTTGAATTTCTAGGCCAAAGAAGTCAGAAGCAAAATTCAAATCAATGACAATCATCCCGACTTTTACCGCGAACAATGCTATCTGTGACTGTTTTTCCTCCAAAAGACTTGTTTATTCACTCATTTAGCCTAATTGCTTCAGATCGAAAATGATAACTACAATCGCAATCTACACTACATTCCACACTACTCTCTCCTGTTAGAATTAATATAAAACTATAATCCTCACCATCACCATAACTTCTGAGTTTTGGTGTAATGGTTAGAGAGACTAAAATTTAAGATGGTATCGAGCAACCCGTGTTCAAACCACCCACTAATTTAATTTTAAGCGGATTTTCTAAAAATGACACCACAGCAGGAGTCCATGCTGCCCAACCCGGTGTGGGGCATGTTAGAATTAATATAAAACTATAACTCACACTCACCATAACTTCGAGTTTGATCTATGGTTAGAGAGACTAAAATTAAGACTCAACAAAATGGTGATGATGACTCACCACTTGAAAATTGTAGTGGTGAGCCCCACCTTGTAATAATGTAGAATGAGTGTGGGTTGTAATGCTTATCACAACCTCTTCGAGATAGCTTAATAAATCCACCAACTACTAAGAACTTGCAATATTTCAGCACAAACGCCATTGCAATTAAAAGATGGATTCATTAGCCCCCATGATAAAATTTTAGCACAAGTTTTCACCACTTAATACTAATTGATACCTTAATGCTGGATACCAAAGAAATATTTTACAAATATGACCATTTATATCATTACAATTTATGCGCTGAAGAAGAAATTAGGAAATGGATCCAAAAATTCAGGATAAAACAGTTGTTCTTCTTGTGATGACTTGAGTCCCAAGTTTTATATGAACTAGTTCTCAGTTAGCTCCAATAGGAATAAGTGACATTTTGCCCCCATAAATCTCTGGAAGTTGGCTTTCATCAATTTCTTCCAATAGTGTTTCTTTAAGATTCTTGTCATCGACAAACACAAACTGTAGCAAGAATAGAACAAATTAAGTTTCTAAACTGTATCATGTAAGGAAATAGTGACATTATGAAATTAAATAGTAAGTTTTCGGAGATTACCTTGTTCTTCGTCTTCTTATCGATGAATGGGTATATAATCTTCCACACTTTCATGAAAAGGTAAGGTACGTGGACGAGAAACACCTTGTGGAGCCTCTCAGGATAGTAACTCTGCCATGATTATATCAAGAATTACAAAGTCAATATTGCTTGGGTTTGCCTATACTTTATTCATGGAAATTCTAGTGCTTACTAAAGAAAGCTTACTCTAGGAGGTCAACTGTGCAAGATTATCACAATTAAGATAAAATATAGTGTACGAAAATGAAAAAGAAGAATGCAACAAATATTTTGAATGAGTAGGACATGAAAATTTGTACCAACCAAAAGATTTTAATTCAACTGAGAGAAATTGCTTACCACCTCCTAAAAGTCGCTAACTTTTTTTATTTGCATTAAAATACCCCAAAGCTTACATCATTTATAACTTCGATGCCCCAAAAAAAAATTTCCCCAAAGTTATAAAAGGTAATAGGGGTATCAAAGTTAAATATTTTTTAACTTTGGGGTATCTACTGAAGAAGGAAAAAAGAACTTTTGTGTATCAAAAGTTAATAATGGTGTAAATTTTTGGGTATTTAATTGCAAATAATCGATCCTTGATCCTTAAAAAAGTGAAGTATGGACACAGTAGTTTAAGTGACATTTTTACAGTGTTACATTAGTAGTGTGTGTGTGTGTGTGTCTTCTCTTAGTCTAGGCTCTTTAGTTTCACTTTTGCTGCATAAGGTAGCAATCATCAATCCTTAGAAAAAAAATTTCCATCATTTTCAGGAGGACAAGTAGTCAAAATCTTCAGTCCTCTTCTGGAATCTGTTGGCTCTGAGTAACTCTGCCTAGACAACACCATTTGACAAGGAAAAGAGATAGTGATGATGACAAATTTATGACAAGTTCCCCACAGAAACAGAAAAAAGAAAGAGACGGAGAACAACCCTCAATGGCTCAATTACAAAGAAAGAAACTCCCGTGTAAATATTGCTTGAAAATTTAATATCATTTAACGCTCGGGAAATTGTTACATTACTGTTTAAAATTGTTTTCCACATTGAATCAACAATGTTAGAATATAAAAATATAACCCCCAACTCTCACCACAATTTCTGGAGTTGTCGTGTAATGGTTAGAGGCATTTAAGACACAAAGAACCGGGTTCAATCCCATGGCCATGAATTTAAAGCCAATTTTCTAAATATTGACACTACCTGTGAATCCAGATTCACCCATAAAAGGATGCTCAACCCAAGGAGGAGAATATAAAAATAACCCTCAACTCTCACCACAACTCCTGTTAGAGGCCTTTAAGAAGCAATATAGTTTTTAAGTTTAGGATACATATTTTTAAATTTTCCATACCCTTAAGTTTAATGTAAAAATGTAACCTTTAAGGGAAACGAAAAAGGAAAAGTTCATTGAAATTCTCTTTGTATCCAGATAGCTAATATGCCTGTGAAATTTTTTGGGTATGAAACCAAATGGGATTGAGTTTTGAGAGTATCCTAAAGATTTTAAGTTTGTGGGAATAAAAAAAATATATTCTCTCCTCTTTCTCAATTATATATCCAATATAGCAGAGCACTTCCTATGTTATGTTCAAGCCTTATTACTTCAACTCCTATTCCAGACTGTTATAGTCATGATAATCCATAATACACAAATCCTAATTACAAGTTATCAAAGTTTACCTGAATATTAGGGTTCTTTTCCTTCATCCTGTTTTTTCACAAGTTTGACAATCACATTCAACGCTTCGCTATTCAACTCTCTTTTAGTTCCTAAATTGAGGGTATTACACTTGAGACTGAACAATGAGATACTACATGTCAAATAATTGCTGGCATCCATTAGACCCTTGGAACTTCGTGGATGCTCACTCAAGATACTCCAATTACAAATGTTGCTTTTTCTCTGAATCATGAGCAGTTTACTTTTAAATATGGCAGAAAATAAAATGAAAGTTAATCCTCAAGATATTTGTCGTATCAATAATATGTTAATAATCCACTTAAGATTCTTTTTGTCGTTTGAGATTTGAACCTGTTCTAAAGCCAACTTAAAGACTCTTCCACTGCATTAATACCCCAAAGTCGTCATGAGGGTTGAAGGTTATAATTTTTATATTCTAGTGATG
Source organism: Asparagus setaceus (assembly GCA_012295165.1). Classification (NCBI taxonomy): domain Eukaryota; kingdom Viridiplantae; phylum Streptophyta; class Magnoliopsida; order Asparagales; family Asparagaceae; genus Asparagus; species Asparagus setaceus. The sequence continues at coordinate 23,035,137 of CM022708.1, read as the reverse complement.
ATAGTAAGATGTACCGATTTAGCCTTGTATTTCAAATGAAAAGACAAAAGAACACATGAGGAGCAAGCAGCGGCAGCAAAACCTCGGCAGCACGGAAAAGTCCAACTGGATCGGTTCTCAAAGTAAGAAACGAATGCCCACAATTTAGGTCAAACCGAATCCTCGCCGGTTAGGAGTACTATTTCGTTGTAGAACTCTCACGAAGTGGTATCTACCGGGTTATGAGAGCTTATCGATTTTTTTTTACATAATTGTAAAGGGTGATTGAATAAGTGTGTAGAGAGGAAACAAAGGAGGATATCCTAGGGTCAATGAGGAACTTCGTGAGATCAAGTGGGGGTTTCTTACGGTGATCTTGAAAAGTACAAGAAATACTAGAACTTGTGATCTCTGGTAACATAAGTAGACTCCACTCTCTCCCCTTGGATGTAGGTGATTGCTGAACCACACTAAATCGCTTGCTTTTGTCTGATTTACTTTTCTGCAAAACCTGGTTCGGATTTGTTTCTCATTTGTTTCCCACTCTTTGTTAGGAGTAGATCTAATTGGTTCCCATAGCTTCCACATATCCCAAACACCAATTTCATCGGTTTCCAACAATAATTAAGTTTTAACTTCAAAGAGGTATATGATATCCCTTTAAATTGATTTAAATGGACAAAAAATTACTCATGCAACAAACCCTCAACATAGAGGATTATGACATTTCAAGTCTGATTATTTCTATTATAACCGGGGATATAACATTATACACCTCTCACTAAACATGATTAGTGAAGTTTAACTTTTATGATAATAAGTGTTTTAGCACCAGAATTTTTAGGAAAACCGACACCTCCACCCAAAGTGTATGTATGAGCAGATGTGTGTGCAATACTCATGCATGTGTGGGCGTATATAAATTGTATAGGCAGAGTAATAGATGATATCAAGCCAATCTAGGGTTACATGCAGAGTAATAGATGATACCAAGCCAACCTCTATGGTTTTTGGCTGAAACAAACCTGTAAAATATCTATAGCTGCAAGGTAGTTCTCGACGCGCAGTTTGAGTACCCCAGCCTTTCAAATCTGATGACCATGGCCTTCTCTTGACCTCTTGAAGTTCTATAATTGTCAAATGGAGTAAACATGAAACTTAAGATAAATTTTCTTCAAAACATTTCATTATCTTTTGAAATCCAGAAAATTTAAATATACCAAGTATAATAATGAATTCTTTTTTTTCTTCTGCACATAACTAACTTGAAAAATAATATTATATGATATTTGGGAGAAACATCTACACTATAAAGAATAACCTATTATTTCACATTTTCACAAAAATATTCAGGTTTCCGAGATGATACCTGCTACATAATGTGTCGAGGATATACACAATGAAACCTGGGACAAGAACCAAACGGTTCTACTCAATTTCCTTGATCAAAAGTGCAAAAAATAATCCATCTTTAGGGGCAAATAATGACTTACGCTTGTATTCGTCCATTCCATGCTTAGCATTAAACTTAGCTGCAAATGCAACTCCTAAAGGGTGGCCTTTTCTATCAAATCCTTGCACAAAGAATTTCCTCTCAGCAAGCTCATTTTTCACTTCAGCATCTGATATAATTCCATTGGGGACAAATTCCCTCTTCCATTTGAGATATTTGAGGAACATGGCAGAGGCCTTGTCTATGTCTAGTTCACGAGCTCTCAGAAATCTTCTGATCATGAAATTATCTACCTCCTTTACACAAGACAAAGTTTCAAAGATTTAAGAAAATTAGTTATGCAGAGAAGAGATCTTCCGACTAATTCTAAATGAAAAGGAGATGCTCTACAATAGCGCTATGATGAACTAAAACTACATGATTATCTAAAAGATGTAACAAAGTGAAGGGAATAAACTCAAGAACGCTGGGGATTATCTCGAGAGTCGAGAGGTTTAAATTAAGAAATAACAATTAGGTAAAGCATTTACTATAACCACAGTCTGTTTTCAATTTTACATGTATTCATAAGGCAATTAAAAAGATCTGAAACCAATGTGTATTGTGTAGTGATGGGGACCTTGTGGTTCATCTGGAAGAAGCAGAATCAATGTATCTGTAGCGGACGAATCAACATTTCGAGAGAAATCAACTACAATTCGTCGAACTTACAGATTTTTTTTAATTTATTTTTTAAAAGAAAACAGGATGGCATTCCAAAGAAATCCCGGCCGATCCCGAACTTACAGAATTTTGGTTCACACATTTTGGTAGGAAAGCGCAATTTTGTGCTCTTCTTGTGTACCTCTCCATATCAAGATATACCATATAATATTTTGTACTCTGTCCTTTTACTTTCATAATAATATGTACAAATTTCTATTTTTTTGAGGGTAAAAGACTTTAAAAAATTTCACACAGGGGTCTATCTGCAACAGTAAACTATAGGGGTTATCCGAAATTAACTAATATGTAATAAGGCCCAACTTCTTCCCCGAAAAAAACATCGAGTGAATTATGTTCAGTATGTAGCTCACACTTTATTCAGACTATTTCAAAGTAATTAACTAACGGCAAAGAAAGGGACGCTTCTAAAGTACAAAAGCTGAAGTAAGAAGTAAAATCTAAATAATTTAGAAGTAAGAAGTAACTAGACACCACAAAGTACACCAACTTCAATGTTAGCAACCTACAAAAGACAATGTAATGATTCACATAAATGATTAAGAAATACCACATAATAGTCAATACCACACAAGTAGCTAAGCAAAATGTTGAATTCATACTCTACGGTCCAAATTTTGGTCAAGTAAAAAGCATGTCTCAAAAATAGAGGATCAAAATACTAGTTGCATACCCAATTCTGAAATCATACTTCAGTGGGCATCACTCATTTGAGAAATTTAATTGAATAATAAATATAGAGGTAAACAATTAAAGGGTCCTAAAATCAAGCATCAAATAAAAATAAAAATAAAAATAAAAAAAAGAGAGAAAGAGGCAAACCTTAGCTTGTGGATCTTTGTCTTCAACAAATGCTCTCATTAAACCCACTTTTTTCCACTCCAAATCCTCATCAATTGATGGGCTATAGCTTCCTTCTGAACCCATTAGCCCCCTTCTTTGATTTTCAGTGGAGAGAAGAAAAAAAGAAAAAGAGAGAAATTGAGAGAGTATTATTTAAGGAAAGAGATGTGTCTGATAGCACCGTGCTAATAATTGACAGCTATTAGCATTTTACTATAAAACAATGCATTAACTCCACATAAATGGCAATAAGCTCGAATCAAAGAGATTCCACATGCAGATGCCAAGGAGTACAGAAGAGTGCAAGTTTGTCAAGGTTGGAGACTTACTTGGTTTATTTTAGAAGGTTTTTTAGTTTTAGTCCCTTCTTCAATAATTTCATAGTAGTCCGTCCAATCCTCGAAATTTTTTGTAAGCCCCTCAAATCCTAGAGGGTATTGCAAATCGGTCCATCCACGACCAAAATTCTCCCGAACTTGTGTTTCCCCCCAAAAATCCTTGTGTTCATAAAAACATTAGCTTCGTATTTCCTACGTTAGACTATGTATTTCATTAAAAAATCTAAATACACAATATCTTTTTTAAGCCCCTAACCCACAGGCTCTCCACAACAACAACAACAGCAACAAAACCATCCCTCCTTCGGTTAATCCTCGCTTTATATAAACAAAAAGACCTTCTTATTATAATTTGTTGTTTCACTGTTTGACTCAAGAGATTAATTTGGAACAGCTTATAATAATTGTTGTAAATTAATAGGTATTTAATATCTTATGAGAAGTGTTGTAATTTAATGGAGGATGCGAAATTGGTTATCGATGAGCTAATTGGTGATAGAGATAGCTTATCTTTATTTGGTCACATTTACGAGGCTATTCAATTGGATGCTTGCAATTTTCCTTTACATTGGTTCTCCTTCATCCATAAAGAAGGTAATAAGGTTGCTCATTCAATTGCAAAGTTTAGAGTTATGAGTAGCATGTGTTACACATTGGATTTCTTCTTATCCTAGATTTATTGCTCATGATATTACTGCTATGTAACTTCTATTGATTCTTATTAATTTTATCCAATTTTGCTTTAAAAAGTGATTTCAGATAATAAAAACACTAGTTTTGAAACAATTTATGAAAATTAAGTATTGACCTAATAGCAATTTCGATGGCTTGAGAGACTAATTTAAAATATTAAAAACTCATTTTTTTAATCTCCTAACTGCGTTGATGGCGGCAATTAAACGTCCAAGATATTTAGAGGGTGTTTGGGAAGGCTTATTTTTTGAACCTTATAAGTTATGCTGGCTTTTAATAGCTTTTAGCTTTTTTGATAAAAATATTAAAAAATTGTTTGAGTAGAATAGTAATTTGTTTGGTCAAACCTAACTTTTTTAAGTGAGCTTATAAGCTAGTTTTTCAAAAGCTGGGGTATATCAGCTTTTTAAAATGGGACTTATAGGCTAACTTATTTGGCATTTTACTAAACATGTAGAAATAAAAAAGCTAGCTTAAAAGCTAGTTTGACTAAAAAATAAGTCTCCCCAAACACCCTCTTAAAGGTCAGTATGATTTCGTACATATGATGCTTTTGGTATGTGGAATATATTAATTGATTTGTCAATTTAGCCATCACCGTCACTCCTTGTCATCAAATCAGTATAGTAATAGTATAATCAGTATAGTAATAGTATAATATGTCAATCATATATATATATATATATATATATATATATATATATATATATATATATATATATATATATATATATATATATATATATATATATATATATATATATATATATATATATATATATATATATATATATATATATATATATATATATATATATATATATATATATATATATATATATATATATATATATATATATATATATATATATGTTTTATACAAGTATGGGAAGTAGACGGTGGCATTTATTGCAAAATCCCAATTCAGAAATCTCGTGAACCCCAACCTCTCTCAAAATCTCGTGACTCACTTGAACTCCCCAACCTCCCTCAAAAATCCCAATCTCTCTCCCGAACTCCCCAACCCCGACGACATCCTCCACCACCCCTCAAAAATCTCAACCAAATCTCTTCGCCGATCTCTCCGAACTCCCCAACCTCGACGATTTCCCCAACCCCGACGACTTCCCCTAACCCCGCCTAACGACCCCAACCCCTCCTCCTCCACCACCCCTCAAAATCTCGGTGATCTCTCTGCCGATCTCTCTCCCAAACTCCCCAACCCCGACGACATCCCCAACCCGGCGACTCCCCAACCCCTGGCGACTCGGCCCAATCTTGAAACGACCAGATCGTTTCAAACAAAACCCTACCTTCTCAAATCTCAAGTAAGTCTCCTCAACGGGAAAGCTTGAATTTTTAAGTTACTTTTATTTTAGTTAATATTCTTCGTCAATCCCTCTATTATAATTACAAATTTGGCTTTTTGGTTAATATTCATTCGCTTGCAAAATTTTTCTCGAGTTACTTTTGTGGAGTGGATCTTAGAGTGAACGAATCATGAAAGAGTCTAAATATATCTCTGTATGCCTTGAAATTTAGCCTTATTATTTATGTTGTCTTATTTTTCACATTCTAGTGTCCCTCTTGATGTATATATAATGTAGGTCTTCTACATGGGTGATACAAATTTGCAAGAGGGTAATGGGTCATCCAAAGGAAGATGGGAATGATATAAGCCTTTCTTGATCCGTAGTTGAAGATTAAGTATTCAAGAATTGTGTGAATCTTTTGAAGTAAGTGATGCAAATCTGTTTTTAAGAAAATTTGAACTAATCTATCGAGATTGACATCTATTTATAGATGGATTGATGTATTTGAAGTTATGTTGTTGAGTTTCTTTCAAATTGCACGATTCTTTGCTTCTAGTGATTAATTTTACCCTACTATTTTAAGGCATTTCATCCTTTCTTATTTAAAAGAGCATCTTCAATACATATTTCCTCTCAAATATCTGGTGTTTATATTCTATTTTACAAATGAAGTAGATTTCCAAAGAAAGCAATAAGCTCTAAATAAAATCACACCTTGAGAGGTTAATAATCTAAGTCAAACGAAATAAAAACAAATAATTGTTCATTCATAGAGTGTAATCTATCCGCTTATTGTTAGTAGTAGAAATTTTGAATCCAACACAGTTGTATTTAGGAATTCACATCATCCATCACTAAAGTAAATTCATATCAACAGCAGACACTCATTTGCATAAATTCATCAAAAGTGAAAAAGTTCTACAAATTATGTGGACTTTGGAACATACACGGTTTCAGATTGATGCTTCCTTTTCCTAGTTTTTTTCTTCCTATTGACATACATAAGTACTAGGCCTAGCATTATCTTGAGTATGGCAATTAGGTTACTGTCTGAAAATCACTTAATAATAGCATGGAAATTAGGGCTGAAGTGGTCCTGGTGTGGTGCAAGGTAAATAGAGATAAAAAGGAGATGACGAGTAGGGCGGTAAAGGAGGGAAAGGAACTTGATCCCAGAAGAAGAATAATAGACGACGCTAATCCCCGAGCCTGACCCACTTCCCTATCCTTGTGCCCACACACGCTACTCTCTTCCCTCAAATTGAGGCATCACGATATCATTTGTGCAAGAAGAAGAATTAAAGCTTTTGGGCATCCAATCCTACAAAGTAAATATGAGGCATTCAACCCTGGAGAGACTTCCATACACAATCCTGTGTCCCTATTCCTTAGATTATTAACCTCTCAAGGTGTGAATTTGCATTACATTAGCTAACATGAATAGACCTATCTCTTTAAAAGAGCATTTTTATATCTTGCTGTCTATTTCACTTTCTCATTTGCTGTAACTTTTCCTGCCGAATGGTTGTCCCTCATCAATGGTTGGATTGGGCATGCTTGTGACAACGATTTAGGAGTTCAGGGCTTAGGAGTCCGTGGTCTCCATGCTTATATGCCTCGAACTATTTATTCTCTATGTCCCAAACCGAACACTTGATCTTTATGTTGAGGTTTCGATTTTAAGAAATGGTTGTATGATGACGTTCGCTCCTAGTTATTGATGGAATTTTGGTTTTATTGGAATGATAATATGGATTTAGTCGTGGTTTGGCTTGTGATATTTGATTGAGTTCGCTGAGCCGAGCTTGTTTGGCAATCCATTGTCCGCTCAATTTAGATAGTATGATGATGGATTATTGTTACCCAAGTATCCGAAAGTTTGTTAATGAGTTGATTGGTTATGTAGCTTTTTAATGCCCTCCTGCTTCACCGCTCCATTCGATTCTGGCTACCGCCAATTTCGCCAAGGCCATCTACACCCTGCTTCACATGTTCTAGTGAGCTGAATATCTTTGGTTTGCGAGATTGTAACGTCCTTTAGTTAAATATAATGTTTACATTTGCAGATTATCTACAGAACTTGCTTCAAGCCAGCAAAATGGGGTTGCATTTCAAAAGAGAAATAGCAATGAGAACTTATTTCAGAAAGTTTAAGCAGTGTGAGGAACCTTAAGCGACTCCACTCCGCATTCTCTTAGGTGATTAGTGATAGCAATATTACCTTAGCTTTAAAAGAACTGCATCAACAGTAAGATGTGAACTGATGCACACAATTTAAGTCACTTCTCAAGTAAATAATCACTTCACAAAGTACATAATCTGCAAGTTGATGCACACAATTTAAGTTCACTAATATTGCAACGATATATACTAGAAACCAACAAATTCACATATCCAATTCACATACACAAATCATTTCATTAAATTCTATAAATTCCAAGCATCAAATTCTTTTGTAATAGAGAAACCAACAAATACCTAACGATACATACAAGAAACACTAATATTGTAAAAACTGAACCTAATACAAAAGCATAGATGGAGGAAATAGCGGTTTCCCCAAGTTTTTCCTTGTTCTCATCCGTTATGCCCCTCGAAATTTTTGTTCTTGAACATAAACAAAGGCTCGACAAGCCTTGAGTCTGGATCTTCAATCACGAAGCATGGTGTGCTTCTCCCATTCAATCAACCTCTTCATATGTTGCATACCCTTTGTAGGAGGCATTTGGGAATTTATCCACTTGAGATTTGCATTCCTCCCAATTAGTAAAAATCCCACATCGTCAATTCTCTTCACAACATAAAAACTCTTTCTTGCCATGTACTGAACCTATCTCTTGTTTCGTAACTTTGTTAGGAAGCAAAAGCATGTGATAAGAGGAATTAAAATACAGGAGATCACACAGAGATGAAGATGAGGAGTACCGCTTAATGCAAGACGAAAAGAATCTACATATGAAGTCAACTCGAGGAGAAGCCGAGGAACCTTAATCAAAGACCACCCCAACAATACAGGATATCTATTCAATATAAAGGGAGCCAGCCTAATTTCTAGTTAAAAAAAGTAGTAGTTAAGGTTCCTTAATCATCAGAGATCACCCAAACCTACAGCTTGCAACCCATAAGTATTAAGGAGATGTCACCTAATGCCCGAGGTCCTCGCTACCGCAAACTGGGCACGATGCGTGCAAATGGGAGTTGGGTGAGGGTTAGGGTTTGAAATTTTAGGGATGTTGGGTCTCGACTCAGAGAAAGAAGGAGTTCGCCTCGGGAGTCAGCCGGGTTGGGGAGTCACGGGTGGGGATGTCGCCGGGTTGGGGAGTTCGAGAAAGAAAGGAGTTCGTCTGGGGAGTCGCCGGTTGGGGAAGCCGGCCGGGGATGCCGTGGGTCGGGGGAGTTCGGGAGAAAGAAGGAGTTCGCCTGGGGAGTCAGCCAGGGTCGGGGAAGTCACGGGTTGGGGATGTCGTCGGGGTTGGGGAGTGGAGAGAGATTGGGATTTTTGAGGAGGTCGGGGAGTTCACGAAGTGGTCATAGATTTTGAGAGAGGTTGGGGAGTTTGATTAAAGTAAAACCGTAGTAATGGCTTTTAGAATTGAAAATTGTATTTTGATATTTTGGTTCATACATGTAGTTTAAGAGAAACCACAAACGAAAATTTTTTTACAGCAAATACTACATCCAATTTTAGCTACATCAAATAATACAGACCTCCAAAACTAAGTAAATTATAAAAAGTATCACGGCACCAAATTGGCCCTTTCTAAGTCTCATTATCGTAAAATTTTGTAGATTTACACCATCTTTTTAAAACAAATCACCGAATTTATGCTCAAAAATATCTTGTGGGCGTCTAAACGATGTATTCAAAATTAATTTTTAAAAATATTGTATGCATTAATTATTGATTAACTCGGTTTTCGTTGACTGCTGACCAAACCAAAAGAAAAAGGACAACAATTTCAATTCAGAATATTTTAACAAAAACAAATAAAATTTAAGGTGCAGGGATAATATTATGCATGTGATCCCAACTTTTATGTTTATTACGACTAGTTTTATGCACGCATTGCACGTGGTTAAGTATCATGATTATTTCCTTACTAAAATTTATTTCTCGATTTTAATTTGATAGTTTTCGTTCACTTATGTCTCTAAATTTTAGCATTGTGATTATTTATCTTCTTTAATGTTTGTTTAAATGGGCTACACCCAATTTAAAGTTTCATGTTGATAATTGAATTGAGGCGAAATCAATGTGAAGCAAATTTAAATATTCATGTTGTTTGGACCGATATGAAATGAAACTTTATCTAAGGAAGTATAGTGTTGCAAAAGTGAAAAACACTTAAAAATAGCGCTATAAAAGTAAGAGGAATACTTAAAGCCAATAAGCCTAGACAATTGATTAGAAGTAAACTAAAATGGCATAAAAGAAAATATGAATTTTGTTCCTAATCATTGATAGACTTCATTAAAAATCATAAACTAAATATTAATGCTAACTCTAGTATATATGTATATGATAAATGCATCCACAAAATAAGTATATAAAATACTAAAAAATAATGAAAATCTCTTCCAAATATTCCTAATTTTACTCAAAAATTAGGCTATTCTATAAAATATTCGAAAATATTGTCTTTTATTTTTTTTCGTTTCACTTTTATTGAGTCAAGATTAATCGTTCTCCACTTTTATCTTTCTCTAGGGTAATTTCGAGTGGTGTCTTCATTATCTATGTAGATTCTTGATCGATTGGACTGAATTTCTTATGCTATTATCTTTCTCTGGACTCATTCATCTTTTATCTTGTCATCTAACTACAAGTAACTTGAATGTCTTTCATGCGTTCAACACAACCTTATGGAAATCTGAGACTTTGATTATTTTTCTATTTCAATGAGAATAAATATTAATTTCATATATATGACAATTTTCCTATGTTCATAATTTATTACTTAAGTTAAGTTAGGATTGATCTTTTTTTCTGCAATGAATTCTTATGTTGTGCATCGATAAGAGTTTCTCTTGCATCAAATAGTGTTACCTTTGCAATGTCCGTGTTATTTTTCATGATGATCTTAACTAAATACACGTATTTTTTCATTGTTTATTTGCCTTAAATATATGTTAGTATTTTATGTTAATATGTTTATTCCATGAAGAAGGGATATTACTTAACCTTGATCCTAAGTCATCGGCGATTCTGCGACATTTATCATTTGGACACTCGTTATTAACATCTATATACATATTCTTGTTGCAACCTTTGCAAGCATGAAACCTTAGCTCAATTTATTATAAATGGTAGTTATCTTTGCCTTAAAGGTGAAATAGCATATATGTCTATTGGTAAATTGTAATTAGGTTTAATTATGTGAACTATAAAGTAGATTTTTAAGATCATACATCTTTTGAATGTTGTGATGTCTGCATAATATCACTAAGTTAAATTTCTGTTGCATTTGTAAAGAGCAGTGATGGAGATGCTTTTGTCTTGGTAACTTATTCTGAATGAGTCATGCATATTAACTTTAAAATGTAACATTTTTTATTTGTTGTGTTATATGAATATTTACTTGGTTTACTTAACATTCTCTTATTTCTTTAGTTAGTTGTATCTTTGAGTTGATATATATATTTGGCGCAATTTGTATGCATATCTCCCTTAAGTTTGAGACAAATATAAGGTGAATTTTGTGTTTAGTGGTCTTTAATAAGAATTTTTATAATGAAATATGTTACCTTTATATTTAGAGATCATGAAATCAATAATGCTATTATAGGCTTATCTTTGATCGTGTCTTCAAGAATTGATCCTTTTTTCGTAGCCATGTTCCCAAATAAAGTTACACGAAGAGCCATGCCACTATATAGGAAAAAAATATCGATTTTAAATTTTTTTTTTCTTAAGCTATGTTAAGTAAGTATCATGTGTACACATTTTGTCCATTATCTTGATTTTTCACCTTTTAATGCGGCTTGTTAGTATCATGTGTATACCTTTTGTTCATTATAGTGATTTTTCTCCTCTTGTCCGGCTAGTTATATCTTGTAATATAGTTGATCAACGACTTCACTTTAGTTGCTATTGCAAGATGATATGTATGTAATTTTATAATAAGTTTATGATTCCTTTAGTATTTGAAGAGTAAACTATAAAATTTTATAAGTACTTACTAATATTTCTTGTATTTTCTATGAAAAATTCTTTTTGATTGGAACAAAGTTGTTCAATATGTTAAGGAAAAATCAGTTGGCACTTCTTTGATAGATATGCCTCTTGTTAATATCAATTCATGTAATTCATGTAACGCTTCTAAATTTTGGGTTTATTTCCTTCACTTTTCCATTTGAAATGAAAGCGACTTGATCCTTTTCAAGGATATCTCAACTTTTCAATAGTTTCTCCATACATAACTCATTGTATTTTTTACCCTGTGAATATTATTAGCATCGAGAGAATAATGTTTATAAAATATAATCAATTAATGTTAAGCTATTATATTATAGTCTTTTATCAGGTTTTAAATGATTTAGTCTTTTATTAATTAATGCTACTTGAGTTACTTTAATTTAGATAGTGATATTAAATTTTAATCTGTTGATATATATTTCAAATTTTAGGACAGTTTTTGTAATTTTAAACTTTTGAGGGTGTTTCTACAATTTTAAAACTTTGAGGGTGTTAATTGCAAATTTTAAAGTTTTAGGGGCTCTTGCTAATTTCAGTTTCCATTATGTTGTTTTAAGTTTAGAAAAATCAAAATGTTTTGTGTAATTTGAACTATTAAGGGTGTATGTTAACTATTTATTATTTATTTACCTTTTATTATCGTTTAAACTCATTGATGTTCATATGGTATTATCTTTCTCTATCATCCCCGAGGCTTAATTGATGCGACGGAGCTTTTATGGTGGGGAAAGGGGATCTATGTTCAAGCTTGATGGTAACCCTGGAATTCATCTATGTTGTTTGCAAATTTTAAAATTTCATAATTTTAGGGTGTCTTTTTATAATTTAAACTTTTGAGGGTGTTTCTACAATTTTTGAAACGTTGAGGGTGTTAATTGTAAATTTAAATTCTTCGGAGGATGCTGTTAATTTCCAGATTTCATGTTTGTTATTTTTAGTTTTGATACGTGAGGGTGTTTTGTGTAATTTTAAACTTTTGAGAATACTTTGTGCAATTTTTGAAACTTTTTGGGTTTTTTATTGTTGTTGTAATATTTTATATATTTTATTAATCTTATTTTTTAAATTGATGAGCTATAGGTAATTCAATGGGGATAAATATTTTTAAATAAAGTCACTAAATTGAATCCTATGAATTCTTACATGAAAATTTTTAGATAATCGGCAGACCCGCAGTTAAAGCTTAGACTTGTAACTCCAAATGGTCAGTCTATTTCTTATTGGCCATTCTTTGCAGTCAAAGACCTCCAAAAAGTTTAACTTTTAACTGAAGTTTAGAAAACTCAGTCAAATTAAAGAATTAGAGCTATGAGAATCAATAAACTGAAGCATGAGTATTAATAAACTGCAGCGACTCAATCAATCAAAATTGCTCAATTAATCTCCAATTGCAACCATAACACAAACTTTTCTAATCAAATTTTCATTAGGACGGGCGAGATCAACCTGCAGGGCCCGCACCACTGCGCCACGAACTCAACAAGCACCGGCACCTCCGACCCCAAAACCTCACCCGAGAACTCGCTCTCTCCGATTGTAGTCACCGCGGAGCACCGTAACCACCCGAGAACTCGCTCTCTCCGATTGTAGTCACCGCTGAGCACCGTAACGAAGGGTACTAAATTAAATTCTATTTCTACAACTTGGTATCCTTATCTTCATACTATGTATATTCACAACTTACTCTTACTTAATGGATTAGTATTTGTATATCATTTTATGTACAAAATAAATTTTTCTTGCATGTATATAAAAGCAATCTTTTTGCAATTAACTAAAAGTTTAGGAAAACGTCCTTAGAAATAGATCCTTTTTGAGAATTCCTTTAAGCGTGACAATGAGATTGGTCGTAATATCCATATACTAAACTGAAAATGATAATGATTATAATAATACAATTATTATCACAAACTTAATCTCTGAAAACTTGGATTATTTAAGAGATAGAATTGTACTTTGTGCGTAGGAATTAATCAAGATGGCAGTTAAGAAAAAGAAAAACAGAAGGAAATCAAGAGATTAGAAAGAGATTGAATCTTGATTCACATGATAAGGTTCCTTGAGAAATTGTATAATTCAAATATTATTATTACTTACTCAAAAATTTATTATAAGGTTACGTCATTTTAGTCCCTCATAGTAGGTATATGAGATTGTAAAATTCATTTCTCTCAAGATGTTTGATTAAAGTAAAACCGTAGTAATGGCTGTTAGAATTGAAAATTGTATTTTTGATATTTTGGTTCATACATGTAGTTTAAGAGAAACCACAAACGAATTTTTACAGCAAATACTACATCCAATTTTAGCTACATCAAATAATACAGACCTCCAAAACTAAGTAAATTATAAAAAGTATCACGACACCAAATTGGCCCTTTCTAAGTCTCATTATCGTAAAATTTTGTAGATTTACACCATCTTTTGTTAAAACAAATCACCGAATTTATGCTCAAAAATATCTTGTGGGCAGGGGCGGATTTAGATAGTGGGGCATTGCCCCCACTGACCCCAACATTTTTATTTTTAGTATTAGGTCCAAATTCAAAAAAATTTCATAACCATATACCCAAACGGGCCAAACCCATTACCCAAACCCAATACCCGACCCAAACCCTAACTCTCAAACTCTCTCTCCCTTCTCACTTCTTAGTAGTCGCTTCATCTCTCTCTTCGGATCAGGCCACACCATTAGCTTCCGATCTGCAGCTGCCGGGGACACAGCCTACCGCTTCCTTTCCAGCCTTTGACGGGCCGCCTCGCTTCATTGCCGCCGATTTCGCTATGTCTCTCTCCCTCGACGGTTCACCTTCGCTAACGGCCTAACGACGTCCTTTCGCTTCTGTATAGATCCCACCCAATTCGGGACTACGGTTTTTTAGTCTGTTTCAAAATTAATTTCACGGATCTAATTATTATCTTTTTAAAATTAGGATTTTAGTTGCTGACCTTGCGGGCTAATGTCATGGTTACCTAATTTATGGAAAATTAATCTCTTAATTTTGCAATGTTTAGAGCTCAATTAAACCTAAACCTAAATGCCATGGTTATTTTGATAATAATTTAGCGAAAGTGATAAAATGTCATGGGTTTATATTGCAAGTTTCATCACGAATCGCGGACACATGAATTGCCTGCTTAATTTATCATTAATCTCACGCGCACGTGAGTAAGTATGTGAACTCATTAAATTGTCCTGAATCTCTTCATATCTAGAAATTGAGATCATGCAATAAAATTTATGCATCACATGTTTAGTAGAAACCTTAAGATATACTTCTTTGTCTCCGTTTGGTTTGATTGTTGTTGTATATAGGCTATATTTGTCTTTTAGACCTATCCACTTTCAAAGAGTTTTTGAGAGATATAGAGTGTTATCAATGGTAGACCTTAAAATTAAATTTAGTTAATTTTAGTGAATTTTAGTTAATTTTAGTTTAATCTTATTCAATTTTAATGAATTTGAGTAGTTGTGTGCTTGTTAATAACTTAGATACTTATGTTATTGTTTGCATTCTAGATTCTAGTCATGGAGAAGTTTTTAAAAGAAAGTGTCGTGAGGAGCTAGTGATCTGCCCCACTCGACAAAACTTTCTGATCCGCCACTGCTCAAGTGTCTAAACGATGTATTCAAAATTAATTTTTAAAAATATTGTATGCATTAATTATTGATTAACTCGGTTTTCGTTGACTGCTGACCAAACCAAAAGAAAAAGGACAACAATTTCAATTCAGAATATTTTAACAAAAACAAATAAAATTTAAGGTGCAGGGATAATATTATGCATGTGATCCCAACTTTTATGTTTATTACGATTTACAAACAATCCAAGTTGACTATTCTCCTACAAAGAAGAATATGGTATTAGCGTGTATCACATTTTAAATTTTAGCCTTGAGTAAAGTTAAAAACTTAACCTTATATATAGAGAATGAGTATGTAATAATAAATTAAATATTGAGATATAAACAAATTTTCTAATTGTGTAAATGATTTTATCGATATGTTAAGCAAGTCAACTATCTTTCCTCCGTGTCAAGTTAGGTAGACTTGACAGCATGCACATGGCAAAAGGAGGCCAGTTTGGTATGAAGGTGTTATCTTCTGAAACAAAATACAAGAATTAGATAAAATTATGGTGGAGTAATTTAAAATGTAGTTATTATTATTATCGAGTTAATTACAAATGCACTACTTATTATAATTTGTATAGCCATTTACACCCTTAAATTATTTTGTCTCGTACTGAGTAGGGATGGTCACCGAGCTGGGTCAGCTCGCAAGCCCATTCGCTCATCCTGCATTTGGACTCATCTCAACTCGGCCCGGTGCAATATGGGTTGGTCTAGGTCCGCTAGCAAAATGGGCCGTACGGCAAGATAGGTTGGCCTCCATCACATGTGGGTCAATAACCCATTTAGCCCGCTTGACCTAGTGAGCGAGCGAGGCCCACTTATATGCGAGCCGGTCCACTCGCCCAAGCCCGTTGGACCAAATTTTACGTTATTATTCTCCTCAAATATGATAATAGTTTTATGAATATGAATCTTGCGAATAGCTGAACTAAAATTTGAGCATAGGCAATTACAAAGCCGCATATTTTAAAAGGATTAACAAAACTTAACTAATTTTATGAAATTATTAATAAAATTATTGGTCTGCATGTTCATAAAATTATCAATACAATCATTTTTTCTATTTTTTTATAATCATCGCATAGTTAGTTTCTTATTTAAACGTGAATTTTAAGTGTTAACAATGCTTAAATCACAATAAGATAAACAATTAAAAATAAAACAAAAGAAAATTTTTTGCATGTGATGAGTGGACTGGCCCGTGCCATGTTTCGTTCGCTTGTTCCCAAGCCCGCGAGCGGGTTGGGTTGAGCTCTGGGCCCACAAACAAGCGGCTAAAATCGCCCCACTAGACCCGCTGCGAGCCACGAGTTGGCTTGTCCCGCCACTAAGCCTACACAAGCTAGTTAGCGGAACGAGCCAGCTCAGCCCGCTACCCAGCCCTAATACAGAGATATCATGTGAAATTCAATTGACGATCTATTATTTGTAGTCTTAAGATTAATTGGGGGGAACGCTAATTTTGTTTTTGAAATATGGGGAAAAGTTATGTTGCCTAAGTTTTAGGAATAAGGATCTTATCAGAATCAATATTGTAAAAGTAGAGTGATTTGCACCACAGATAAAATAGTTAAAATTCTTATATAACCATCTAATCACATGTAAATGGTATAAATTAATCAACTCGTGTTCTTTTGATAGAATTCGCACTCAAGTTTTAGGGGTAATGTATTTATAAGATGTTATAGAGAGCATAAGTGGCTACACCCGAGCAATACAAAAGTTGACCATCCAAATATCATGATAGTTTCAAATGTTTACGCTGCGCAAATACTAATTTCATTTTGTAGGCATATACGTTTAATGTTTTAGTTTAGGGGCTATGCATTATGGGCCTGTTCTCGTTGTTAAAGGCTTATTCGCTTTGGACTTAGATTGTATGGGTTGTATTAAGAACGTGGGGTTGTATTAAGAATGTGGGTCTATAGTCTTTACTATTGACACTATAGAACAGTACTTTCTCAAAGCTTCGAGATGCAAGTCATTTAATTAGCTCTCTCTCTCTCTCTCTCTCTCTCTCTCCTTCTCCCTCTCTCCCAATAAATAAAATAAAATAAAACTAAAAAATAAAATAATAATAATAATAATAATAATAGAAATAATTAATAAATAAAATAAAAAAGTCATTTAATTAGCTCTCCAACGATTGTTTTTAGAATAAATTTCATATAGTCCTCACAAATGAGAGACTGGATTTTGGTATAACGATACGGCTTTTCCATGGAGCCATTATTGCAACAAGGGGCTGTTTGGTTGGTTTACCATAATAACGGTAAACCCTCTTTACTAGTTTCATATATTGGCTTGGAAGTTTTTTTTAAATGTTTGGTTCATCATGATTCATTAAATCAAGGGTTGAAGGTGTCTCCGCCATTTTCACTAGGTTGGATGAGAAAGAAAATGAAAAGGACCAAAAAAAATAATAATAAAGGGAACCTAGTGTTCATGAAATGGCTTTCATCAGTTTCATGTGTTCATTTTGTTATGAATCATCATTGGAAAAGTAGATTGTGATCATCATCAGAAAACTCGAGCCAAGTAGGATTTTTTTATTGATAAATACTAGATTTCCGATCCATTTTAGCCATCTCTTCGAGATATGTTTCCCTACGCGAAACAAACTAGCTTTTGATCCTTTTCATTCATCTCTTTGGATTGTTGGGAGTTTTAATTTCCACCCAAACTATGTCAGAACATGGAAATCAATTTTCATGAATATCCATGTTATTCATGAATTTATTACAGACATGATTTCCTCATGGAAGGATCAATAATTTGTTATTGGTGGAAGATGCCAAGAATATTTTCTGAACACAAAAACTATAGCTACAATGTATTGAGTCTATTGACACCAACACCTATTTTAAGCCTATCATTCTTTTTTATCCCATACAATGCGAGACTATACTCATACATGAATATCCAACACTATTTTCTTTTTCCCCCACATCATACGTAATTAGTACATTGGCGATGCAATTTTAAACTAATAGAACACATGATGGGTGCTTATGTAGCACTTGTATCTTGAAACCATTTTTTATAAATTGCCTATCATTGTGTATATTGAAATATAGGGCCTCAACTAGGGTTATGAGAGCTACAAATATTCTCATGGTATCAGAGCGGAAACCAAGAGAAAGTAGAAAACTACTAAAGCGATGAAACCACGCTCGAGGAGCCTGTTTTAGGCCATAAATAGCTTTGTTAAGCTTGCAAACATGATTGGGAAATTGAGGATGAACAAAACCAGGTGGTTGTTTCATATATACCTCTTTGGTAAGAAGGCCATATAGAAAAACATTTTTGATATCAAGCTGTCGTCAAACAACAAACTATTATCATCCTATCATTAATAACATTTCTTTATTAGTCAACACTAATTGATCATTCAATTGCTACATTGTGCAAAAACTGAAGTAAACTTTATAGAGTATTTTCCCTCTAAAAAAAGGGGAAATTCAAAGTCTCCTCGGTTCGCTCAAAGGTTAAGGTCAAGCTCACCCAAACTAAACCAACTCCTTTTTTAGGTGAAGAGCCAAAATCTTAGTTTCCAATTAATCCCGTCACCGCCAGTAAAATAACCTCATTGCTGAATGCTGACTCTACGCTGGGTTGGTGCTCAAATTCAAACGGATATCTCGGTCACCAACTCCCATACCATCGCGGTAAATTACAATCATAGCCTAGACTCCTCAATGGGTCGGATCTATGATCCACTATTGTACCCGAGTTTGAAATTGGATCCAAATGAGGGTGCACTTGATCCCTTTACCAATCTATTTTAATGTTCTGTAGACTATTGTTGACACATATCATATATACCATGGATCATAACTATAAATAAGTCACATATTTTACATATAAAAATAAACTATTTATAATGGAGCGAATTTCAAATAAATCATACTATACAACCACATAATAATATTTTTCAAAGTTCCATAACTCAAAAATAAGGAATTACTTAATTCATCATTAAAGAGTGTATAATAATTAAAACAGTAAAATCATAATTTTCAATATAACATTTTGTGATCCACAAACATCAACTATAAATAAGAGAGATTAAACTTAAATTAGCAAGTTTTTAATAAAATTATAGAACCAAATCTGAGTTGAACAATCATAATTGGTACCTATTAAGCGAAAAAGACTTATCTATTTTAAGCAAATTCATCCGGATTTGGATAAATAACAATCCTACCATAATCCGGAATAAACCGGGTCGGATCCGAGTCTACACCGGATCAGATCCGTGAGGGATATTCTCGTCATTTCCCCATTTCACCAACCGCGGCCACTCGTATGAATCTTATTACACATTTGCCCCTAACCAACTCGCCTATAAATACCCCTAATCATTTCTCATTAGCGATTAAGTTAGGATAATTATTCCTAGTTCCTCTCTCGCTCTCTCTAAAAATGGCGACCATCTCTAAGCTCTTAAACCCTAGCTTCGCTCCCATTTCTCTCTCATCTAATTCTCTCAGATCCGAGCAAAAACTTCGAGCTGAGCTCAATCAAGGATCGTCGTCTTCGATCCAGAGCAGAGTTCGTCCGTTGGGGATCTCGATTCGAAGAGATCGCTTCGATCGGAGCTCACTGATGTACTATTACTTCGTCGATCATCGATTTTTTTTTTATAAATTATAAGTGATGCTGTGCGATCGTTGAATTAGGAGCGTAGATCCTAATATCAAGACAAGATTATGATATTTTATTTTGGTTTAGCCATCAATTTAGTATTTTTGATTTCTGCCTTCATTCAATTTCTATTCAAGTACTCACTAAAAGTTTTGGATGTAATCATCTAGTTTCAATATGACAATCATATATTTTTTATATGGGAGAGCGTATAATTTTCATATCCAATGATATTAGCTTTTACATTCAATGTAATTTTGTAGAAATTAAAACAGAAAGGAGAATCTTGTAGACATTAAAAAAGGAGGGGATAAAGTGTCAAATTTTGTGTCACTCATGCAAATCTTAAGTATCAAATCTTAGCCGGTTTCGTACAGTTAATTATGTAAACCTTTGCCAGTCTCGTACAATAAAATCATGTTCTACCTTACTGAATTCAGCCTCCATGATGTCGGAATGAGATCCTAGTGGTAGATCCGACCTCTATATAGCCATATCTAGTATCTTATAGGCTAGATTCTCTCTCCACTAGACCATGTTTTTCATGGTTATATATCACATACTTTTTTTTCTTCTTCTTCATATAGAGTTCTTTAGTGCCATAACCTATATTACCTGGGTGCTCCTAACTGAGTCGTACTCGTACCTGACATGTACCCATACTCGTATCCTACCCAAGCTCCTCGGACACTTATTGCATATGTTGAATACATTTATTTGGGCATATACTCACTTATGCAATATATGTTTTAAGTTAAAACACTTCTTGGACATATATCCTACATTTCACATCCACTTCCTATAACTCGTTGGACATAGGTCGGGTTTCAAACTATTATTTAAAGGGTTGTTCGGGACTTCGGGCGTCGAGTTAAAAAATGATGGATTTCTAATTTATAATCCACATAATTAAAGAAACATAAAAATATTAGAGGAATTTTAATTCTCATAACAGTGAATGAGAAGCAATATTGATCTCATGTAAATTATTAATTTCAATATCTGTGTGTGTGTGGGCAATATATGTATGTGTGCGTGTATATACACACACAGATTTATATATGAAAAGCAATTTATGTATGTGTATATAAATAATTATATAGCAGTATCCCCGTACCCTACCTTTTATAAATTTGCCGGTACCTGTACTGGCACCCATACCCATACCCGTTTCCATGCAGCTTGGGCCATAACCAATTTCCAGATATAAGGATCTAGATTTTCTTGGCTGGATCTGGCCCCATTTGGTTGCATTGGTTGTGGTCTCCGTTTCCTGTTGGACTTCGCATTGTTAAAATTAACCTCCGCATAGAGGGATCTAGGTTCTTTATGCCGGATCTGTCCTGACTCGGCTGAATCAATTCCTTATTGTTGGTTCCAGTGTTCACATGGCAGCAACAGATTCCTTGTTAAGGAAGAAGAATACAAGAAAGCAAAAATTATTAGAAAGCTAGAATGATCAAGGGAATTTTGGGTACTTTCTACAAGTGAGAACAAGTGTGCATGAAGAGGACATCTCCATATTCATATTGAAAAAATAATTGAAGAGAGTTGAGTACAAAGAAAAGGATTGGACATGGGGTTTCCTACTCTCTAGAAAGTAAAAACCAACTTTATAGTTGTTACTACTGCTAACTTCCTCACATTTATGAGTTGACATGATGGCGGAGATGTTTAGAGTCATTGATTACGTAAACAATAAGAATTCTAATGAAGCAAAGGGTTTGAGACCTGTTAGTGTTCACTTGTATGTCTTTTCAACTCTGAGTTCTTTGCTTTTGAAGGTCTTACCATAATGCTTCTTTTCTTTCATGTTCTGTCTGTTCTAGTGTGAGATGCTCCCAGCTGGGTGGAAATAGAACCCCTTCAAAAAGAACAACCCTTCATGACCTTTATGAACAACAAGGCCAATCTCCATGGTATGACAACCTCTGCAGGCCTGTCACAGATCTGCTGCCTCTTATTTTAAGTGGGGTCAGGGGAGTCACTAGCAATCCCACGGTAATTTCTCTTGCATAAACGCAAAACTATAGCACCTCGAGATTGAAAATATTTTAGCTGATATTTTAGCATTGCAACTGAGAAATAACTAGTATATTTGCTGTTGCAGATTTTCCAAAAAGCAATCTCATCATCCAGTGCATATGATGAACAATTCAGGTGCTATATCTATCATAATCTAAAAAATTGCTATGTGATTTCTCTAGATTGGATCTTTCTCTAATAGTATATTGAATCATTGATCGTATCTGCTAACTTGTCCTGGTATTCTTGTAATTGATTACCTCAGTAACTTTGACGACTGCTTAACCAACTATGCTGATATGGTTTTTTCTTACCTATATCTTGTTGCCTCAATCACTAATTAAAGTGATTGTGCATCACTGTCAGTGATGATAACACTGACTTCACATTCCACTAGTCCCTAGGTTACATGTGACTTTGCATGGTTGTGGAATTATCATAACAAAAGAGCAGTTCACACTTGTTGTGATTGCACCATGGTAATTTTCACATGTGCTTTGGTGGGTAATTTTGCCTCAAGTATCACAGTAGATCTATGTTACCTGGGTACTTCTAATATGGAGCCGTACCCGACACTTCTTGGACATTCCTAAAATATATGCATATATTTATTTAGACATGTACTCAATTATACAATGCATGTTTAATTTAAAACACTTGTCATATACTTCTTGGATATATATCCTACACTTCACATCCATTTTTATAACTTGTGGGATAAGGGTTAAGTTCTTTTGAGCCTTAGGAACAACAATTTTAAAATGGTTGTTTACATGTATAGCTATGCCATGAGTTTTAGCCGTGTCCCCGTACCCTTACTTCTACAAATTTGCCGTGTTCCGCACCCGCACCCGCACCCATACCGGTATCCGTGCACCTTAGCAGTAGATTAATGTCAAGGAATTAATTGGGATACTTTAAGGAACATTACAGCTGGTAACAACAGGCATTGGTGGGCATGCTGAAGCAAATACAAAATAAAAAAAGAGATAAAATAAATGAAGAAATACAAACAAGAAACGAAGAGAAAATGTGGAAAGAACTAAAAAAGAAGTGGTTTAGGCTTCATCCAACCTTAGCATCCAAACCCTCTCATCCAACTTGATGAGTTTTGAAGCTCGAAGAAATCACAAATATTACCAAGCATGCAACCCAACATGTATGGAGCTTTTTATAAGGTTATTTGGACTGAGTCAAAGAAATTTTTTTTTTGCTAATATATTTCTTTCTGCAGCATGACCAAAAATCTTTTAATACTCGGTTACTTAGCGTGATTTAATTTGTGTACTGGAATTGCAGGCAGCTTGTATCAGCTGGAAAAGATATAGAAAGTGTGTATTGGGAGCTTGTAATAAGGGATATCCAAGATGCATGCAAACTTTTCGAACCAATTTATGATGACACAAAGGGAGCTGATGGTTATGTGTCAGTTGAAGTGTCCCCAAGACTTGCAAATGAGACAAATGGGACTATTGAAGCTGCAAAATGGTTGCACAAGGTGGTTCAGCGGCCAAATGTTTACATTAAGATCCCAGCTACTGCAGAATGTGTTCCTTCTATCAAAGAAGTTATTTCACATGGTATCAGTGTCAACGTAACGGTAAGTTTGCTTGCATGTGTTGGCTAAACTTGTAGTATAATTCAGTGGCGTAGCGAGGAATTGGAGCTTGGGGTCACCATTGTTTGTTCTCTTAAAAAATTACTAAAGTTTACGCAAACAATTATATCAATAATCACATTCAATAATATCTAGACTTTTTTCAGACAAAGGTTCGGATCTCAAATTCAAAAATCCAAACCAAATATTATATATAAAACGATTGTTTACCAAAGAAAGTACGCCCTACTCCAAAAGTAAAGTTAGAATTAGAGAAATAATGACATCAAGCTTGAAAATAACATTTACAAACTAATGAGATGGTATGACATTTTTGTAATTGTTGCATGATTGCATCATTGTTGATATTGTCAAAAACATCATAATCGATATATGTTACTGTATAATTCATGTCAAGTTGATTACACGGTTTATAATTGATTTCGTTAGCCATAAGCAAAGAAATCAATTTCATTTGATGACACAGTTGATAATCTCTTACGAACTGTCTCTGTTCTTATGAATGTTGCTAGTGGGATTAATGCACAAACAATGGTATGCAGAGAATTTTGTTTATTTCGGACTAAATTAGTTAATAACAAAGGAGACATTACTGTCAATAAAGATAGAGGAATTATTAAGCTCATTATAGATATTTCGTATTGCTACAAGCTAATGAAACAATGGGTCTATAAGATAAATTTATTTCTCCATGCAAACAAATGCTTACAACTAATATGGCATAAAATTTCATTTTACCTGTACGCATCTAAGCTAGCAACTCCCAAAGGCATGTATATATACATTAAGTTGGGTCGACCACACGGGGCCCTCCCTCCGCCACTGGTATCATCATCTTAAAAACTCGCGTGATTTAGCTGAAAATTGCTCCATGTGAAACCTCATTTGCCTCCTTATTTTTCATTTGCTTACCTTTTTTAGTACTTATTTTACATTTCCTGATATATATTAGTCTCTATTGATATAATTTCCTTAAAACAACTTGTTTTTTTTATTATTAAGGTTTATTGCCCAGACCCATCAGCTTAATCTTTTGGTTGAAGTGATTGCTGGACATGTTTCTTTTCAGAAAATGTGTTGTCTAGAACTACGGTACATGCTATTATCCATTTTGCTCGAATTATTCTCAGCCTTCATTGCTCTTCAAGCTCACTGCCACATGCATGCATCTTCGTACTGTTGTCCTTTTGTAGAACTGGAATTGTCTACTAGTGTAGGACTAGCTTCTTCTTAAAATCACTTAATCTCTTGGTTTAAGTGATCACTGGACATGTTTCTTTTCAGAAAATGTGTTGTCTAGAACTACAATACATGCTATTATCCATTTTGCTTGAACTATTTTCAGCCTTCATCTCTCTTCAAGCTCACTGCCACATGCAGGCATCTTTGTACTGTTGTCCTTTGTAGAACTGGTATTGTCTACTACTATAGGACTAGCTTCTTATCCACTAATTGATAAACCTTTTGCACTTTATCTCGAAGTGGATTCTTCTATCAAAGTTGTTACATACGGTACTGATTTTCTTTTATGATGCACAGCTGATCTTCTCGCTTGCAAGATATGAAGCAGTCATAGATGCTTATCTGGATGGTCTTGAGGCTAGTGGACTAAGTGATCTTTCAAGACTCACCAGTGTGGCTTCCTTCTTTGTTAGTCGGGTTGATACCCTAGCTGACAAGATGCTTGAAAAGATCGGGACACCTGAAGCTCTTGGCCTTCGAGGAAAGGTAAGACAATATGTTAACATTATACTATGAAGAAAAAGGAACTTGTTTAAAATTTTCTAACATTTTCCCATATTAAATCACTTAGGCTGCAGTTGCTCAAGCAGCTCTGGCATATAAGTTGTATCAGAAGAAATTTTCTGGTCCTCGATGGGAAGCCTTGGTGAAGAAAGGTGCCAAGAAGCAGAAGTTGCTATGGGCTTCAACAAGTGTGAAGAACCCTGCATATCCTGATACTTTGTATGTGGCTCCTCTCATTGGACCTGATACGGTGAGTTCTCAAAGCTGTCTTCTCTTTATCAACATATCTGATACTAAAGTTGTTTTTGAAATGTTGCATGCTTTGCTATCTCTGTACATTCATATAATAGTCCAATCAGTAAGCGTGAACCTATTTGCCCCCGACAATGTTTAAAACAAAAAACATGGGAAAGGTCATGCACATATGCACATGCACATGTGTAAGGACATGCTTACCTATGAATAGAGTTTAGGCAAGAATCTGATATAATTCCAGAGCCATCGGTGCGTAGGAGTGATCGTGCTCGAGTGGTGCATAGTTACAAGAAGCTACATGCAAAAGGAATTGGAGTCTGAATAGGATTTGATTTGATTTTGAGTAGGGATTTGTGTAGGAGTAGGGAATTGTTTAGGAGTAGGAATTTGTTTACAAATAGGATTTGTTTAGGAAGCCAAAACAGAGGCTATTTAAGGCCGGCTAGGTATTAGGGTTTTATTATGTTTTTTGGTGATTGAGAACTTGGGTGATTTATCAATAAAATTAGGGTTTCTTTTCTTCAGAATTCCAGATTCGTTCTTGGCGTTCTTGGGCTACATATTTTACTTGATTTGTCGGTGATTATGTAGAGGCTTTATACCGCTTGATTCGTTGGCGGTGTGAAGTTAATTGGGGCTCTCATCAGAATCAGTTGTTTGAGTAAAAAAGTATGTCTATCTGTATTAATAGATCATAAATTAAAAGAACACTGGCTACTGTTTGCACATCTCAAAACAAACATGCGCCAGATATACTGGGTTCAAATGCTTCTGAAAACCATAGGCTTGTAAATTGGAGCAGAGGCAGTTTGCTTTTTGGCTTTTAATTGCCTTTGAAGCTATTTGTTGTATCACACCTTTTGAGCTTTAAGGGTTCAGATATCATTTTCATGTCCTGGAATCTGAACTTTTGGTTGATGATCATGTAATTTGATTAAGTGACAAGAATGTCGGTTCCATGATCAAGGTGATAACATTCAGCTAGTTAACACTGGATGTTAAATGGTTATGAATGTTGTTTCCTATCACTGTGTCACCACATTGGAGCATGACTCTTCAAGTTCTCGCTATGTGGATTGACCAAAGCTTGATAGCCATCTTCCAATTTAAACACCAATCGCAGATAGACCATCTGTAGCTCTACTGTCGTGGATAGACCCCCCTTACTATCATCCAATTGTGGATAGACCTCCTCAGTTAATTTTTTGACTCTTTTATCCTCAGGAGGTCTATTTGCCAAAAAAAAAAAAAAAACAAATTTCTCTTTCTCCGAGTGTAAAAGAGTTTTAAAAAAAATCACTCAAGGGGTCTATCTAAAACAATAGAACTGCTGGAGATCTATCCGCACTTGGATGATAGTACAGGGGTCTATCTGCAGTTAAAGCCCTTTTTTAACCATATATATGTCCATCCTACTAATAAGTATAGGAACCAAATAATCGTAAATGGGGACTCCATAGAAAAATCATAAAGGGAGGAAGTAAATTGCTACAAAAGTTCCATTAAATTTTTAATGCTGATGACTGTACTGACTCTTATACTAATTGCGCTGATTCAGTAGTTAGTTTACACTGATTTTTATTGATTCCACTGATAGTGTATACTGATTCTATTGCTTTCAAATTGGTAGTGGTCACACATCATTTTCCTCGTTTATCCTATATGATTTTCTGTACTTCTCTATATGATTTTTTTTTTCCTTCACAATCCCAGTGTCAGGCAAATTAAGGTCATTCCACACTATTAAATTCATTTCCCAGGCAACTTATACATCAAAGAGGCAGAAATCAAACCCATCACATTCAGTGGTGATCCATGATTTTGGGCCAGATGGCTATTGCTTCTTTTTGGCTGCTTGTGCTTATTTTTATAAGCAGCGGTCAATAATGATGTTTGGTAAAACTTTTTTGCATGTTTATTGAAATCACATGTTTTTAATAGCAAATTTTGTTTTTTTTTTGTAGTTTTTATACCATATATACCCTTCAGCTTTGTACAATATTACTTTCTATACTAAATTTATCTTGTCTATTTTCATAGCTAAATTTACGTTCATTTTATCATTTTCACTTATAATGATCTTCAAATATACTTTTACCAAACAAATTATTGCTTTTGGAAACAACTTATGATAAATAATTACCAAACGACTATTTTCAATAACTTATATAAGTTGCTTCCATAAACTACTTATATAAGTACCTTATCAGAATCTCCAGCAATACCAAACTGGCACTTTATCCCAATAGTGGCCCCATAGAACTTATTAGTTCATTAAAAGTAAAAAACACGACAGTAAATACATGTAAACAAATACCCTAATTCTAGTAATGTTCTTTTTTTATTTATTTATGGCAATTCTAGTAAATTTCTTACTAGTAAATACAGGTAAAAGTAGATAAAAATATCTAAAAAGTAAGCAATTTTGTGATGTCCTGTGACAGATATTATGTAGATCCACCACTAATTATATTTCACCCCATATTCCATTACTGACATGTCTCCATTTGATCGTTCCAGGTCTCAACAATGCCCGATCAAGCCTTGCAAGCTTTCGTCGACCATGGCATTGTTTCAAGAACCATCGACTCAAACCTACCAGAAGCCGAAAGAGTCTACAGCGCCCTAGAAAAGATGGGCATCAACTGGGACACAATTGGGTCTCAGCTCGAACAAGAAGGCGTTGACTCCTTCAAGAAGAGCTTCGATAGCTTGCTTGTTAGCCTCGAGGAGAAGGCTGACTCTCTCGAGCTGATCAGTAAGTAATATGGCAAAAGTTAGTAATAATGTCGGGTTCCTGTTTTCTTTGGTTGTGGTTTTTGTATGAGAACTTTAAAAGGAATAATTGTAATGAATGTAATGGAAGTAAGTTTTCCTTGAATCTTTGGAGCTCATTCTTGTTTTATAAAGGAGCTTGATGGGTGAAGCAAAGGATAGAAGTATTCAAGAAGTGAATCTGAAGCAAAGAAGACATGATGTAGATTCTCAATTTCTATTTATGTTCTTCTTTGTTCAAGAAAGGCAAAGGGTTTTCATACTCCAATTCTACTACTGCAGTATAGTGAGTTCAGTTCAGACAAAGATGATATTCTTTTCTCTTTGTCGCTGATTTGTATCTCTTTGCATTTAGTGCATGGTTTTTCAACTTATCAAAGTAAATTGTTGCAGGATTATAGTACATCCTTACTATGGACTAAAGTCTATGTGACTTTAGTTTATGCATAGAGATAATACCAATTGAAAAAGCTCGTTGTGATTCATTTATTTATGCATTAAAGGACCAATTATGATTTAAATAGTTTTCTTATCTTTTTTTAATATAATCCACGAATTTAAAACTGTGAGAGCCATATTAAAATCTTTTAATCATTCGGATTACCCGCTGTGGGTCATATTTTATATTCGTCACCTACAGAATCTAAGCGTTGGACGGCTAATATCAACGGTGGAGATGGTATCAGACTTTTTAGATGGGACCCTTATCAATCAAGTGGACCCCATATGGTTGGGTGCCATGGGTAACGTCCCAAGACCAGCCCCAAAGATTTGGCATGCTTAAAATAGTAATTTTTCCGAGGATGCGGTGAGATCCGATTCTACGCCATCCTTAACACGTGCGGGGACCTTTACAATTTAATAATATAAAATTACAGGGGGTAGAAGACAAAAAGCTGACTACTGATGGCTGGCTTTGCTTCAGCTCTCAAGCCAAGCTCCATGGTTGCTGAGTTTTACTCTTGTTCCAATGGGACTCCTTCAATTACTTATTTCAATCAAGTGTCAATAAATTAGTTATCTTCTTAAAATCAATGTCTCGAATAATTGTCGTGAAAGTAGAGACTATTTTTATTTTTGTATCTTGTAATCTATGTCGAAAAGTTCACGATGCGTAATGAATATATCATTTTGTTTTGAAATAATCAATACATGATCCTTTTTATTTTGTAAATTTATGAGCAGAGAATTTATAATATATATGATTAAGTATTAGTAATTATGTTCTCTTAGAAAGTGCTTACAATAACAAAAGCTCTAAGAACAGAAAAGGTCTATCTTTGCTCATAAGAAACTCAATCAATCAAATTGATGATTTTACTATTTTAGCTAATGAGTTAATCAGTTGCAATCGAAGCATAATAGCAAAAAATTTATCACATTTCATTTACTACTTCACTATAAACCATCTTAGTAAATTAAGCAGCTAGATTGCTAAAATTTATAGTTTAAAGACTAACAAATAATTTTCTTTTATATGAAAAGTAAAATCGATTTTATTACATTGGTTTTTCTAATGGGTGCTCACGAACCTCATCAGGCGATGAGAGAGATAGAAACTGATGAAGACTTTTAGTTTGCATGAAAAGGTCTTTCAGTTCAGCCAAGCCGAGCCAGTAAACTGAACCGGCTGGCTCAGGCAGACCAACTTAACGGTTCAACACATCTCTTCCTCCACCTCACTCTCTCCCTGTGTTTTATATGGTAGAGATAAAAAATGACAACAAAAAAAAAAAAAAAAAAAAAAAAAATTGAAGGACGACCCTTCCCAAAATATCCCTCCTCTCTTCCCAAAATACCCCTCTCCTTCCATTTCCATTCCCCCAGTGTTAACCTTTTCCTCCCACGACAAACCAAACCCTATCCCTAATACTCTTCTCTCTCCTCTCCATCCTCCGCCGCCGTCTCCCTCTCTCTTTCTCTTTCTAGGTATATCGTTTTCCATTTCTTTATTTAGGGTTTAATTTGTTATTTTGTTCATTTTGTGATTGATTCAGCTGTCGTTTTTTGATTTACCATTTTGGGGATTGTTAGGAAAAATCTCGACTTTCTTGTCAAGGAAACGTTTTTTGTTTCCCGATACCTAGTTTTGAGTATCCTGGTTAGTTTATAGTGGAAGCTGACAGGGATAAGTGCGTTGGATTTTTTAAATTTATCTTTTTTGAAATTTTTTTATTTGATTATGATGTCATTAAACATTTATAGGCAATTTTAGATATGTGAAACAATTGGTGCCTGTTGGGTATCAAGAAGCAAAAGATTTGTAATCGGCCCATTTTTCATTTTAATGTTAATTGATTTATGCTATTGATTTGGGTGTGCCATTATAGGGTTTGGGAAATAAGCGTGACAGAGTTAAAAGTTTGATGTTAAAGCAATATTTGTAAATTTGTAGAAACAAAGGGGAAAAAAGGAGGAAAGGGTTTTAGAGATAACTTTCTTGGTTGTGCATTCTTAGAAATGAATAATGTACATGTCGATAAATTTTCAAACTTTTTGTTGCAAAAGTATCCATAAGGATAGGATATTTCTTACGTAGATGTTTAGCTATTGGGAACGGGGTAGTAGTTGAGATTTCATTCTTTTTGTTTCTCGGTGTCGGGTTGCTCTTATTGTCGTATTAGAGGTGCAAGTTAGGAAAGTTAGTTTGGATTGTGTACACCAATGAGAGGTCTGATTGAGCATTTTTCAATTGACATGTGCCACGTGCTTATTTTTTTATCTGTATCTTCTGATATTTCTATCACCAATACCGTTGATGACCTTGGACTTAATTTGTCTCAATTCAAGTGTCTGAGTTTTCTAAGTGCCGTGCACAACAACTTTAGGCAAGAGGACGCATGGGATACGCGTATGAAACACACACGCACTATTAATGCCATACTTAAAGAGACAACAAGTTCTATTCAGCGTGGCTTTGCCTATACCATGATATAAAGTAAAATTACTTGTTAATACATTTTCTTTTCTAGATTTTCCATAGACTTTTGAAGTATTTTCATTCTTTACATAAATGATATCCATCTTCCTGTTTTGTATTATTTAGGAAGTGCCCAACCCAATTCATATGAGATAAGTGTTCCAGTCTTGTGCCTGAATTTTACAATAATATATTTTTATAAAATGGAGTTTCTTGGTAAATGGATTAAAAAGTTGACATGGTGGAGAGAAAGGAGGAACAGTGAGCAGGTTGTAGGTAGTAAAGGGAAAAGGAAGTGAAAGAAATGAAGTTTCAAGTTTCGAATAGAAGAGATAGGAATAGGGTTAGGAATAGGGTAAGGCATAAGTGAAGGTTAAGAGTGTAGAAGGTAAACAAGATATTGAATAGAAGAAAGAAAGAATGCTATGCCAGATAGGCAAGAGAAAAGTCAAGCTAACAAATTGATAATAAAATGTTTGAGTCATTGTATTGAGCTACTTTATGCTATTTTATTAACTGAAATTGACAGTAATGCAGCTTGTTTTACTGACACGAGTCTAGCTCAAATTTAAACTCTTGGTTTTTAACCTACAAAGGGTTTGAGGGGTGTGTTAAATAGTAATATATATTCTCTTTGATATCCTTTCTTCTATATTAGGCAGTATATATCTATGTATTAAGTAGTATATTTTCTCTTTATTTTCTCCTTTATTTTATACCTTTTATGAGATATCAACAGAGAGTTTTTCTTCTGAATCTTGGAAAAAAAAAGTTTTGGAATAGGGTAAGGCATAAGTGAAGGTTAAGAGCGTGAGAGGTAAATAAGATATTGAATAGAATAAGAGAAAGAATGCTATGCTGGGTAGGCAAGAGAAAAAGCAATCAAGCAAAGAAATGATAATAAAGTGTTCGAGTCCTCTTATTGAGCTACCTTATGTGCTTCAAGTGAAAATTGACTGGCTTGTTTTACTGCCATGAGCCCATCAAACTGTAACAAGAATCACAGGGAGCACCACCTCAACATGTGGTTAGGCTTGGCTCAGGTTCAACCTGCTTGAGTTGCATGCCAATAGGGTTGAAGCCACTTGACAACTGGTCAGAAATTTGGTTGTCAATCTTTATCTGAAGCCTTCTTAATATACAATTGTGCTCAGTACCTGATCCACTTTGAGACTGATGACCAGTCACCAAATTAATCTGTGCCTTTTACGTGAAACCTTCGTGTGATTTAATCATTGTTTCGGCTGTGTGCCACGGGCTTTTTACCTTGACCACCGTACCTCAGGTTCTATTGATATTTAGATTCCTACTCTACATTCTTCATTTTCCTTTTTCTCCCCAAGGAATGGTTACCATTCTTCTCACCTAATGGCATATTCTTGACTATGATTCAGCATTGAAGTTGTTTTATATATACAGTAGGGCATAAATATATTTATATGTCCATTGATGTATCTGTTGAGTTATTGCACACATTTACATATTTACATATCAAGTCATGGAGTAATTAAATTGCCACTATATACACGACCTTAGGGAGTTTTATTCAATTTGCATGTATATACTGGTTTAATCTACAATGAACTTTACTCATGATGGGGATCTAACTTTTTTCTCGGCAATCATCTATATAATTCACATGTTCTCTTCTGGTGTTATAGAGTATCAAACTGCAGCTATATCATGCAGTCATTTTCTTTTTGAATGCTTTAGCTGACCATGATTATTTTGAATCCACCTCTGTTCTGTTTTTGTTTTTTTTTTCCTTTGTATGGTGTGTAAATATGTGTGTGAGAGGATTTAACCACGTCAACTTAATGCTTTAAGGTATCTATACCTGTTAACGAACCATTCATTTATGTTTATAACTATTTTCTGACATTCAATTTTTGGAATCTGTTTTCTTTTACTTTTCTTGTCCACGTTGATTTCTAGAAATTGATATGAGTGAAGTGCTTTCTGATGCAAATAATCTAGCACTTGTTATCTAACATGCTAAGTGCTTACTTTTCATTTCCAGTTAGAGACTTCTGGTAGAGGTCAAGACAGAGCTTAATCAAAGTGCTGGCAGTATTTTATTGAATATTGCAAAAAATGGCAGCTGGTCAACAAAAGAAAAGATTGATAAGCTCAAGTCTGCACGAGCATTATAGAGGGAAGAAGAAAAAGAAGATGAACTCATCCGATTATGTTTTGAACTTGAGATCCCAAATATATTTGGAGTGGAATGAAGGCCAAAAGAAAGCCATGGCAAAAAGGGAACAAATTGGGATAACTTGGACAGACATGGCTCCTTTTATTGAATCTGTTCCTCAGTGTTCTTCTGGCTTAGCCGATGTCCTTTGTGTTCCCGGTGAAATATATAGTTTGAACAATCTGATGGAGGTGCTCTCCTGTGAGGTAACTTATTACTTTTGTTGGGAATAGGGTTTTCTCAGATGATATCGGTTCTTGTTTTCCCCTTATATTCTGCCCTCCATTCTAGTTATCTACATTCCTCGTCACATAGTATATTTGAGGCTACTTTCGTTATCCTCTTGCTAGGTTTGGGCGACATGCCTTTCAGAATCAGAAAGAAAGCTTCTAACTCAGTTTCTTCCTAGTGGTACTGGAGCAGAACAAGCAGTTCAATCACTACTTTCAGGAGAAAACCATCACTTTGGAAATGATTTTCTCAGATGGCAAGTATTACACACGGATGTCATATAGCTTGAATCTCATCTGCTTCATACCACTATGTTGAATCAGTACTTAATATGTTGTAGCTAAGGTTGCTGGGTGTATTGCTTCTTGAGCTGTTTGTTTTCCCCTTTCCTTTTAGTCTATGTATGTATTGATATTAGCATTATAGGACAATACCTTTTCCACTCTTTTGTAACATCCTACTTTTATTCTGCTAATTAACATAAGGTGATTGATGAAGCATTAATACAAGCGTTGCATCAAAGTACCAATAGAGAACTCTTTTGCTATCAACTTATTACGTGATTTTCTCAGATGGCAAGTATTACACACGGATGTCGTATAGTTTCAGTCTCTTCTGCTTCATACCACTATGTTGAATCAGTACTTAATATGTGTAGCTAAGGTTGCTCAATGTATTGCTTCTTGAGCTGTTTGTTTTTCCCTTTCCTTAGAGACTATGTATTGATATTAGCATTATAGGACAATACCTTTTCCGCTCTTTTGTAACATCCTATTTTTCTTCTGCTAATTAACATAAGGTGATTGATGAAGCAGTAGTATAAGCGTTGTAGCAATGATACCAATAGAGAACTCTTTTGGTAACAATTAATCAAGTGATGAAGCAGTAGTGCAAGTGATGTAGCAGAGATATCAATGAAGAATTTTTTGGTACTAGTGAATGCCTGTTATGGTTATATGTTGGTTCCCTTCAATCTGAAATTTTTGGTCATATAGCACCTAGTGCAACCCACTATGGCCAACTGTTTTCTCTCTTCTTATCTCTAATGACCTAAAACTCTCACCTAAGCACTGACAGCTAGAAGGCTATCCCGTTTACTGTTACATCTAGGAGACATAAACTCTTACCAAACCTTAACCAAACAGCCTTAATTTGTCGAGTTTTCTCCAGAGCACCATGTTATGACAGCTCTACTGAGGTGAAAGATGGTCATTAAGACCAACTATTGTATTCGGTTATTAGATCACTGTAAGATTATGAACTGTAAGATTATGAAGATCTTTAAAGGGACAAGCCTCCCTGGCCTCCTAAACCTAAAGGTTATGATGAAATTCCAGTTAACTAATTTTCAAACATAATGACAAAATAATTTGTAGTGAAGGAATAGAGACAGCAGAACTTATTTCCATGACATATGATGTTTATTTTAACTGTTAATGAGCTGA
This sequence comes from Asparagus setaceus, assembly GCA_012295165.1. Taxonomy (NCBI): domain Eukaryota; kingdom Viridiplantae; phylum Streptophyta; class Magnoliopsida; order Asparagales; family Asparagaceae; genus Asparagus; species Asparagus setaceus. The sequence continues at coordinate 23,000,107 of CM022708.1, read as the reverse complement.
TTTATATATTTATATGATAAAGGTAATTATTAACTAAAGAAATATCATTGCACTATGATTATGTTTATGTTGATTATGTTATCTGATGATGCCAAATACATCACTATACATCATATTACATGTGATTTATGCATATTACTGAAATATGTTCGTTTAGTGGGGAGAAAAAACTCAAAACTTTTGGGAAATAAAAAGTCAATTATGCTTCTATTCTCTGTCACTTTTAATATTACAATGGTGATCCTTCCATTTATGAGACTGTCCTAAAGTTCTTCACAGGGTTCAATTAAATTTTGTGTTCTTTTGGGTGGGTTTTTCATGCAACCTCACAATGTTTCTGTAGTCAGTTTTCCATGGTTTTATGCTTTTCCCAAAGGCTCATAAGATTTTGCTTTAGTGAGAATATAGTTGGTGATATGTGGCTAATATGCTTATCTGACTAGTTTCATTTATATGTTATTGAAGTTGATATCTTCTAGTTTGTTATTCTCCTGATTAACTTTCCACATTATTAGTTGCGATAGACCATCTTAGTTCTTATTTTGCATACTATTTACCTTTATTTTTTTTATTACAGGTTACACTATTGTAGATTTTGTGTAGCTTATGAAAGGTCTGTTTTTGATTCTTCAATATAGTCCTCATCACTGATTTGCTTGGGATCACTATGTAAATTGACAGGTCGACTTCACTTTGCTCTGGCTTTCTTCATCCGGATGATGTTCTTCGAAGGGAGCAACAAATCAGATCTGAGAGGAATCAATATTGTTTAGATTTAAAGAAGTACCATACTAAGTACGTTGGATATCAAGCAGTGCCATAGAAAATCTGTTTCATCATGTTGCTTCATAGTAGTTTATGTCCATAATGACTGTTTCTTGTTGCAGCATGATCAAGGGTCTGAAGACTTGGGAGGATAGGTGGTTACATTGCGAGGATCCTGATGAGTTATGGAGGTTATTCCTTTTTCTTTGTTTATGTCAATACTATATCTTGAAAGTATCTTGATTTAGAACGGTTTTGTGTGCAAAATTACAAAGAAATCGATGGAGAGAAAAGGGGGATTACTGTAGCAGCTAAAAACCACAAAAAAGAACAGAGAAAATGATGTCCCCAACCTTTTTTTATTGTTGACTTCGGTAGAAATTTTCTTGTAACCTTATCTACGAAAGACATTGTTATAGCAGTTTAGTTAATATGAATTGTTTTTTTCCTTCTGAGGACTGGATTTCCTGGTGATCAAGTCTTGAAGTATACAAAAGACTGGCATGTTCTCAGTAAAAGGAGCTGAAAACTCTGATTTCTTGGAATAGAGTGTAGTTTTCATTACTCTAGTTTTATGAGGTGTGAACCTCAAACGATGTGAAGACTCAGTCACTGAATCCAAAATCCTAATCATTTACTTTTTCTTCCTAATCATTTACTTGTTCTTTGTTTTCCCTGTTTTTTTGTTCTTCATTACTCTCTCTTATGTATATATGTGTGTGTTAATGCTTTTGTATATGTAATATATACATATGCAGTGCACACATGCCAGTTGAACTACTCATCACTTTCTCTCTATACACATACAGAAAGATATGAGCTGGACTAAAAACGTTTTATTAAATCTGTGAAAGTAGATTTAACTCGTTTCCTACCCTTTGCTTTTTCATGGTGACTTAGCAGGTCAACAGGTGAATACTGAGAAGGGAATAAACGTATTAATTTACCTTTCTAGTTCTGATGAAGAGTGTGTAGCCTAATCTACATGCCATGCTGTTGTCGTCACCATACTTAATATGTCACTTAGTCATGCCTACTTGCTGCAGGCCAGGATTTTTGAAGGAAATGGAGGACTTCATTCAGTCATTTTACAATCACCCTGTGAGGGGTCAGCAAGCTCTGTTTTAACCAACCCTTTGGAACCTCAAAATTAAAGGGATTAGTAGAACCCCTGATTGGGACGTGACATTTAACACTCCTTAGGAAATCCCTTGTTACGATAAGATGTCTGAGTTTGGTTGGCAGGCACATACATACACTCACATACATATAACTAGCAGGTATTGATGTTTGTTTATAGCGACGAACATAATCTCCACACATGATAAGCATTGGTGTATCATACATATCAACGAATACATAGGAATCAGGTATATGCTTTCATTTTCTTTTTGTCATTCAGTGGAGGAGTTTAATAGTAATTCATGTGTTACTTGAAGCATACTCTAGACTTTGTTTACAACATAGTTCTTATCATTATAACTTTATGAAAAAGTGTAGAGAAAAATATCTCAATATACATGTGCATAATGGTAAAGTATCCAGCAACTGGCATAGTACATTCAAATCAATGAAGTGTCAAAGAAACTTTCAAGATTGAAAGTATATTATAAATCAAGACGTATCTGATATTTACCATTCATTGAGGACATATAAGACAATTCCTGGAAAGTACACGAGCATCCGAGAGATCATGTTGGTACATGCCAGAAATTTTGACATGGGCTCATTTAGAATTCTACAACCCTTTGGCATACTTTCTTTTCTTTTCTTTTTTCAGTGTGTGACAGTACACTTTAATGTTAATTCAACTTCTGAGAAAATATAATTTATCAATGTTGAGCTTTAATGTAAAAGTGCCGTATTACTGCAAAACTTATATGGTAAATGCTCATATCAGTTCTCTTGTTATAGCTGTAAACATGTACTACAGCAGTTATTTTGTCATTTTTTATAGTTTGAATGAAAGAGATAATCTAGAATGCTAAATGAAACCTTTTGAATTTGCAGTAAACCATTGACCAAGCCCAAGGAAAGAACTTCACCTATTTCTGTGGGAAGGGCCAAAGAAACTCCACAGAAAATTTTCGTCCGCAGTGGTGATGTTGCGAAATACATGTCTTATATCAAGGTCAGATCAGTAATTTTACGTTGCCTTTGTATATCTCAGCTTAATACGTGGTTTTTCATAAGCATGAATTTGCTGAAATGTTTAAATCATTTTCAGCAATCAATAAAGTTCTGTAAATTCTGCAGGTGTTGGTTTCGGTTGGCATTTACTTAAAGTGACGATCTTACGGATATTATTTAGATAAACTTTTAGCATTTCTATTTCAAGTAATTTGATAAATCAGTTAGTTGCTTTTTGTTTAAAAAAACCTGCCCCCCCTTTTTTTCCCCAAACAAACCTGCAAAAACCTTATGTTCTTTGTCGTTAAAACATGCAAAAAGCATTCCTGGCCTGGACCTCCAGTTTCACAGGATTATGAGGTGCTATGGTGCAGTCTGTCTGTGATTGTAGTTTAAAGCTTGTTGTCAATTAAAGCTGGAAAAGGGTCAGGCTGTGGTCAGTCCAATCTACGGTTGGGTCTGCATTGATGGCATTGAAAGCCTGGGGCTAGGCTCAGGATGTATGCTTTATGCTTTTTTTGTTTTTATTGTCTCTTAGAAATGCTTACACAATAACTACATAATATTTATATCCTTTGATTGAACTTTAGTAGTTTGCTTTCTGGTTCGGATTTCCATCTTCATGAAGGACATTCAAGTTCAAACAGTGGAAATGATTTTATCTGTGCACCTTCAAGCCTTAAGCAATGCCAGGAAGTTTTAGGTGCTTATGCACTGATCCAGCCCATTTTCTGTTTGACCTTAAAACTGGGCCTAAGTCTGGAAGCATTACTTAGTATCCCAGAGTGGATAAGAGCTGGCCTTATCACTGGAATTCCCAGGCCAGTTTCAAACAAATTGCTAGATCTGAAAATGATCATTGTGCAATCTAAAGCCGTCGTTCTGTGACTCAAAACATTGTGGAATTGGTCCTCAGCTCACTATTTAAATGGCTCCATAGATTGTCCAAATTCTGTCTGATTGTTCCTATCTCAAACTTGAGTCATGCCGTACTTTGTGGAACATCAGACTTAGCAAATCTATTACAAAGCTATGTGTCCTTTAAAAAAATTCTTTTTCAAGGAAAACAATCTTCATGCACATAAATTCATTTAAGATACCAGAAAGGTAACAAAAGAAAAACACCTACTTACACCTTAAGCGTACCATTTCGGATGTCCTTTTACATATTTTATTTTTCAGTAATATTTGATGTTATTTTACATATTATATCTTTTGGTTATTTTAAAATTTTCATTTATTAATTTTTAGTGGTACTTATTTGTTAACCATATGCATATATGTTGTGAATGTGATGACATTCAAGCCTCTTTTACTTGCATGTACGTAAAAAGTGATTGTGAACATCTATTTACCTATTATTTATCAATGCATTCTTATTTTATGATATTCCTTTTGATATGTTTTTAGTTCGTATTTCAAATCTTATGCATTATTTCATGCTATTTTGAGTTGTCTTGAAACACTTCTTATAGAATAAAACTTCTTTCACCTCAATGGTGATCGGTTCCCACATCTCAGTGAGGCAAGGAACCCACAACAAAGTATCTTCCCATTGTCATAACTCAAGGTTAGCAAAGAAATAGTAGAATGATGGGCCAAATTTTCATCATAGTAGCTCTAGACTTCACATGAAGTTATATAGTAGAATGATGGGCCTTAAAATGGGCTGTTGGGCTTGCATCAAATGGTTTTGCTTTTTTTTGTGCGGATTTGTACTTTATTTTAAACTTTTCATTTATTAATTTTTTAGTGGTACTTATTTGTTAACCATATGCATATATGTTGTGAATGTGATGACATTCAAGCCTCTTTTACTTGCATGTACCAAGCCTCTTTTACTTGCATGTACGTAAAAAGTAATTGTGAACATCTATTTACCTATTATTTATCTATGCATTCTTATTTTATGATATTCCTTTTGATATTGTTTTAGTTCGTATTTCAAATCTTATGCATTATTTCATGCTATTTTGAGTTGTCTTGAAACACTTCTTATAGAATAAAACTTCTTTCACCTCAATGGTGATCGGTTCCCACATCTCAGTGAGGCAAGGAACCCACAACAAAATATCTTCCCATTGTCATAACTCAAGGTTAGCAAAGTAATAGTAGAATGATGGGCCTTAAAATGGGCTGTTGGGCTTGCATCAAATGGTTTTGCTTTTTTTTGTGCGGATTTGTACTTTATTCTAAACACTGATGTCTCGATCGCCTGTGCTGTGCCAAATTGCTTCAGTGTGCAAGATCCTTCCATTCTTTTTGTTAATTTTTGCTTGACTAGTTCAACAATCATTCATGAGATGATTTATCTTTCCTTTTATGTTGAAAATAAATCCATTTAAATTAAATTGGGGTCTCATTTTATAGAGACTTATATTATCATAATTCTCTCTTTTCTTGGTATGTGTGATGAATAGCACTATCTGAAACTATCTATATATTGACTGGAGTTATTAAAATGAACTAGTTGTTTCAATACTAACCTGATCGCTTTAGTTTTTCTATTTCTGTTTTCTGTATCTTGGCATTGGACACATTTGCATTATCTATCTTCCCATCGCCTTTTCCAAATTGTAACTTCATTTTTATTTGCATTTGCATAGTTAGTTATTCCATATGTCTTTATCTTGGCGACTTTTCCCGCTTCTACAGTCCCACTTCAGTTCTCTTGCTTTACTTCAGATTTTGTGTTGGGGCTGTTTGTCTTAGGGGCTGTTTGGTTCAAAAAAAAAAAAAAGGAATAGGATTAGGATTAGGAATTTATTTTATGGATTCCAAATCTATAAAGTTGAGACCCAAATCCGAGTTGATATCTCCGATTTCGAAATCCAGAAAATACACCTCCAAAATCCCCTTTATAGATAACCAAATCTATAAATTTTGGTGATCCAAACACTGTATTAGGATTTAGTTAGATTTCATTATTTACGATTCTACCCCTGTCAGAGCCAAATCCTAATCCTAATCTATAAAATTGACCAACCAAACAGCCCCTTAGGTGCTTGGGATTTCTTTACTGCCTGATATTGACTGCACACTATCTATGTTTTAAGTTCTAATTTAAAATCTTACAAATTTTTGCTTTGCCCTCAAAATCCAAGGCATATTTATATTATGAATTTAATACAAAGATGAGAAATAATTTGGTTCAGTCGTGATATGACATTAATTTCAATGTATTGCCATCATAACAGCATCCATAGGCTGGTACACTTTATTGATATATTTTTGAGAAACTCACAATCTGCTCATGGTTAATTGTGCTCCCTAACCTCTTTTTATCCACTAACACTATCCCAATTTGGCAGTGTGGCACCAATTAAAAACTAATTTCTTCATCGATAAGATATCACGTATGTAAATGTTAATACTGGTTTTAGTACAAAGAGTTCCTCTTAGTCTGATGCAGTGATTGAACCTTACATCACTACCGACATTATTAGTATGGTGCTGATATGGTTACAAAGATTTTGATTCCCTCAATCAGCTGCAGCAGCGCAAAATTTGGTGACTATCTAGGTAAACTCGCAGATAATTGATGAGGTCTTACCCTGCAAAGAGCAACTCATGATTATGTTTTTTACTGCCTGCCTGCAATTCTGATGAATAATCCCTCATAGAACTCTATGCAACATGAATGCATGAATTTTGGCTGTAGATTATTATCTTTTTTGTGTTCATTACTGCAACGCCATTCATCTTAGGCAATAAACAAGTTTATTTTTGTATTGAGAGACGAGCTTTTTGTATCTTTGCTGTTTACTAATCTGAAACTTTATTCATCCTTTGTCTTTAAACATTTCAGATAAGTAAGACGCAACATGAGGTGATTAAAAATCTAAAACATTCTGGTGATGGAATTCACTCCAAGTCCCTCAATCGTGTCCTTGGTGATATCAACAGCTTTCATGTGCATCCATATGAAGCACTTGTAGGGGAGGAAAAGAAGAGGTTACATGAGCATTGGTTAGTATTGACTTTCTTCCTATTGATTAGATCATGTTAGACCTCGTTATTTAATATTTATTAATACTTCAAGTACAGGTTGCAAGTAGTTACTAGAGATATGCCTGTGGCATTTGAGGCACGTAAAGAAAAGAAACTGCAAGGGGAACAGCTAATGAAATGCTTGGAGCAAGAGCTTATTGAAAAAAGAGCAGTGATAACTGATGAGGTTTGTTTATGCTTCCATCTAAAATTGAAAGTCACCATTATGAGGAACTTAGTATATATTTTCTTATGGCATGATGCTGGTCTGATTCAAAATGTTTTTGACTGAAATATGTTCTTATCATTCTTGTGCGCCATTGAGGTGTGATTTATGTGTAGCGTAACTTAAGGGTGAACTTTCACAAATGCCCCCCAAAACTTTGGGCCTTTCCCACAAACACCTGCCTGAGCTTTTGTTTATTCCACTAAAACCCTAATATTTTTTCCACGAAATCATGGGATTACTCTCATGTGAGTCTTAACACTTGATGATTACTCTCACAGTCATGTGAGTCTTGGGCATGTGAAAAGGCCTTCAGCATGAAGATGACCATCATGGAAAGGCAGAATAAGTTGGGGAATGAATAAACATGAATAAACGCATCTTTGATGATGTTTAAACCTAGGTCCTTTTGAAACTTGCTGCTATTGTACAATTTAGATGACCACTTTTGTAGAAGTTTAAGTTGATGGGCTATGAAACACCAACGTGTATCAACAATCCTAACATTTGAAGATCATTTAAAATTCTACAAGGTTTAATGCTGGCAAATATGGAGGGTTTGTTTTCTAATTATAACTTGAGCTATTTTCTTCTTACTCTTTCCACACGGTGACTCCAATTTTACTCTTAATAAAGCTATTTAGCTGGCCTTTTCTATATTCTTCCTCATGGTTTTAGCTGTTTTCGTGTGTTTTACCATTTTTTTTCCCATTCTCCATAGCAATTACTTAACCTTTTCTATGCTTTTATCAGGCTGAGACAGACAAGCAAGAGATCTCAGCTGAAGAAGAGACAGAAAATGGTGAATCTGATGCAGATAAAGATATACTTGTTGAAGAAAACATTGTCTCTGCTTCTACTAACTCCGACCATGGTCATAACTTAGAGCGCATTCCCTCTCTCAACAGCCATCAAGAACCGAGCCCTGTGGCTTTAGAAAACAAAGCAACTGGCGAAGATGTACTAATCCTCGAAAATGATTCTTCAGTAATCTCACTGTTCAATGAGAAAGAAAATAATGCAGAGGTTCTTCTTGAGACAAAGACAATATCCTCACCAGTTAAAGAGATGTGGCAAACTGTTGAGCGTATTGAGGAAAACCAAGCTCCCCTTATCGACTTAGAAAGAAACAATGAACATGAAGCTGGAGTATCCAATTCCCCCTTGTTTCCTTTATATGCTAACCAAAACCAGGATCATTTCCTTCCATCATTTCCAAAGGGCCCTGAGATTTTGTCACCGTATCCTCATGAGCAAATAAACCAATTAAAACAATCAGAGATGCAGTTCTTGATGGCAAACCAAGGTTTTCCTCATCAATTTCAGGAGCAACAGAATATAATTGAGCAGAATAATGCCAGAGATCATCAGATGATGAACAAGAGTATCTATATCAATGGAAGGTATCCAAATCAAGAACTCAATTGGCTTCCAGATAACCACCAGGTTCAAAATAATTATTGGTCATCTAGTGCTAATTCTGATGGGAGTCTATTCAGTGTTTTAAATGCTTGCAGAAATATACCATCGCAATCTCAGTATAATACCGTGAATCCTCAGCAACCGGTTGATGCAAGGAATTTTGGTCCCAATAATGAAATTTACGGTTATGTACCTCATCAGTTCAAGAGTTCGAGTAGCCATGAAGCTGCTGCTGCTGCTAATGCTTCAGCATTGAATGTTCCTTGGATGAATTATCAGCAACAGCAGAATTCTAGTTTGCAAGATTCTATGGGGAAGCCATTTGTTAGAAGATCTTGGAACCAATAACAAACGCGCGACCTTTTATGATTTTATGGTTTTCAAAATATTCGGCTAATTTTATAGTTTTGAATGGCTATAATTTGTATATAAATAGTTAGGATGTGTACATATTTTGGGAGGGAAAGGGGGTAGGGATGCATAAAAGATCTGTGTTACTTTTAACTTCACAGGTGATTTTGGTAGGGAAAGTTTGGGTTTTTTTTAATGTTTTTCATGTTGAGGGGGTAATATTTATTTTGTTTGGGGGCTCTGAGCCCCTTGCACAATAAAAAGCTTTTAGCCTGTGACCTATTTCATAAATTTCTTGCTAAGTTTCCTACAAAATTTTGCTCTGGGTGTTGTGATTATTGAAAATTTTCCTTTTGTCTATGTTATTACTGGATAATATCTTTCTTTTGTTCTCTCTTGACATGCTAAATTGAGGTTATAAATTCTTCCTTTATTATTATGTTTTTCCCCTGAAACTCTTGATGGAACTTCCTACTAAGCGCATTAAACAAAAATGGCTACCAATAGTGGAATAAGTTATACCAATTATATGATAAGATTTTTCTTCTTTTACATCAAACTATGATCGTAAGTTAATGTTCATTCCATTATAATATTATCAACATAATCAGAACCTGTGGTATACTTTTCTTGTTTTCTTTAGGCTATCACTTCAGTACCAATGTAGAATTTATCAGGGTTCCTTCCATAAACTTGTATTCACCAAATATTTTTGTTTGCAAATTAGAAAATCAGTCAGTAATTAGTTTTGAGACAAAATGGTTAAAGAACTTGGAAAAGAAAGAGGACAGCTAGGACTTATTTTGTGTCTTTGTTTATTAAAAAAGAAAGAAGAAAACTAGGACTTACGCTCCCAAGGACAAATATATTAGCCTCGAGGAAAACCAGGTTAATAAAAACGAAAATTATATTATTTTGTTTGAGCAAAGGTTCTCCTACCCAAATAAAAAGTTTTATTTGTCAAGCATGTCAATTATTTTATGAAGGGCAGCCCTGATAGATACAAAAGATTTTTTCCCCACATATTGGTCCCTTAAATCATTCGTACTTTTAAATTAGTCCATCAAATCAATGAAAATCTTACTTAGTCCCCTCAAATCCTATAAATTATTTCAATTAGTCTCCACGATAAGCTATTGTTATTGTGAAGAATACACCATTAGACTTAAGTCACTTAATTCGTACTTTTAAATTAGTCCATCAAATCAATGAAAATCTTATTTAGTCCCCTCAAATCCTATAAATTATTTCAATTAGTCTCCACGATAAGCTATTGTTATTGTGAAGAATACACCATTAGACTTAACTCACTTAATTCGTACTTTTAAATTAGTCCATCAAATCAATGAAAATCTTATTTAGTCCCCTCAAATCCTATAAATTATTTCAATTAGTCTCCACGATAAGCTATTGTTATTGTGAAGAATACACCATTAGACTTAAGTCACTTAACTATTTGACATGATCTCACCTTCAACCCTTCCAACAACTCAAATAATAATAATAATAATAATAATAACAAAGTACTCCTTTTATGGAAAATCCACATCATAAATTCCTTTTAAAGCCCAAAAACACATCATAAATGGAAAATTAGTAAAATAACTGATTCTTAATAAGTTATAGGCTCATACTTGCTCCCCTCAACTTTTAGTTTTGTCTCTTCTTACCTCCACACTATTTTACGCTCCTACATGTCTTCTAAACTATTGAATCTGTTGTTTGCTTACCTCCATTCCTCTGAACTATTACTTTTCTCTCATAAATACATTTAAGTAGTCCAGAAAGTAATAAACAACAAGCAGGCGATAACTAGGTATTGAATTTGATAGTTCAGGAGGTAAGCAAAGATGAAATTTAATAATTTAGGAGCAATGTGAGGCACAAAAATAACTCAGGGGCCAAACGGGAAGCAAAATTCAATAATGAAAGAGGTATGTATAGACTACAAATAGTTCTGAGGGTAAGAAGGGACAAAACTAATAGTTTAAGGGGTAAAATAGGGTTTGAAGCCTTCTAAATGATTTGAGGGGGAAATGGCAGTTTTACTTATATGAGGGACTAAATTAAAACCATGAAATATTAAGGGAGCAATATGTAAAAAGCCCAAACAAAAAACTAATGAACAGAGAGGTGTCAGTGCTCACGTTTGTTCCGCTCCCTCTCTCTCCCCTCTCAAAAACGATCTCTCTCTTTTTATCCTCCCATTTTATAAATTACTACCCATCAAAACCCTAATTTAAATCCGCCCCTCTCTTCAATTTATCTCTCTAATCTCTCTCTCTAAGCCATGGCCATGGAAGCAGCAGGTGGAAAGAAGGAGAAGAACAAAGATGTGATAAGGCTCGAGAGAGAATCGGTGATCCCAATTCTAAAGCCCAAGCTCGTCATGAAATTGGCCTACCTCATTGGTAACTATTCTATTAGATTTATCACAATTTAATTTTTTTTGATGTTTTTACCATTAATTCTCCTTGATTTGAAATGGGTTGCTCTCAAAATCCCTTTTTCCCCTTTTTTTTTATGGCAATTAACAATGGTTCTTCATTTGACATTAGCTATTCCTTTGTTGATTAGAATCAGTGTGAACTGAGTATGTTGCTCAAAAAGTAGTTTGTATAAGAATGTGGAATGAGAAACACCAACAGAAAATGTATTGTCTGATCTTAGAGGAGATTTTAGCCTCACCTAGTGAATGTACTAATGTGATTGAGTGAGGCTTGTTTATGCCTGACCTTTACATATCAAAACCAGTCTCCTGACATCAGTCAAAAGAGAATGTGGGGGCAAGCACGTTTTTCGAGTAATATTTGTTCATTGAGGATCTTCAGTGCCATTCACACGACATGAACACGGTTATATGGTAAGTCCTTAAAGAGTTGAACACTGGAACATGATGACATGTTGCTATAAAGATAAATAATGTAGAGCCAGGTTTAAAATGTGTAGCGATTGTAGTTAGGAAACTGTCTTTACTAGTAGAAATATTGGGAGTTTTAGCTCGGAATTATCGGTAAATGGACTATGCCAGTTTAATCATAAGCTTCTCTCAATGTCTTTCCCCCCTACATTTTTTCTATTCCCCCCCAGTTTCACTCTTTCAAATCAGCTTTTGGTACTTTAAGCTCTATATGTCATTCCATATTAGTCATAACTAGATAATATTGGCATATATTGGTTGTCACTATCCTTTGAGATGGTTTGATCATGTGCAACATATACCATTAAGTGCACCAATTAGGAGAAGTAATATATTATAATTAATGGAGAAAAGAGGTTAGAGTACACAGAAGACAACTTGGTTGGAAACAATTAAGAAGGATATGATGGTAATTAACTCAATGGAGGAGAAGAACCCTCAACAGAATTGATGGAAGAATAGGATTCATGTAGCCAACTTTAAATATTTGGGATAAAGGCTTATTGTTGTATTAGTTGTCATTAGCCAATATCAATGACAATCGATTCGGTTGGATAAGATTGGCATGTTTCAAATCTGATACTATTATGTATCAGCTTTGGCTGATATTTCACGCCTAGATAAAAATAGTTCAGATATACATACACACATCTGTATGCTCTTGCATACAAGATTCAAACACGTATTTAAATCTTTTATACACATTTTTGTGAATATGTAAAGTCTTTCCTTTTCAACTTACTATGGAATAGCTAAACATGTTCATGTTTCTTAGACTAAAAGGATTCTAAACTTATCATATTTTTATACAAAATCAACGTTTTGACAGTCTGTTCCTCTGGACTTTGATATTAAAAAAAAATTAGTAAAGACCCAAACATGTAACACTATTGAATAAGTGTTTGAGAAATGTAGAACCAGTACCTAAGAAGTTTTGGATGTGTCCTAATTCAAAAAACATATTAATGTAGCAAATACATTCAAGATGAGTATAACATGCAGCTGACGAATGGCCTGGAAGTCCTATTAACTAACATAAGTGCAGGTTCATGACACAAGTAATAGAACCAGTCTTTATCTAAATTTTGAGGCGAAGTTTCAGAAAATCCCAATGTGAGAAATATGCTTTTTTCTTCTCATCATATGGCCAAAGACATAAACATCTGCATGGCCAAAGACATGTTCTTTTTCTTTTTTTCTCTGACTACTAGAAGACAAATTCTCGAAAAAAGAAGCGAAAAGCATTCTCAATTAAGCTTACACATACAATCCATATCATATGTTATCATGCAGGGTTTTCATTTTAGCTTTCTTAAGTAAAAGTTTCTTATTTGACACATAAATTTTTAATTCCCTAGCTAAATTCTGGGAGTTACTTCCCTTTTCTTTTAAGTACATTAAATTTGTAACCCCTGTGACTTTCTTTTGCAGAGCATGATTCTGACAGGACTGAGTTTCTCAAGCTCTGCAAGAGAATTGAGTACACTATCCGTGCATGGTATCTTCTTCAGTTTGAGGATCTAATGGTATTGTGCTGTTGTTTTTCTTTCGATGAACATCTTATGTTAATGAATACATGAAGCTACTGGATATTTATTACCTTAAATATGCATGCATCATTTCAAGTACACACATGCAAGCAGGTATGTGTACACATGTACACATAAAGACTATCATACTCATGTGCGCACACTTCTTTATATTGCATGTATAGCTATGATGTGAGTGATCTATTTTGACTGAATCCTCATACTATTGGATTCTTGTTCTTTCCGGTTGACTAGATAATGTGTTTGCAGCAATTGTACTCCCGTTTGATCCTGCTCATGGTGGTCAGAGATTAGAACAGCAGAAACTTTCTCCAGAAGAGATTGATGTTCTTGAACAAAATTTTCTGACATATTTTTTCCAGGTCAGTGCTTTCCGTCTGTAGAAAATAGCATGGAGTTAACTGCTTAAGTTTTTTGCTGTATATGATTAGTTTCATTACTTCATGGTGCTATGCTGCTTGAATACCAATAGTCATTAGCGGTGCTTGCATCCAAAGGAAATTCGGTTATGAAGTTATGAGTGTTGTATCAAATTCACTTGTATCTCAAGGCATTTTGGTGACTGTCCTAAGTCTAAACCCTTTGGCCCACTAGTAGCTTATACGCTGGTCAGATACAAGTACACCACTATGTGCCTTGACTTATTTATGATTCCTTGTTGATTTAGACTTGTATTTGGCGGTAATATGAGAAACCTATCAGTGCATGTGTATTCTTTAGGCGTATTGGATAATTCATGCATAAAACTGTACGAAATAATTATGTTAAATATGCATCATGGCTTATTATTCATGTTTCTTAAGTAGATGTCTTGGTAACATTGTTTTCTTGTTTAAATTTATAATCAAACTATTTCATTTTATTCAAATCAAAGAAAGCAAGTTGTATTAACTGTATCCAGGAAGAAATAAAGGATCCCACCAATGAGTTGCCCATTGTTCAGTTATCATAAGCATCTCTCACATCTCAAGCAGACAAGTGATTCTTCTTTCCTTTTATTATTTATGGAAGATATGACTGAATATCAGGCATGTCATGATATCTGAGTGGAACACACTTTATTGATCATTAGACTTTTGAGTTAAAGCTCTTCTGACATGGGAATAATTCTTTAAAATTTCCTTGGGTAGTGAACAGGTTAGACAAAAGAAAAACATGTTTGGTATAGAGAACTGCAATCATCTTTAAGGTACAGTAATAATTTGCCGAGTCTGAGTCGACAGGAGAACTTCCAATGGATAAATTTATCTGTTAAGAATGCCAAGTCATCCATAAGGATTCCAATTTAAGTATTCTTGAAATATATTAGCTTTCCAAGTGCCGAAAAAAGGATCATGTGGATTCAATATTGCATGATTGCAGAAGGTTGTTTGTCACTCTTTAAGTACCGGTTTTTCAAGCTTTTATAAGGATGAGAATGCTCAATTTAGAGAGATTTCACTTACTGGTTTAAGTGGAGCACTTTTTTTTTCAGTGTCATACTTTGATTTGTAGGCAATCTTTGCTGTTTTTGTTCAGTGCTTTTTCACTACCCCTTTGTATGAAACACCTTGTTTGGACCTTCTTGTCCTAAATAATACTTCTCATTATGAGTTGTTCAAAGCAAAATTACGAGTTTGTATCGGTGATAAAACTATGGTTCTTTTGAGAGGATCTTTACCATATTCTCTGTGACTTTGGGGACATATCTCAACTACTCCAAGTTGAGTCCATGAAATGGACACGAGACACAATTCCATTTGTCTGAAACATTATGTTTTAGGATGTGGGATGGCTGTAATGAATAGAGTTCATGAAGAAAAAGAAGACTTATAGCCTGGAGAAGAACAAAGAAGGAAAGGATGGAAAACGAGGGAAAAAAACAGGAAGGAAACAAGGTTAACCCTTTTATTGACTTAACAGAAGATATGGCCTTTAAAAGCAGTGAAAGGAAAAATGAATCATGTAACCAACTTGAAAGATTTGTGATAAAGGCTTTTCCATTTTCGTGTTGTTGTTTGCAGATGGCCTTATGAACGATGTTAAGCTATTAGCCAATTCTGTCTTGGCCATTTTGTTGCTATCTGCTGCCGTATATTATAGATGAACTCTCAATATGTAGCGGCATAGTTACTTTTTTGACATAGCCTAACAAGGTAGAGATTCAAAGTAGTCCTTATATTACACATACCTTTTCATTTTAAAGTCATTATGACCAATTTATGAAAAACCAGTATTACTATTGAACCAATTATTACATCTCCTTTTAACTAAAATATTGCTTTGGCTACACAACACGTGTGAACATGCGCACAGGGGCACATACACAACTCATGTATGTGTACATGCATGGCATCTTATACTCATATTCATGTGATTGAGTAGCACCTCTATGCCACTCTAGGTTACCCAGACACTTCATCTGGGCTCCGTATTTGTGTCTGACACTTCCCGTATCCTAAAATATATACATACATGTATCCAGATGTGTACTCAATTATATAATGCAGGTTTTAGTTTAAAACACTGGTGATGCACTTCTTGGATGTATATCTTACACTTCACCTCTGCAACTAATTGGACTCAGGTCATATTCGTTTCAGCCCATTGGTATTGTTTGGGTATCTAGTTCAAAAATGAGCCATTTTTCAATTTATAATCTACTCAATAAAAGAAATATATAAATGCTATAGGGATTTTAGTTCTCATAATATGAGAATGGAAAAAATATCAATCTCATATAAATTATTGATTTCAATTTGCCGGGTCCCATATCCACACCCGTGTCAGAGTCTGCACCTGCACCTGTCCATGCAACATTGATGCCACCAAAATTCATAGCTTTCTGTTATTATATTATGCTAAATAATATGAAATAACTTTTTATCTTGAAGGATGTTTGATTATGCCTCTGTAGAAATCCTTATAGAAAAATAGTTACCGCATCCAATTAATACATTTTTTATCAGAATAAAACAAAGATTAGTGTCATATGCATATATCGTCGTGTAAACTGTCCTCTCATTGAACAACATCAGAAGCCCATTCTAGGCCAAGTAATTTCATTTCCTGTTATGAAAGTTAAGTAGGCAAAATTTTTACATTTCACTTCATACTTGAAGCAGGTAATGGAAAAGAGCAATTTCAAAATTGTCACTGATGAGGAGATTGATGTTGCACAGTCAGGGCAGTATCTATTGAATCTTCCTATTAAAGTGGACGAATCTAAGGTCTGGTACAAGAATCCATACTTGCATTCATTATGTATCATAAACTGCACAATTTCTGAACTTTTGCCTAAACTTTTTGAGGTACACAGCTTGACAAAATGCTTTTGGCAAAGTATTTTAAAGAGCATCCGCATGAAAATCTTCCACAATTTTCAGATAAGGTACGTATCAATTTAAACACAGACCTGGTAACACTTATAGTGCAGTTTTTAAAGTGAAAGTCTGTGAATTCAGTAGCTTAATTTTCTTAGTTAGAAATGTTTATTGATATTTTTAAGAACTGTTTTCTCTTATCTCTGACTCCGTGTATCGTTTTCAGAGTCACATTTTGTTTTCCTTCATAGCTTGGTATAATAATATTCAGAAAGAATGGATTTTGAATTGTCTTCTGTCGGAAGATTTATCCTTCATATTTGACTAATTTTCGAGAACACTTTTAGATTAATAGTTACCGATCCAATTAATACATTTTTATCAGAATAAAACAAAGATTAGTGTCATATGCATATATCGTCGTGTAAACTGTCCTCTCATTGAACAACATCAGAAGCCCATTCTAGGCCAAGTAATTTCATTTCCTGTTATGAAAGTTAAGTAGGCAAAATTTTTACATTTCACTTCATACTTGAAGCAGGTAATGGAAAAGAGCAATTTCAAAATTGTCACTGATGAGGAGATTGATGTTGCACAGTCAGGGCAGTATCTATTGAATCTTCCTATTAAAGTGGACGAATCTAAGGTCTGGTACAAGAATCCATACTTGCATTCATTATGTATCATAAACTGCACAATTTCTGAACTTTTGCCTAAACTTTTTGAGGTACACAGCTTGACAAAATGCTTTTGGCAAAGTATTTTAAAGAGCATCCGCATGAAAATCTTCCACAATTTTCAGATAAGGTACGTATCAATTTAAACACAGACCTGGTAACACTTATAGTGCAGTTTTTAAAGTGAAAGTCTGTGAATTCAGTAGCTTAATTTTCTTAGTTAGAAATGTTTATTGATATTTTTAAGAACTGTTTTCTCTTATCTCTGACTCCGTGTATCGTTTTCAGAGTCACATTTTGTTTTCCTTCATAGCTTGGTATAATAATATTCAGAAAGAATGGATTTTGAATTGTCTTCTGTCGGAAGATTTATCCTTCATATTTGACTAATTTTCGAGAACACTTTTAGATTAATGATGTACCCTAGAAGACAAGTTTCTAAAGGTCATGTTAAGCATGATGAACTATAAAATTGGAAGGAAGTGATTATTTGCTCCTTAGATTCTGTAGCGTCGTTGTAGTTTCAGTGTGACTTAGCTTGGGACGTTATGTGAACCAAACTGCTATATGCATCACACGGAGCCAGGTCTTATCATGTGGGACTAGGTGTTCGGCCTGTTGGCTTATTTGTGGCGTAATTGGTGATAGTTCTATCATATATCACTTACAAGATTCAGCTCATCTTTTCTTTTTATTCAAAGCTATTTAAGAACAAGACTAATTCGCTGCATATTGCAAATTTCTGTTTCTTTGTAATAGCTTGATTTTTCTCTTATTTTCCGTTTCTTCATAATAGCTTGATTTTTTTCTTACAGTTTCATTGACCAATTTTTCAAAAATAAAAATAAAAATATAATCCATTATTCTTTCTTTCTTTCTTTTTTTTTTGGGTCTTCTTTTGTCTTCTTTTTGAACAATTGAAGTTTTCTGAGAGGAGAAATTGTTTCATTTTCAGCATAAAACAAACCACGCTTAGTTCTTTAGTTATGGAGGCAAAAGATGCAATTCACAGAACTACATGGATTGGAGGGTTTTGGAATTGACTGTGAAGGGTGTATACCGGGAAAGATCAGTTGAGTGAAGGGTGCAGAAGAAGATGGCAACAGAAAATGGCCATAAAGTAATAATAGTAGTAGTAAGCATTAAGGCCTCGTGGTTTGGAGAGAGACATTGAAAGTAGCAGAGATGTGCATTTAGGACCAAGATACTATAATTCACTTACTGTCCCTGTTTTTTGGCAGTATGTCTGTGTTGCTCGTAATATAGAACTTACCGCAGTGAACTTTGTTAATTAGGAAATTTACTAATGTAGTACATGTAAGTAGGGAATAACCGATGATGTGCAATATATTTTAGAATAAAAGAAGTTGTGGTAGGCCTCTAGTTAGACTATATTTATAGTGCATCCTTTGTCCAGTTTCCCTTCTACATTAAAGTGTAACACCTTAAATAGCTCTGTGTGGAGGAACTGATTGTTCTTTAGTTTTGCCATGTTTTCATATTATAGTTTACTTTACTAAGATGCCTATACAGCCAAATCACACTATAGTAGATTGGTTTGATCCTGCCTCAAGTTTTTGTTAACATATATATATATATATATATATATATATATATATATATATATATATATATATATATATATATATATATATATATATATATAGTAGAGTTCTATAAACTTAAGTTGATAGGGAGGTGTCCACCAACTTTTATATCCATTGATCTTGCCTTGAGATCCGTGAAATCAAGATGCACACAAATCTCAAAGTGGGCTTTATATCTTTCACGGATCCCAAGGCAACATCAATGGATAGAAAAGTTGGTGGATGATATTCCCTATCAACTTAAGTTATAAAGCCTTTGATGAAATGACATCGGACCTCCACCAGCACATATGTTACTTGCCGTCGTGTTGCCTCGGCTCATATATGGTTTTGATCTTGAGAAGGCTTGGAGTTTAGCTAGTTACTTTTATTTTTCTTATTGTATTTGCTCAATAATTTTAGTCCCACATTGGAAATGGGAGTGAAATTGTAGTTGTTGAGGGCCTATTTAAAGAGGTCAATTCTATGAAATAAGGCAATGAATATTTGAAGAAAATTTTGTTTCATTTGTGAAACTTTGGTAATTGATTTGATCTTCTAGATTGATTCAATGGTGGTGAAGCCAAGACCGGGTTGCGATCCGTGGCCATATCTTAATTTTGTTATTTTTCTCAAACCCTAGTTTTCCCAAAATCGTGTTCTTCCCCAAATCCCCACCATAAATCCCCAAAAATCCCGTTGTCCCATCAGCCTTGCTCTCTCTCTCTCTCTATATATATATATATATATATATATATATATATATATATATATATATACACACACACACACACACACACACACAGAGAGCTCCTATAAACTTAAGTTGATAGGGAGGTGTCCACCAACTTTTATATCCATTGATCTTGCCTTGAGATCCGTGAAATCAAGATGCACACAAATCTCAAAGCTAGCATTGATGTGTAGTACAAATCTCAAAGCTAGCATTGATGTGTAGTACAAATCTCAAAGCTAGCATTGATGTGTAGTACAAATCTCAAAGCTAGCATTGATGTGTAGTACAAATCTCAAAGCTAGCATTGATGTGTAGTACAAATCTCAAAGCTAGCATTGATGTGTAGTACAAATCTCAAAGCTAGCATTGATGTGTAGTACAAATCTCAAAGCTAGCATTGATGTGTAGTACAAATCTCAAAGCTAGCATTGATGTGTAGTACAAATCTCAAAGCTAGCATTGATGTGTAGTACAAATCTCAAAGCTAGCATTGATGTGTAGTACAAATCTCAAAGCTAGCATTGATGTGTAGTACAAATCTCAAAGCTAGCATTGATGTGTAGTACAAATCTCAAAGCTAGCATTGATGTGTAGTACAAATCTCAAAGCTAGCATTGATGTGTAGTACAAATCTCAAAGCTAGCATTGATGTGTAGTACAAATCTCAAAGCTAGCATTGATGTGTAGTACAAATCTCAAAGCTAGCATTGATGTGTAGTACAAATCTCAAAGCTAGCATTGATGTGTAGTACAAATCTCAAAGCTAGCATTGATGTGTAGTACAAATCTCAAAGCTAGCATTGATGTGTAGTACAAATCTCAAAGCTAGCATTGATGTGTAGTACAAATCTCAAAGCTAGCATTGATGTGTAGTACAAATCTCAAAGCTAGCATTGATGTGTAGTACAAATCTCAAAGCTAGCATTGATGTGTAGTACAAATCTCAAAGCTAGCATTGATGTGTAGTACAAATCTCAAAGCTAGCATTGATGTGTAGTACAAATCTCAAAGCTAGCATTGATGTGTAGTACAAATCTCAAAGCTAGCATTGATGTGTAGTACAAATCTCAAAGTATAATGAAGGGATAAAAGTTTAGTGGACAAGTGCTCCTATCCACTTAAGTTTATAGAGCCTTTGATGAGGACATCGCACGACCTCCCGCACATATGTTACTTGTGAATCGTGTTGCCTCGGCTCATATATGGTTTTGATCTTGAGAAGGCTTGGAGTTTAGCTAGTTACTTTTATTTTTCTTATTGTATTTGCTCAATAATTTTAGTCCCACATTGGAAATGGGAGTGAAATTGTAGTTGTTGAGGGCCTATTTAAAGAGGTCAATTCTATGAAATAAGGCAATGAATATTTGAAGAAAATTTTGTTTCATTTGTGAAACTTTGGTAATTGATTTGATCTTCTAGATTGATTCAATGGTGGTGAAGCCAAGACCCGGGTTGCGATCCGTGGCCATATCTTAATTTTGTTATTTTTCTCAAACCCTAGTTTTCCCCAAAATCTGTGTTCTTCCCCAAATCCCCACCATAAATCCCCAAAAAAATCCCGTTGTCCCGCATCAGCCTTGCTCTCTCTCTCTCTCTATATATATATATATATATATATATATATATATATATATATATATATACACACACACACACACACACACACACACAGAGAGAGTAAAGCTCCTATAAACTTAAGTGGATAGGAGCCCTTTGTCCACCAATTTTTTTATCCATTGATTTTGCATTGAGATTTGTGTTAACATATGATACAAATGAAGGCACAAATCTCAAAGCTAGCATTGATGTGTAGTACAAATCTCAAAGTATAATGAAGGGATAAAAGTTTAGTGGACAAGTGCTCCTATCCACTTAAGTTTATAGGAGCTTTACTCTCTCTCTCTCTCTATATATATATATATATATATATATATATATATATATATATATATATATATATATATATATATATATATATATATATATATATATATATATATATATATATATATATATATATATATATATATATATATATATATATATATATAGTAGAGTTCTATAAACTTAAGTTGATAGGGAATAGTCATCCACCAACTTTTCTATCCATTGATGTTGCATTGGGATCCGTGAAAGATATAATGCCCACCTTGAGATTTGTGCATATCTTGATTTCACGGATCCCAAGGCAACATCAATGGATAGAAAAGTTGGTGGATGACTATTCCCTATCAACTTAAGTTTATAGAGCCTTTGATGAGACATCGCATACGACCTCCACTTCACATATGTTCCGCCCGTGGTGTGTTGCCTCGGCTCATATATGGTTTTGATCTTGAGAAGGCTTGGAGTTTAGCTAGTTACTATTATTTTTCTTATTGTATTTGCTCAATAATTTTAGTCCCACATTGGAAATGGGAGTGAAATTGTAGTTGTTGAGGGCCTATTTAAAGAGGTCAATTCTATGAAATAAGGCAATGAATATTTGAAGAAAATTTTGTTTCATTTGTGAAACTTTGGTAATTGATTTGATCTTCTAGATTGATTCAATGGTGGTGAAGCCAAGACCGGGTTGCGATCCGTGGCCATATCTTAATTTTGTTATTTTTCTCAAACCCTAGTTTTCCCCAAAATCTGTGTTCTTCCCCAAATCCCCACCATAAATCCCCAAAAATCCCGTTGTCCCAAGATCAGCCTTGCTCTCTCTCTCTCTCTATATATATATATATATATATATATATATATATATATATATATATACACACACACACACACACACACACACAGAGAGAGTAAAGCTCTATAAACTTAAGTGGATAGGAGCCCTTTGTCCACCAATTTTTTATCCATTGATTTTGCATTGAGATTTGTGTTAACATATGATACAAATGAAGGCACAAATCTCAAAGCTAGCATTGATGTGTAGTACAAATCTCAAAGTATAATGAAGGGATAAAAGTTTAGTGGACAAGTGCTCCTATCCACTTAAGTTTATAGGAGCTTTACTCTCTCTCTCTATATATATATATATATATATATATATATATATATATATATATATATATATATATATATATATATATATATATATATATATATATATATATATATATATATATATATATATATATATATATAGAGAGCTTAAACTAAGTTGATAGGGAATAGTCATCCACCAACTTTTCTATCCATTGATGTTGCATTGGGATCCGTGAAAGATATAATGCCCACCTTGAGATTTGTGCATATCTTGATTTCACGGATCCCAAGGCAACATCAATGGATAGAAAAGTTGGTGGATGACTATTCCCTATCAACTTAAGTTTATAGGAGCTTTACTCTATATATATATATATATATATATATATATATATATATATATGTCTTGTCTTCCAATATAGTTCATTTTTGTCCTATTTCTTAAGTTTATACTTGAAAATCACAAGCAAACTACCATTCAAGTTTACAAAAGAAGGGAGCAACTTGTGTTGTTTATTAATATGCTGGATTTGAGCATTTGGAAATGCAAGTTTCCTTCTTTCTTAGTTATTCTGGGTGTATTTGCAAGAGTTTTGCTATAGTTTCTTTGTTGTTGTATCTTACTGAAGGCGTTTACCCTCTCTTTTGCAAAAGTATGTGATATTCCGTCGTGGCATTGGAATTGACCGTACCACCGATTACTTTTTCATGGAAAAGTTAGATGTTCTCATATCTCGTCTCTGGGCATCATTCCTGAGAGTCACCAAGTAAACTCTAAATCCAATTAAACTATGATGGAGCTCATTTTTCTCTCAAAATATATTCTGAATTTGGAACTCAATGGTGGATACAGGCTCCAGAGGTTTTTTGCGAAAAAAGCGACAACAAAACCCTCCAATGATCCAAAGAAGACTGATGAACTAAGTACAGACACAGAAGAAGACATGTTTGTTGAGCGCATTCGCCTTGAAAACATGGATCTAAGGTTCAAGCACATCCTCATTTTGGTTTTTTGCAACTTTTGACTGGTCAGATTTTTACATGCTTTTAGTTTGCACTGATCGTGACAGCTTGAAGAATCTACTTGGTCAGATCACAATTCAAGAGCCTAGCTTTGATAGGATGATTGTTGTTTACAGGTAGAATCTTTTGTCCTTCTTCTTTTCCTCCACACATCATTTGTTTTCCATTATATTGTGAGCAATAGTTTTTCCAAGATCTGGTTTGTATTAAATAACTAAAACAAATACTTCTGATTCTGATATTCTACATGAACTATAACCCTTGAAATAGAATTGAACTTTTTATTTCTACAAAGTTTGGAAAATGCAGAATATTTAATACAATTGCATACTTTTGGGATCTCATCATGATGGCTGATGCTTTGTTTGGTAAATTAATAGGCGGGCGAGTACAAAAACTAAAACAGAGAGAGGAATCTATGTGAAGCATTTTAAGAATATCCCTATGGCTGACATGGAGTTAGTTTTGGTCAGTATTTCAAAATTTCTTACAGAGATGCAAGTTCCTTGATGTCCTCTTTCAGAACTATTGGCCTCCAAACTGTTTGATGTATTGGATAAATTTAATTGTAGCCTGAGAAGAAAAATCCGAGTTTAACGCCTATGGACTGGGTCAAATTCCTGGTTTCTGTTGTACTTGGGCTTGTAAGTTTACCAGATTAGACAATATTTTACTTTGTCTAACTTTGTTTATGGACTATATCTTTCTTTATTGATTGCTCTTCATGTGAACTCTTACTGTTTTCAGGTAACTCTTGTCACTTCACTTGAAATGCCTAAAGCTGATTTCTGGGTTGTTTTTGCAATCCTTTCTGGTCTGATTGGTTATTGTGCTAAGATCTACTTCTCGTAAGTACTTCTCAATTCTCATATGGATGATTTGTATCTAGACTTAAGTGTTATCTTCTTAACAATCGACTCTATACTTCCTTTCTTTTCCATTGATCTTTTTAATGCTCGAGTTGCTATTGTCTATAAGCAGTATTTCGTCTTAATAACGGAAATCTTTTGATAATGTTACTTGTGTCACTTTTGAACATTAAAGTAGACGGCTTTTACAATAGATTGAATCTGAAGCTGACATCTGACAGATATATTGTAACAGAAATAGTTGCTTATTAGTTATTATGTTCTCCTATTCTGAAAGTGCAACTTTCACGCAGCCAATGTTACTCTCGCTTTGAAACTTGCGAATATATTTATGTGGTCAATCTTTGGTCCCTTGATGTCTTTATTCCTCTTGCATTTCTTTGGTTTTTTATCCCTGAAATAATATAAACACTTTGCTAAAGTATCTACCTTTGTCATTCAGATTTCAGGCAAATATGGAAGTTTATCAAAACTTGATCACACAATCAATGTATAACAAACAGCTGGATAGTGGAAGAGGAACACTTCTACATTTATGCGATGATGTGATTCAACAGGAAGTATGACAAATAATGACTTCTAATATTATATATATATAACTTTTTGAGATAAATGTCTAATAATTTTAAGATGCAGGTCAAAGAAGTGATAATTTCCTACTTTATCTTAATGGAGCAGGGGAAGGCCACAGTACAAGTAAGGCTCAAAGGATCTCTTCATTAATCCTTCTCTTTCTTTGTCCTTCATCTTTCACAACAGGCTAAAATTAAAGATAATTCAGTAACGTCTTCTATATGATTTCTCAGGATCTTGACCTTCAATGCGAAGAACTTATTCTAGAGGAGTTTGGAGAGAGATGCAACTTTGAGGTTCTTGATGCTGTTCAAAAGTTAGAAAGGCTTGGCATTGTGTCCCGAGTGAGTCGTTAATGACTTCCCCTTGCCACATTTATACTATTTAGACAATTTGGACTATATTTTTAAGAACACCCCAACCATTTGCTGAACCTTTTTTTTTTAACTGGTGTTCTCTCCATGCACGTCACATTTTTAGAAATTCTGGAGGCCCTCAGACTAGCAAAAATCAACAGAAACTTCCTCGCTTTGAAAAATCTACAGAAATACCCTCACTTTGATGAATCAATGGAAATGCCCTTACACTTCGAAATATCAATAGAAATTTCCTCACGCTTGGAAAAATCCACATAAAAAACCTTTAGCCTCACAATTCGACTACACCGCTCCTGCCACATTCCGTGTCATGTGTGCATCACGTGCACCGGAATACTAGTTTTCTAAGAAGAAAATCTCATGTATCAATTGTTTGGAGGTTTTTTGTGTGCATTTATGCATTGTTTCTGCTGTTAGTTAATAAAATTCTTAAAATATAATCTCTATGAAAGGGATACAACCTTTTCCTTTCTACTCTTTATTTTGTTATTTTTCTTGTGACAATAAGCAGCAGTGGCATCAAATAATGATTTAGCACAAAGAGAAAAGAAAAATGTTATGGCAAAAGATTCCAGCTTTTCGATCCATTCATATTTCTTGAAAGCGAAAAGAATTCCAATTTCATGTTCACTGCATCAGAGAAGAAGCATTTCTTTGTCTAATTTCACTTCAGTATTGATGTCAGTATGTGTGATATCCTCTATTCCACAATTGATGAAAAGAAACATCTATTTGTATGCCCAGGACTCTATCGGTAGAATTTCATGCATGCCTTTGAAGAGAGCTAATGAGATCATTGGACCGACGACTGAAGAACTGGTGATTAAAGCCAAACAAAACCCTGCTCCTTAATCATTTAAGGTAAATCTTACGCTTAATTTTTACATTTTTGCAACAATTGATTTTAATGAAGACCGAAATTTTAGTCCTGTACCATTTTTCAGGTGTCTGAGGAGGGAGCATCATATCCATGAAAGCAAGCACTTTTGTCCGGATTCTCAGAGCAATTTTTTCGTTCGTTCATTCATGAATTGTCACATTAAAACATCTGCGAAAGCATTTGAGTGTTTAATTTGAAACTGTTGGATGTTTATTTCTCAATGCAAGCGGTGGTCCGCTTTAATTTGGTTTTCTGCTCTCTGTAACACATTCTTGTGTTGTTTATTGCATGATGCATATTAAATCCTTGAGAAAGGGTAATACTGCTGGTTTGCATGATTCCATTAGTAGTTTACCAGAATCAGCTGATAGTCTCTGTATATTTCTTCTGAGAACATAATTTTATTAGATTTAGCCCAATTGACAGAATGATGGTACTGTTTGTATTTGTTTTTTACAAACAAGATGATGATCATAGTCTAATATTTTTCACTCCTACGCTTTTATGTACTGTAAATCAGGACTTAACCACGGATGATATAGCTTTATCCTAATAGTTGATGATTTTGTGTGTGTGTGTGTGTGGATATTAGTAGTTGATGACGATAGAGCATACTCTCGCATGTTGGAAGATCCTGATGTTGACTCCACCGGTTTTTTATCTCCGCAACATGATATGGGATGGACACACCACAACACTTGGATGGTCCTTCATTTGTGGAACTTCGAGTGCATTCGATGATAACGCCCTCATCAAGATATAAGGCATTCCACAGAGTAACGATAGAAGATGATAATGCAAGCGTTGAATCAGAGGATGATGACGTAGAGGATGGCTTACAAATTAATAGTATGATGTGTTTGAATGATCCGGTTGAAGGGGAAAATCAATTGATTGACCGATGTTATTCTAATAATGAGTATATCGTATTAGAAGATCCGCCGCCCGATGAACTTCATGGTGATGGATGGATTGATGATTCCACAATGAAAAATATTCCTATTGGCACTAGTTTAAATGATGATACCCAAGGCGAGGACTTCTCATTCAAAAAAGGCGATCTATTTGAAAGCAAGGAGAAATTGATTCATGCGCTTCGTTTGTGGGCCATAAGAAATAGTGTCAAGTTTAGGCAGACAAAAAGTAATGCAACAAGCTATAACGTAGTGTGTTTTTACCGCAAAGATGGTGTGGAGGAAGACAATGGTGGTCACCACGACGGAAATACAAACTGTCCTTGGAAGCTTAATTCCCGCTTGGGGGTAAGAGTAGGCAGGCAATTTAAAATAACACACTACAATGGACGGCACACATGTAGCAATCCTCGATTTGAGATGAATCATAGACACGCGTCCGCTTCTTTCATATATCGATTGATTATGCCTGCACTAAGAGAGGATCTCAATCTAAGACCAATGGATATTCGTCTTCTAGTATACAAAGAGACCGCATGTGACGATCCTACAATAAATGTTGGAATGCTCTGAGGAAGGCGATGATAAAATTTTCAGAGATTGGGACAAATCATATGAGATCTTACCACATTATCTTGAAGCACTTAAAAAGAAAATCCGGGACAAGGTACGGTATCATCTGGATCCGGTTGACTACGAGATAGACGATTCACGGTGTATTTTGGGCATTTGGGCCTTCCATTGATGGATTCAAATATTGTCGCCCTCTTCTTAGCATCGACGGTACCCACTTGTATGGTAAATATAAAGCGTTTTGCTCGTTGCAACCGGAGTTGATGCAGATGGTGGTTTATTTCCTTTGGCATTTGCGTGGTTGATGTGGAAAATATAGAAAATTGGACATGATTTTTGCATGCTAGATATCATATTCCTAGTGTGGGAATGCGGCCGATTACATTCATCTCTGATAGGATGAAAGGAATTCCAATAGCACTACAACGACATTTTCCGTCACCGCATGTGCACCGCTATTGCCTACGACATATTAGGGACAACTTCAAGAGGAAGCATGGACAAGGGCATCTCCAAGATCTTCTTTGGCAAGTCGGATGTGCAACGGAGAAATTAATTTATGATCAACTCTGAGAGAAGATTAAAATATTTCACAAACTGCACATGATTGGATCGAGACTAGTTTGGGCCCGAACAATGTCAATAGGTGGGCGTTATGTGAAGACGGCGGCAAACGTTTTTGTATGATGACCACTAACGCTTCTGAGAGTTTCAATGGTGTGCTTAGGGGAGCACGCGGTATGCCAATACAATCATTAGTTGCAAAACATTTTACGACTTAATAGATTCTTCCTCGACGACGACATTGCTGAAATATTCAAACGGAATTGACGCCAAAAGTTGAAGGAATATTGGCGAATCGGAGTAAGCAAGCTCGCTCATATGAGGCTAGACGATTCAGTTTTAATGAATGGGAGGTCATTGAAGGATCATCACATAGAGAAAATCGCTCTTACAAAGTCAATATACTAGTGGATCAGACTTGTACATGCACTTGCAACGTACCACAATTACAGTGGCTTCCTTGTTCTCATGTTATAGCGGCTTGTTCGGATGTACAAGGGGGTGCGAGATGTTCACCCTATATATTCGCTGCAAATTGGTATTTAACTTATAACTACCAACAAACATACAAGGAGTGCTTTCATCCACCATGCGATAGTCGACATCGACACAAGGCGGCCGCGGATATTACCTCCGTGTATAAGAGATCACTGGCGCACCTCGCCCGCACGGATTAGAAATACTATGGACGAAGGACGAGAAGGAGTCAGCGAAAAATAAGTGTAGTAGGTGCGATCAACCAGACACAATAAAAATAGTTGTCCAACTAGGATTAGGCTGATTATTTCGGCTTGAATGTATGAAATGTTTCGAATCGGCTTTTGTAATATATAACACTTTATTTTCTATGCAGAGATATATTATGGATCCTTGTACTCTATATTGGTAATGATATGAAATGTGCACGATTAAGAAAATGTGCACGATTAAGGACTATCCAAGTCAACTTAATGTGATATAGTTTTGAATCGATTAGCATGAACATGTTACTTTAAAGACATAATGTTTTTATTGCCTTTATTTGTAGCCTTGATGAAACATGATTTTTTAATATTGAATGAGATTTCTATACGAGACATATATTATGGATCCGGACCGATCCAACCAGATGTATTATACCTTCGACGAGCATCGCTCCCACAAGATTGGGTTAGAGAGGTAAAATGTTTACGATATATTTATTATTTTTGCACATGATATAGTTTTTGTATTCTAAAAGAATTTAATTAATGTGCAGTCGTAGAAGATATCAACATAGTGGACCATTCAAATTAGTCATTCCACCGGCATTGAGGATCCTCGAGTTTCACAGCTTGATAGAGCAGTGTGTTTTGCGAGTGTTCATCGATGCGATATATTAGGCTTGATTGGGCCCTTATCCGTGCTCGATTGAGAGGTGGAGGCCGAGACTAACACCTTCCATATGCATATAGGAGAGTGTACCATTACACTTCGTGATGTAGCCATCATACTTGGGCTCGGATTGATGGTCCCGCTGTTACAGTAATCGATGCCCATAATTGGACCGGCATGTGAGAGGCTTCTAGGCGTGTTCCCGGATTGAGGAGTGGTGCCATAAAGCTATCGTGGCTTCGCACTCACGCTTGGGGAGATATACCCGACGCACGCCACGGTGGAGGTTGTTCAAGATATGCTCGTGCTATATATTGCACACAATTGGTTGTATGTTATTTCCGTGATGCGAGCAAGTCCCGTGTACATGCGATGGTGACACTACCGGAGAATTTTGAGTTATCGCGGTACTCTATCGTGGAAAGGCGGTATTGGCATACCTTTATAGGGAGCTATGTAGGGTCTCCTTGTCGGAGAATAAAGATTTCAAGGGATGCATGATGTTGTTACAGGTTTGGTCGTGGGAACACATCCATATTGGACGACCTACTCTTCGGATGCATGTCGATCTATTGTGGTTGTTATCCTTTGGGATGCGGTATAATTTTGCATGAATTTAAAATTTTAGTTATCAATTAATTTTATTCATATTGATCTCATATATTCTTTATGGCAAAAGATATAATGTGAGGCACGTGACACTCACAATACAAAGATCACACCGACATATTGAGTTTTACAGAAATGAGCTTGATGGCCTCCTGCACGAAAAGCACGAACAGGTAAATACAAAACTTAACTTATTATTTATATTTTAATTTTTACGAAGATGCTGATACAAGTTTTTTTAAATTTCAGTTCAAGTGGACCTTATTCTCCGACGGATTTCGATATCTATACCCTAGCACCTAGTTGTAGAGCAAGCGCTAATTTGTGGAGAGCTAGAGTCCCGTTGATTTGTTGGGAGATTGTGGAGATGCACGTCCCAGATCGTGTGCTGCGCCAATTTTCTCTTTTCAAGATGTGCGGATCCGCTGAGCTTAATCGTCATGGCTCGACGCTTAACATCGCATCATATGGATTGGGCCATCTCTCGTGCGGCATACATACAGAGGTGGGATGATAGGTTGCATTTCATAGAGGGTCAGAGAATTCCATCAGCTGATCACACCGCGTATATGCGTTGGTATTGGAATATCACACGCCGATGGATAGGACGCGACCCACAACCCTCTCACGCATTCAATGCTCCACCGACGAATACTTATATCCCTAGTACCATGATCGAGAGGGATTATGTAAGTTTTTTTTAATTCAATTAAAATATCAATTCTTTTTTTGTAATTATATTATTACTTAGCTGCGTACATATTTTGGATGTGCTAAATTACAGGTCCATGCAATGGATGAGATTGAGGCTGATATATCAGAGCATATTGCTGAGATTCAGGATCCAATATCGTTAGGGGTCTTCAAAAGAATCAGAATGAGAATAGCAAACGTGTTCCATAAGACTCAAATCGATAGGTTTGAAGGACGTGAGGACAGGTCACGCCTTTTTGGTCTCTCAGACGTCAAGAACACGAGTATGCCGGTGAAGATGGGAGTGCACTTCATGGCGGGCATGATGGTGATGGAGCCGGTATTCTCACTGGCCATAAGCCAAATACTCGATCATCGAGGCTCATGAGCATGAACATCGGGGCTGGGGAAGGGGAAGGGGAAGGGGAAGGGTAAGAGGGAAGAGGAAGGAGGGGAGGACTTTTAGGTCAGATGTGATTTATATTGTGATTCAAACTTTATAAGGCTTGATTGGTTTCTTATATTTGAAAACTGTTTGTGTGGATCGATTATTGTTTATATATGTGACTTTCGTGTGTATTATTGTCATTTATGGTTGAATTTTTCCGTATAATGTTATAATTCAGAATATGCGCGATAAATTTAATGTTTATGGTTCAATTCTCGTGTATATTGTCGTGAATAATGCTGAAAGTTTGTTATATACACAGGATTTGAATTTGGTGGAACGTGCACTGTATTTGTCATTTTCATGTTTAATGTTATAAATCAGTTTATGTGCGATAAATTTGATGTTCATGGTTCAATTCCCGTGTATATTGTCGTGAATGAGGCGGAAAGTTCATTATATACAACAAGTTTTGTATTTGGCGGAGTTTGACACTGTGTGCATGTTTTGTGCAGATCGATTGACGGAAATGAATTCCGTGAAGATTTCAGCGTAAATCTTCACGGAAATCATTTCCGTGAAGTTTAACCACTCCATAAACTTCACGGAAATCATTTCCGTGAAGTTTAACCACTCCATAAACTTCACGGAAATGAATTCCGTGAAGATTTCAGCGTAAATCTTCACGGAAATCATTTCCGTGAAGTTTAACCACTCCATAAACTTCACGAAATGAATTCCGGGTTTAAATTTTGAAGAGGCTTGTTCTGGCCCAGTCAATAAACCGGGTCGAATTGGCAATTAGATAAGGTCGATTTTTGAAAATAAAAATCGAAAGTGGGCTAAAGTGAAAGTTTGTCCTTAATATTATGTTTGGCTTCATGACCGAAATTCAATAAGAATTTTTCAAGGGCGAAGCCAGGATCCTAAGATAGGTAGCGCACAATTCGTCCTTTTTTGTTTTGGTCATGATAAAAGACAAAACACTTGACCAACAAAATAGTCATGCTATTTTTCAAATCATATCATACATATCATCATATCATATCATACTCCTTATAAAAGTGTGAGTTTGGAAAAAAAAAAATTCTGTGGACAAAAATAACATTGATCCTTTTAGATATATTATCCTAATTAATATAAATCTAGATAATGAGAAATTATGGTAAATGTATTTAAATATATAGTACTTTTAGATAAAATATAAAGAATTGATAAGAGTTAGTTTTATCTTTATATTTAATTATTTTGGTACTTAGTAAAGAGATAAATAGTTGCTATCTAATCCTAATATCTTTAAATTAGGAGATAATAAATTGATAATAAGGAGTTAGTTTCTATCTTTAAATTTAAGCATCTAGAATAATTAGTAAAGAAATGAAAAATTATTCTCCTATCCTAATATTTTTAAATTACAACATGATGATAATATAAGGATTTGATAATTAGGAATTGTTTTTAATCTTTAAATTTCATTGTCTATAATGATTAGTAAAGAGACAAAAAGTTTGCAAATATTAAAGGTTTGAGGGGTATGCATGTAAAACCCAACTTCAATTTTTTATTTAGCCCAACTTATTTTTAATGGGGAAAAACTTTGTTATGAGTATGGACAGATTGGACTTTAAATTGAACAATATCCCCATGGGCCAACATTTGAAATTTTCAAAATCACTCTAAAAGTTTAGAAAATTACAATAACACCCTAAGAATTAAAAAACTCATGTGGATTTTGCAATTTTTGATTTTCAATACAATGTTTAAAAGTTTTGAAATTTTCAGCAGATATTTGTAATTTTTAAATTTCTAGGGTGTTTTCTGCAACTTTTGAAACTTTTAAGGGTGCTTTTTTGTAGTTTTCTAAACTTTCATGGTATTTTCAATGTAATGCATAGATATATCAAGCAATGATGAAGACCTTCAAGAGGAAGTGATTCTAAGAAGCCGCAGTTATATAAGTATTGTTGTACCATAGAAATGACTACGTGTTAATCTCATTTCAGGAAATGACACGTGTCTCAAATTAACTGTACACCAACCCGATCCGACCTCATGAAGGCCGAGTCAAAGGACGCCTTCACTCGGACCCTCCCAAGAGGGCCGAGTCGAAAGACGTCCTCACTCGGACCCTGCTGCTAAAACCAACTTAGTGAATTATCACTCAATTGACCGAAGTCGGAAGTTTAACGAGTCAGCATGCCTTTTCTACTTCTTGAAAGCAGACGAAAGACGGTCTTTCTCAAACCCATTGACAATAGCCACCATCGCATTAAATGCATCATCGAGTCATCATTACACCACCGTCGAAACTCTTAATGACTCATCGGACCACGCCAGCACCTTAACTTCCCTGTCACCGTCGCATTAATCACAAAGGTGATCGAGACCACCTAATCGCCGATACTGAAAGTATCACCGAATAAGCCGACCGCTTGAACTCTACGAATTACGAACTACCCTTCCGATCTCCTATAAATGGGCACATTGCCTACTACATGAAGGTACGCAATTTTGACACAACAACATACAAGAATCATATTTTATTTCCCACTGAGGTCAATAATCGACTTGACAAATGGAGGAACCACGTGAGAACCTAACTCGATCCTCTTATTTATTGTTTGTATACAGGTGGATCGAACCTCTACTCAATAATCAACCATTAAAGAAGATTGAGGGGCTCTAAACTCTCTATAACTCACGCTTAAACCCAATCATAAACATCCGACATCAACAAGTATACACATCAATTATTCTAAGAAGTAGTTTATGTATGCAAAAGTTTTAAACAATATATATAGTAGTTTGGTCTTATGTTGAGATGGATTTAGTTACTTAGTAAAGAGATAAATAGTTGCTATCTAATCCTAATATCTTTAAATTAGGAGATAATAAATTGATAATAAGGAGTTAGTTTCTATCTTTAAATTTAAGCATCTAGAATAATTAGTAAAGAAATGAAAAATTATTCTCCTATCCTAATATTTTTAAATTACAACATGATGATAATATAAGGATTTGATAATTAGGAATTGTTTTTAATCTTTAAATTTCATTGTCTATAATGATTAGTAAAGAGACAAAAAGTTTGCAAATATTAAAGGTTTGAGGGGTATGCATGTAAAACCCAACTTCAATTTTTTATTTAGCCCAACTTATTTTTAATGGGGAAAAACTTTGTTATGAGTATGGACAGATTGGACTTTAAATTGAACAATATCCCCATGGGCCAACATTTGAAATTTTCAAAAATCACTCTAAAAGTTTAGAAAATTACAAATAACACCCTAAGAATTAAAAAACTCATGTGGATTTTGCAATTCTTTGATTTTCAATACAATGTTTAAAAGTTTTGAAATTTTCAGCAGATATTTGTAATTTTTAAATTTCTAGGGTGTTTTCTGCAACTTTTGAAACTTT
The DNA here is from genome assembly GCA_012295165.1 of Asparagus setaceus. NCBI lineage: Eukaryota > Viridiplantae > Streptophyta > Magnoliopsida > Asparagales > Asparagaceae > Asparagus > Asparagus setaceus. The sequence goes on along the minus strand of CM022708.1, from coordinate 22,965,237 downwards.
TAAGGGTGCTTTTTTGTAGTTTTCTAAACTTTCATGGTATTTTCAATGTAATGCATAGATATATCAAGCAATGATGAAGACCTTCAAGAGGAAGTGATTCTTAAGAAGCCACAGTTATATAAGTATTGTTGTACCATAGAAATGACTACGTGTTAATCTCATTTCAGGAAATGACACGTGTCTCAAATTAACTGTACACCAACCCAATCCGACCTCATGAAGGCCGAGTCAAAGGACGCCTTCACTCGGACCCTCCCAAGAGGGCCGAGTCGAAAGACGTCCTCACTCGGACCCTGCTGCTAAAACCAACTTAGTGAATTATCACTCAATTGACCGAGTCGAGAAGCGAACGGCCGAGTCAAAAGGCGTCTTTTCTCGGCTTCCCTCGAAAAGCCGAGACGAAAGACGGTCTTTCTCAAACCCATTGACAATAGCCAGTCACCATCGCATTAAATGCACGGTCGGAGTCATCATTACACCACCGTCGAAACTCTTAATGACTCATCGGACCACGCCAGCACCTTAACTTCCTTATCACCGTCGCATTAATCACAAAGGTGACTCAGACCACCCACTGCCGATACCTGAAAGTATCAGCTGAATAAGCCGACTGCTTGAACTCGGTCGAAATTACGTAACTACCCTTCTGGATCTCCTATAAATGGGCACATTGCCTACTACATGAAGGTACGCAATTCTTGACACAACAACATACAGTAATCATATTTTATTTCCGCCACATGAGGTCAATACTGACTTGACCGTCGGAGGAACCACCAGAGAACCCAACTCTGATCCTCTTACGTATTGTTTGTATACGAGGATCGAACCCTCTACTCAATAATCAACCATTAAAGAAGATTGAGGGGCTCTAAACTCTCTATAACTCACGCTAAACCCAACTGTTAAACATCTGACATCAACAAGTATACACATCAATTATTCTAAGAAGTAGTTTATGTATGCAAAAAGTTTTAAACAGTATATATAGTTGTTTGGTCTTATGTTGAGATGGATTTAGTTAACACGTTTAAAGAAGTAAACATGTAAAACAATTTGCAATCTATAGAGAATACCCTTAAAGTTTTAAAAATGCAAAAGAACACTCAAAACTCAAAATATACAAACAAAATACCTTGATAATTTCAAACGCACAAATAGTACATTGAAAATATAGGAATTACAAATAACCCCTAAAAATTAAGAATTTATAAAACATCCGAAAATTATAAAAATACCCTAAAATTTTAAATTTTACAAAAAAAAAATTAAGGATACAAAAGGTATATTGAAAATCTATAATCATGTTGAGTTCATATCATAGCTAAACGATCTTGCAACCAAGTTATAATAAACACAAATCTAAAGGAAACAATCACGTGTTGCACGCGCATCCCAACTAGAAAGAATAAGAAGAAGGGTGAAAAGGTAAAGTATTGCTAGATTTAGATTAGTTAAAATAATAATAGCAATGTTGAGAGTGGGATTTGAACCCACGCCCTTTCGGACCAGAACCTTAATCTGGCGCCTTAGACCAACTCGGCCATCTCAACTTTTTGTTTGAGGTGGTGAAATTATTATATACATATAAAAACCAAGTTTAAGTACTTGGTCCGCACCGCAACTTGTTATAGTAATCATCCGCCAGGACCACCACTCAAAACAAGCCTGGGAAATTTCAATTCATTGGAGATTAACTTCTTGGTTATTACCATGCAACCATGTTCTTACATCCTGGGAATTTAACTTAAACTTCAAATTGACTAAAATCCGAAACAAAAAAAATCCCCACAAGGCAAAATGTTAACACAGATGACTCAAAGGAGAACTTAATCGCTGAAGTAATTCTGTACTTTCTCCAGTTCTTTAACCGAACCTCTCCACTCAAAAACTTATCTCGCGTCTCTCAGCAAAAATTTGCGGTGACATGTTCATCAGGCAGAAGCACAGCCCAAACACCGGTATCAGCACCTTCTTCAGGTGTCATATTGCCCTCCCAATTGGTCATGGCAGTCTTCACCCAGCCTGGGCAATAAGAATTCATGTATATCTTTTGGCCTTCTGGTCTCTCTGAAAGAATTCTGGCCATTAGCCGTGTATATGAATTTACTGCTAGCTTTGAAAGGGAGTAATCGGTGAATACTTGGGGCCATTCGTTTAATGGGCTGGTTCCTTGTTTAACTTGCTTGAGAAATTTTGTAATCATGCCATCGATCAGTTCTTCAGAGAGGCAGTCGTCTCTAGAGAGCTGGTCTCTTAAGGATGCATCTCTAATCTCTGTCATCATGCAACTTAGGTGAATTACCAAGTATGAAACTTTAAATTATAATCGTGTGATATGCAACATAAAATACTTGGTTCAACATTGCCACTTGGTTAATTGTTTTAGAAATGAATGTAACTCCCCATAAAATAAAAAGTCGACTTAGAAAACATCCGAAAATTATAAAATTATAAAAATACCCTAAAATTTTAAATTTTACAAAAAAAAAATTAAGGATACAAAAGGTATATTGAAAATCTATACATTTGAAATTTACAAAAACACTGTGAAAGGTTAGAAAATTACAAAACCATCCTAAAGTTTTAAAGTTTTAATGGGCTTTTTCACATTTCCTTGATTTTTAGTGTAATGTTTAAAAGTTTTATTTTCAACGTGTATTTGTAATGTTTTGAATTTCTAGAGTATTTTTGCAATTTTCAAAATTTTTAAAGGTGTATTTTATAGTTTTATAAACTTTCACGGTGTTTTAAGTGTAATGCATAGATATATCAAGCAATGATGAAAATCTTTAAAAGGATGTAGTTCTTAAGATGTATTAGGCCATGGTTATAGAAGTATGCACCTCCATAACCATGTTGAGTTCTTCGTAGCTAAACGATCTTGCAACCAAGTTATAATAAACACAAATCTAAAGGAAACAATCACGCGTTTCACGTGCATCCCAGCAAGGAAGAATAAGATGAAGGGTGAAAAGGTAAAGTATTGCTAGATTTAGATTAGTAAAAAAATAATAGCAATGGTTATAGAAGTATGCACATCCATAACCAACACAAATCTAAAGGAAACAATCACGCGTTGCACGCGCATCCCAATTAGGAAGAATAAGATGAAGGGTGAAAAGGTAAAGTATTGCTAGATTTAGATTAGTAAAAAAAATAATAGCAATGGTTATAGAAGTATGCCAATCCATAATCATGTTGAGTTCATATCATAGCTAAACGATCTTGCAACCAAGTTATAATAAACACAAATCTAAAGGAAACAATCACGTGTTGCACGCGCATCCCAACTAGAAAGAATAAGAAGAAGGGTGAAAAGGTAAAGTATTGCTAGATTTAGATTAGTTAAAATAATAATAGCAATGTTGAGAGTGGGATTTGAACCCACGCCCTTTCGGACCAGAACCTTAATCTGGCGCCTTAGACCAACTCGGCCATCTCAACTTTTTGTTTGAGGTGGTGAAATTATTATATACATATAAAAACCAAGTTTAAGTACTTGGTCCGCACCGCAACTTGTTATAGTAATCATCCGCCAGGACCACCACTCAAAACAAGCCTGGGAAATTTCAATTCATTGGAGATTAACTTCTTGGTTATTACCATGCAACCATGTTCTTACATCCTGGGAATTTAACTTAAACTTCAAATTGACTAAAATCCGAAACAAAAAAAATCCCCACAAGGCAAAATGTTAACACAGATGACTCAAAGGAGAACTTAATCGCTGAAGTAATTCTGTACTTTCTCCAGTTCTTTAACCGAACCTCTCCACTCAAAAACTTATCTCGCGTCTCTCAGCAAAAAATTTGCCGGTGACATGTTCATCAGGCAGAAGCACAGCCCAAACACCGGTATCAGCACCTTCTTCAGGTGTCATATTGCCCTCCCAATTGGTCATGGCAGTCTTCACCCAGCCTGGGCAATAAGAATTCATGTATATCTTTTGGCCTTCTGGTCTCTCTGAAAGAATTCTGGCCATTAGCCGTGTATATGAATTTACTGCTAGCTTTGAAAGGGAGTAATCGGTGAATACTTGGGGCCATTCGTTTAATGGGCTGGTTCCTTGTTTAACTTGCTTGAGAAATTTTGTAATCATGCCATCGATCAGTTCTTCAGAGAGGCAGTCGTCTCTAGAGAGCTGGTCTCTTAAGGATGCATCTCCTAATCTCTGTCATCATGCAACTTAGGTGAATTACCAAGTATGAAACTTTAAATTATAATCGTGTGATATGCAACATAAAATACTTGGTTCAACATTGCCACTTGGTTAATTGTTTTAGAAATGAATGTAACTCCCCATAAAATAAAAAGTCGACTTAGAAAAGAAGGAAAAATAGCAGGAGAGGATAAATAAAAAGTCGACTTAGAAAAGAAGGAAAAATAGCAGGAGAGGATAACAGAGGAATGAAATCTGAAAGCAAGGAAATATAAGGCTTTTAGTTCAAGCTCGTTCTTGTTAGGTTGTTTCATGTTTGAGTTTGATTGTGGAAAACGTGTTTTTTCCTTCTTAAATCAAGTTAACTATTATTGGTTCTTAATTCAAAGATTCATTTGATTGAAAGCATGTAGCTTGTTATTAGACAATTAAAGTTCTATGTAGCGATTGATGTCATAATAAAACACCGATTCTTGTCTCCTTCATGAACTTGAATAAAACAAGCTATAATATCATATCACCAACATGGTTAATCATGTGTACTTTCTTATTGCATTATGATTTATTTTATCCATCTTGTCATAACCAGTCTTGTTGCTTACCACTTCATCAAAATTACATCTTTTGAATATCTCTTTCATGGATTTAATCTGCTGCATCATTTTCGGTATTGACATCTAAAATCATGTACGTTATAAATACGGGGAGACTATTTAATTCTAGCACAATAAAGTAGGGTTATGCGAAATTTCCCTACTTTCAGATTATATCTGTGGATTCTAGACATACTTCTGACAAGAAGAGAAAAAGCTAATTATTAGTGCATTTTATGTGTTAGCAATAAAGCAAAAGTATACCATGCAAGAAGTTTATTATAGAATAACTTAATGTTGTGGTTATAAAAAGTGGGAGGAGCAAATATTTTCTCCTTAAAAAAAAATCCTCCTCATTGTTGGTGCTCTCATAGAAATCAACTTTAGCATGATAAGCATGCAGAGAAGAATAAAATGTTTACGCAGACTTACGTTACGTCTTCCATTGATTCTGCCAAGTCTTGAGGTCACATTTAGAATACGAGCACCATAAGGAGAAGGTTTCATTACTGGGATCATGGTTTCAATCATCCGTTTTGTGCCAAAATAGTTTATGGCCATAACCTTCTCAGCAAGCTCAACTGAGTTATTCGAACCAATGTTATAATTGACACCAGCATTATTTACCTGGAGCAAAGGCAAATCTGAGACAATGAGAGGAGTGAGAAAGTGAGAAACAGTTCACCCGAAAGAAATCAGAGAAGCATCTTATAGGTCATTAGAAAGAGTTGAACTGCATGTTGCTTTACTAAAGTCATTTTCAGAGTAAATCGTACAGTTTAAAACATATAGAAACTATAATACCAAACATTGTATCCATTAAAGACAAAAAAGCACCAAATCTCTAAATACAATGATCATTTTCATGGTTTAGCACATAAGAAATATATAACAAAGCATCGTTTCATAGTCCAAGTAAAAAACCAAGTAATGAAATGAATTAATGAAAGAAGAAACAATATGCATGATACAATTGGTTTGTACTCCTCCCCTCTTATTACTTTATTTAACTCATCTTTCTTCAAGCATATCTTACACTACCATATCACACAACTATTTTTAAGGAAACAAGGGCCTTAGCCAATTTATTGACGGAAATGAAAACACTAAAAGTACAAAGCGGTGTTTGGAGGGGCAGGGAATTACATCATGAGCTACATTGGACTAATGTGGGCTTTGGTACCATATATTGAGACCGTTAGAAATCAATAAGCTGTTTTAATGTTTGTATGATGTTTGCCATTAAGTTCCACTTTCCATTAAAAATCTTCTGAATCCTCTCCTTCAAGTCAACCATAAAATCACCATTATAGAACAATTCCATTCACTTTGAAGATCGTCTCGGATAGTGGACGTCCTTCAATCATGCAAGAAATCCGTAATAGCGACTACTCAAAAGAAAATTGACATGCTAAGTCTATTTCTTCCCTCAATAACTTCTTACACAAACTTCCCTAAAACTGTCCTAACATCCAAAACATTCAAAATTTATAGAAGATTAAACTTCCTAGTAACATGGTCGAAAAAATCACAATATTACAAGCAATCACCCCTACACCCCTCTTAAATTTTTAAAAGAATCTTACTTTTTGCAACAAAACAAAATAAAACAAAAAAAGGTTTTTACATATACCCCTCGATCAACCATATTTTCAAATTTACCCCCCGAATCTAGATATTTGCTAATTTAACCGAACAAGCCATCTCACATTCATGTCACAATGCTACCCAAAGATTCAAACCAAAAAAAAAAGCCCAAAAAAGAACTTACCAAAACATCAACTCCTCCAAATTTATCAACAACCCACTTCACAAAATCCACCACCGATCCAAAATCCTCAACATCAAGCCGATGCCAATCCACATTCCTCGCCCCCTCGCCTCTAATCTCCTCCGCCGCTCGTCGGCATCGATCAGCATCCCTCGCCGCGATCACAACAAACAAGCCATGGCCCGCGAGCTGCCGGGCGATCTCGAACCCGATTCCTCTGCTGGAACCGGTTACCACTGCGACTGTACCTGAGGACCACCATCTACAGAGAATTGGAGTCAGAAAAGGGAACGGGATGAGTTAGGGTTTGGGGTTTTGATTGGGGGTTTTTACCGTTGATGAGAGGGGATTTGTTGTTTTCGGAGCTCGGAGATTTGCTGGAGGCGATTCTGGCGTCGCTCTTTGGCTAGTTGCTTGCCTCTTTTGCCCATTTTGGGAGAGGATTTTTTTAGGGTTTGTGTTTGGCGCGGGGGATTTTGGAGGAGAAAGCGTCAATTATGCATTTATGAGTCTTTTCAATAATTTTCTGTTTTTCATGAATTTTAATAAGCCTATATTTTTAATTAAATGAAATTTTGTGTCTTTTAAAACAAATAGTGTGCGCTTCTAATAAATGAAAGTAAATCTGTTTTACTATTTGATGAAGAGCAATGATTCTATCATAACACCAGTAGAAATATGTGATTATTACATTATTTTTCATGGGGTTGTTAGAGGGTTGAATTTGAGAATCAAAGCTCTTCTATTCATGGATGGTTCTGATAAAATCTCTATTGTTTGGTAAATATGCAAAATATTGAACTTAATATTCATAGAAAAATGGTAGACAGACAAAAATACGAGTTTACGAGGTATAATATATTAGTCTAAGTCCACCCAACACTAATACTCAATGCATGGTATCATGTGCTTATGTGGCATAACGTTCAAATCAGGCTCGCTAATCACACTTTCTTGACAAGACGGTTGACATTCAGATGCCTAATTATTGTCTTATACTCTACCAATGCTATTGCTAAAAAGGGATCCTCAAGTGAAGCAACCATCATGTCATTGTATTTAAACTAACCCTCTCAAATTCTATTCGATAAACTAGCTCCTTCTTGTTTTAGATTATACCGTTATTATCTGTAAATCGCTATCTGAATGTTGGAGGGTTGTGATCGGGACCGACCCTAATCCTCCTGACGTATATGCTCATCAGTGCATAGAGACCAATCGTCGGAGTCCTAAAACCAAGGGTGATGATAAGTTGTCTTCTCTCGCATCCCCATTAATTCACACTGATATCATCATCCGTTTTAATCTGTGAAGATTCTGGCATTTGGATTTTGTCGTAGACACGCAGCCCTATTTCTTGTGCAAACATCATCATCTTAACATTCTGTTTCATTGAATTTGATTAGAGCCGCCAGCTTTAGAATTCAAATGAGTTTCACCTCATGGTACTCTTTTTGCGTGCATGCGACATAATTTTAATCAAAATAGTAATTTTGTAACATTAGGCCGACAAACAGACGAAAATAGAATGGAATCTCCTCTTGTCCTACGTTTCTAACTTCTAAATCCGGCCAATAAAACACAAAGTCATTTAAATAAAACAAAAATAATAATAATAATAAAATAAAATAAATAAAAAAGACTCTTTTTTTTTTCCTCCCTCTTTGTTTTCCTCCCCTTTCAATCATTCTCTTCCGTTCCTCTTCCAATATCCCCAACCCCTTTCTCAATTTTCTGGAAATGCGCGCAATTCCCGATCTGGATCCGATGTTGGAGCAACCAAGGGATTTGAAGCTCAATCCCCTTCGTTTAATTCAAAAATGCGAGATTTTTGATGAAAAATTGGTGTAAATGGAGGGAAAATTTGAAAAATCCAACATGCTTTTCGCCAAGCTCGATGATTCTCCTATGTTTAGGAAGCAGGTGATGGAAATCTCCACCTTTTTTTGTGTTCATGATAGTTTTTTTAATGGTAGATGATGCATCGAATGGAGATTTTAATAAGAATTTGGAAATTGAGGGAAGCGTCAAGCATACATTATGTATGTTTTTAGTAAAAGTTGGAATTTGGATGCGAATTCCCTTCGATTACTTGATAATATGATGACGTTAATAAGTTTGATTGCATATGTTAGTGTGTAAAATTATAACCCTTGACCCTCGTTGAAGATTTCAGACTTTTAAGCGTTGCGGATTAAGATGGTATCAGAGCAGCCTAGGTTCAAATTCTAACTACGAATTTAAAGTGGATTTAAAAGAAAACACTGTTGCACAAGTCCAGGTTTCAGCCCATGAAGAATGCACTCCGCCTACGGGGACATGTTAGATTATAAACATATCACTTAAAAGCTTTGGAGTTTTGATGCTGTAGAGGGACCTCTAACAGTGTAGCTGTCCTTGGGCAGTGATACCACAGTATCCAATACATAGGCTACGATGGGGGTTTGGATACAAAAGAGGGCAGAGGAGGGGAATGATTGTAATAATCCTAAAGGGAAGGGGTTTGATGAAACTAAACTAATTGTGTTTGGATAGATAACTAGGGAAAGAGAGGGGTACGCTATGATTTGTGTTTGTTTAGAGCAGGGAATAAGAAGAGAGAGAAACTACATGACAAATATGACTTAACTCTAGGGATAATATTGGAATTTAAGAAAATATCACTTAAAACTCAACCCCTCCCCTCCCAATCCGTCCACTTTAGGAGGGTTAAGAAAGTAATGAAATTTGCTTCTTGTTAGCCCTCCCATACCTTCCCCTTATTAATTAAAAACTGTAAACAAACACAATTTTAGGGTGGTTAACATTATAACCAACTCCTCCCTTGCCCTCTTAACAAAAGCTATCCAAAGACCAGTAGGGGGAAAATACAGCATATTACATTTTATTTTATGGCGGTTAACAATGATTTCAGCTTTTAATCAAGGAACACGAATTGGATAGCCAAAATTTTGTTATTTTCTTAATTGTCATTGCAGCTACCAAATAAACATGTGAGAAATGATGTTTTGTGTCGTTATCTCTAAGAATATGGAACTGAGGATTGTTTGTTTCTGATGATAAACAGATTCAGTCACTTGAAGAAGGTGCAGACTTGTTGAGGGAAAGATGTCTGAAGTTTTACAAGGGCTGTAGGAAGTACACGTATGTGAATATACACTTGCCTCTGATCTATAAAGTGAACTTAAGTTTTCTCCCTTGGAGTGTCTTTTACTTTGGAAGTAGCTGCATGAGTTAAGGTTTCATGTGTGTTTGAAATTATATAATATACAAATGATTCCAGGTGCATATACCAGTCTCCCTCCATAAATGACACATTATACTTTTTATCTGCAGAGAACTTGGTGGGGATATGATGGGGATGTTGGTTTAGCGACTGCTCTTGAGATGTTTGGTGGTGGGCACAATGATCCTATAAGTGTTGCTTTTGGAGGTTAATTCCATGTTGACAATTACTTTTAGCTATTTTTTCTCTTTCATTCTCTTTTTCTGCTCAGGCATAGCTTTAATTTTCACTGTTTAGATAATAATACAATTTAGATCATGTCATCATTCCATGAAATAATTTAGATAATTCCTTGCTGAACAGGCATATTACATGGCTGGGCAACCAACTATCTATTTGATTAAATTGAAAATATGCTGAGATAACTTTATTACATGTTTTCCAATTTTATTCCTAGTTATCTATGATATATGAGTCAGTAAATATATGCCTATTGTGACTTTTCTGACCCTCTGTTTTCCTTTTGTATGCTCATATGGACTTAATCTGCAAGAGATCATTTGTAAGTTTGTAAGCATCAATCTGTTTTCTTGTAAACATCTCTTTCTTAGCATAAAATGGATGCAATCTTTCTATGTGATCTCTTCATTTTTACTTATAATATGATATGATATGATTTCATCATCATTAAACTACTTCCAAGTTATAGATCTTCACTTGGTTGTCATACAGCGAACTTAAATGCCGGTAATCAGTTTTTTACCGTATTAACATGAAACGCTCAATGTTCTATCTTAATAGCCTACTGATATAGTTATAGTGTTTTGTAGGACCCGTGATGACTAAATTTACTATTGCCTTGAGAGAGATCGGAACATACAAAGAAGTTCTAAGATCTCAGGTAAATGCTCACTTCCCCTGCTATAAGATGGATGTATTTGTGGTCAGGGGCATTCTTGATGCACTACACATGCCGTTGTCTAAATTTAACCACTTGCTCAAATTAACATGCCACTGCTATCTTCTCAGTCTACTCTCATTGTCATGATTCTTTGCTTTTTAGACCTTCTAATTCACTTGTTACCTAATGCTATGACAATATTTTTCAAGAGGTAGATGAGTTCTGGAAAGATCCAAACAGCTGTGGATGAATTTTAGAGAGATCTTAACTATTGTAGATGAGTTTTACAGAGATGCAAACCGTTACAGATGAGTTTTGTAGTAATCTGGATCAAGGATCTGAAAGGATTAAGTAGTTTGAAAAGGAGGGAATTGTCGCCTTATATACTTCACGACTTCAATCAGGGTGCATCTAAGTCAATCTAGTCTGCCTCTCGCAATGTGCCTTTTTTCTGTTGCTAGTTCAATTCAATTAAATGAATCACACAGATGGTTGCAAGTTGTAAAGGACTTCCTTACTTCGGAAGATATCATCTAACTAATGAATAGAAAACATGCCATAGGAATTAACTACCATGTGTACTGCTTGATTGTAACTGGTTACCAATCTGCTCCTTAAACACCTACTTTATGTAGATTAAAATATCTGTTAGTTCTCCAGCTTCTAACCATGTTTACGATAGATATTTTTCTGACCATCACTCTGCTTATTTTCTTTCACTCAGGTTGAACATAATATCTCTGCAAGATTATGTTTTCTCTTGTGCATTATAGATTACCGCCTGAACTGCTAACTGGTTGCCAATCTGCTCCTTAAACACCTGCTTTATGTAGATTAAAATCTCTGTTAGTTCTCTAGCTTTTAACCATGTTTATGATAGAGATTTTTCTGACCAGCACTCTGCTTATTTTCTTTCACTCAGGTTGAACACACTCTAAATGATAGATTGCTGGACTTTGTAGACATTGATTTGCATAATGTCAAGGTACACATAGAAACTGTTTCTTATGTTTCAATAACGCAGCAATACTAAAAAGTGATGTTTCCCTTCTACTCAGCAGTCAGTACTCAAATATTAGTTAAATATTTCTCCTAACAATGGCTTAAGTTTCAACCGCAAGGAGATACTTTGGTCATTTTATATTGGTTTTGGACGAGCCATTAAGAATTGGTCAAGTATTTCTTTTAACTGACACCTAATAAATAAGTCAGAAACGAACATTGAAGTGTAACTTTCTCCCACCCAGGTGCTGCAATGTGACTTAAGGTTTTGAGAGTCCATTTGTGGCCAAATTTTTTAAAATGGCTGATCGAATTTAATTATGTTTGAATTAGCCATATGTTATATTAACATTATACTAACTGAATCTAGGGTAATGGTTATTCTATCCAATCAAACCAATATTTTATTTGAACAAACTGATGGACAAATGAGATTTGGAGGAGTTAAGGGACATGGATAAGCTACTACAGATATGAGTAAATTAAAGTGTTGTCTCTGGTGTATAAATTATGACATATCAACACTACTCCTACCAATGTATGTCAAGCATATCAGTACCAAAATGAGAATAGTAAACAACAACAACAAAAACAAAGGCCATTATCCCAAATATTTGGGGTCGGCTTAACAAGATGAGAGCAGTGTTAGCAAAAAATTATGTTAGTGTTGCTTATTTCTTAGCAATATAAATATTTCTTTTTGTATGTTTCTCTTCCATATTTTTATTCTGAAAGCAAAACTCATATTGAATGGATAAATCTGTTGCAATACAAACTCTTCTTGTTAGCAAGTTTTACGTGGAATCTTATTAACTAGTTTTGACATTGATATTCTGTATGGAAATGACACTTTGATAGAAACACATGTTGTCAAGATATTCTCATGCCTTATAGTCTACTACATAGACTTCATACTATTATTGATCAATACTGTTTGTACTTGTATGGGATTTTTCAATATAGGGTCATAAAAATAAGATGAAAAAGGTTTATGAATAAAGCAAGCTTGTCAGTCGACCTTCAAGAACTCTTAAAACATTCCCAAAACTGCCAGGAGGAGCACATGCTCTCTGACCTGAAGAAATCTGCACATACAGGCTGGTTGTGTGCTGTGGAGTTTCATTTCCTTTCCTGCTCGTGTCCCTTATTGATTGCCTGATCATTATGCATTAATTTACTGTAGAAAGAATGAAAATAAAGTAAAAAACTAAACAACCATATTATACCCGGAAGTAGGCACGTGGGTTCCTTGTGAATCTATTGTGTGGCATGAGGTTTCTAAGTAAACTTAAAGGTGACTTGAACTAGATTTCAAAAATTCTCTCACATTACAAGAATAAAGTTTTCTGAAGAACCTCATTGTATTCTGTCTGCACCATTTGCTATGCAGCAGGACAAAACATAAACATCGAACATATAATTGATTTATAGTGGTTGAATGTCCTTGAATGTATTTAAATTCCTGAACTGCTATTATTCATTAACGTTCTACTGTACTTTTTTTTAGAATTATATTTTTATTCCCAACTTTGCAAGCAATTCTCCACCATCGAAACTAAATGAAAAGTAAAGCCTTTTTTTGTGAGTTAGCAAAATGAACATGCTCCTCCACTTCACGTACATGTCCTCTTGGATTAGAAATTTAACAGATGGAAAACAAAGGTAAACTTCTGCCTTCTTCTGTCAATTTTGTTATGCAACGAATACCAAAGAACAAAACATAATCTTGCACGAGACCTTAGATGTTACTTAGTTACTGCCTGTATTAGGTGGCCCTACTAAAGAGTACATATTGCTCCTTATCCCTGGTGAAAATTTTTCCATTTCAATTGTTTTCAATCAACTTTGACAAGTGCTCCACAACTGTGCCAAGAAAATGGGTACAAGCTGATTATTGGGAACAGATGCAGCTGAAAAAGACAACTTACTGAAGTGAAGCTTTCTTTTTCTTTTTTTTGTGGGGTTTTGGGGAGGTTTTTCTTTTTCTTTTTCTTTTTCTTTTTTTTTTTGGGGTGGGGTGGGGTGGGGGAGGAAGGATAGGAAGGAAAAATGTAAGAGAGCCTACACGGTGTTGCAATAACAACTTTCTCGGTCTAATAACAATAGTATTGGCGTAGTCCTTCATCCTTTTCTTATGGTGCTATTTTAGGCCTCGTTTGAGTGCGGGAATGGGGTGGAATGGAATGACCATTCCCACTTCTCATTCCATGTATCAAACATAACTATTTTTAAAAGTTGGAATGCCCATTCTCGGGGAATGCTCATTCCCACTTTTGTGGGAATGAGCATTCCAAGTGAATTGATAAGGAATGGTCATTCCCATTCAAGTGGGAATCAAATTAGTTACGTAATTTCCAATTATACCCCATTGATAACAAAAATAAATCTAAAACTTAGGACTTTGGATAATTTTTTGAATGTGGATATCATTCTTTATATTATTTTTGGACCTATGAAAGAGGTGGTACTCTTTTATTTATTTTTCCTTAATTTTTAAGACTAGAAAATAGTGAATATTTTAAAAATATAAATAGAACATACATCTGAGAGATAACCGTGCATTAATATAAAACATAGCTAGATTTATATAGCCTATGCATAAATAAAATTGATTAGTTATTATCATTAATGTGTATTTTTATCTTATTAAAAATCTATGTTGTTGTATAAGGGCATTATTAGAATATAAGATTTCATTCTCACTTGTGAACTAATGATACCAAACATGGGAATGGGAATTAGATTTTCATTCTAGCTTCATTCTACAAACGTACCCAAACATGAGAATGGGAATGACCATTCCATTTCCACATACATTCCATTCCTTTCCTTCTTCCATTCCATTCTCATTAGAGTCCATTCCAGCATTACCAAACGAGGCGTTAGGGTTTTAAATAAAGGACGTATGTTGGTGGTGAGGGTTTGATTTGATCTCATTGAATTCTACATTTCTACTGATGGATGGATTTCAGAATGAAGATGCCTTATCCATTTATCTTTGATGTTGGGAGCTCCGATGTGAGTTTTTTTAACTTAAATCATGAAGGCATTTTACAAATGGCCCCTCTGAGGTTAGCAAACTGACTTAATCAAGATTTATTACAGGCACTATAATTTTATCATTTATATCCGATAAGAAGATAGGGTTTTGCATCTAATCCCAATACTAGCCCTTCTTTTCTTTAAAATTTCATATTAACAAGGTTGTAAGCTCTGCGATAGAATGTCATGAATACTTTATATAAACATTTTCTGATGTTTGTAGTTCTTTGTCCTACAAAGAAACTTTATTATGTTCTTTTCTTTTCTTCTTCAAATTAGATTTGGTCATTTACCTGGACATGATTTCAGTATTGTCTGCAGCGATTCCTATTCTGAAGAACTTGCTGAGTTTTATTGCTTCAGAAATCAATACTGTATATGTTATAATTAGATTATCTTTTGCAGGATGCACGTAAACGTTTTGATAAGGCTAGCCTTGTGTATGACCAGGTATGTCTTAGAAATGTCCATTTTGCATTTGGACTAGTATTTGACAATTGACGTGTTGTTCTTTACTACAAGTAGCTTGTTATGTTAAAAGAGCTTGTACACTATGGAAAAGCAAATATAACCACTGTATTATATCTCCAACATCTGCTTGATCTTTCACTGCAATGATGAAAGGGAGGGTTATGGCTGGTCTTTAACCTGAATAGTTGAGAATAGACTTGAGGTGGGTATCTCCCTACGATTACAGGGTATTTAAAAGGACATATGGACATTTCTCGAATTATCTTCGAGATAACTTATAAAGACATTGCATATGAAAATAAAGAATTTAGCGGCGAGTGTCTATAACACTTGAGAGTAAGGGTTCAACAGGATCGGGTTGGGTGTTCAACCAGACCCAATTATTAGAGGGTCTGATTCCTGGTCATAAGCTGATTGTATATTCTTGTCAATTATTTTTCTTGTCTTCTACTTGTACTCCAAACGATGCCGTTCTGGATGTATTACAGGAAAGAAGGTTTAGAAGATGATGTCCATGAAGAAGATGAGAGAAATTCTGGGTAGTCAAAAGAATGTTGCAGAATTTAACTAGTGTTTTATCGAATTTGTATTTATGTTGCTCTGATTAGATGGTAGGATACAATTTCTTTTTGGTAGTAGGATAGCAGGGTACATTCTTTTTGGTAGTAGGAAAATCTAGTAGCCATGCTGCATTGCCTAATTTTTTTTCATCTGACGTGATCCAGGCATCCGACGATTAGAAAACTGGTTGTAGTTACTTACTAACTAGCGCCGGGAAACCACTTAGTGAAAGCTTAAACTTCTAACTAAGTAAATAAGATAGCATGACCACTTGACAGCTCCTATATGCTTAATTAGTATCTCAATATTTGATGATTCTTTGATTCCAAGTTATGCATAATCCCCAATTGGGGTTCTGATATTGACCCCTTCCACTGTGCATTTTGTCGACAGGCTCGGGAGAAGTATTTATCACTGAAGAAAGGAACAAGAGCTGACATAACCACCATCTTGGAGGATGTAATAATCAACTGCCTTTCTTAAGTGAAGTGGATTATTTAAAATGAATGCACTAAGATACTTTTGTGTGTATGTCCTTTACGGGACCTTATGTTTTCTGTTCCTAACAGGAGCTACACAGGGCTAGATCTTCATTTGAGCAGGCCAGATTCAATCTGGTAAGTTCACTTATTATAATTGTGAGCATCTGTTCTCTGCTGTTTTCTTTCTTTTAGATGAATTAAGTAGCTCGTGAATATATACATATGTACTACGTATGCTGAATCCTTCTTCCAGGTTACTGCTCTTTCACATGTTGAGGCAAAAAAAAGATATGCATTTTTGGAGGCTGTTAGTGGGATGATGGATGCACATCTTTGTTTCTTTAAAGAGGTAATCTGTGTCATGATTTTTACATTGTCTTATTATTTATTTCGTCATGTTTCACCTACGTTAGACTCTTTTTCTGTGATATGCTATCAGGGGTATGAACTATTGCATCAGATGGAGCCATATATTAAACAGGTATTTGTTTTCCACTCTGTGCGCTAAATGTCATCCTCTATGTTTACGTGCTATAAACATACCAATGGTTTCTTAGTTATATTTTATAGACATCAAAGTTGGCATCTCAGCTTAATATACTTTTCGAATTTCCCCTCTTTCCTATTTTTTTGAGAAAACTCTCTTATTGCAATCCTAGCACGCACTGCTTTAAATTTTTCATCCAAATAGAATTTTGCATTGCCTGAGAAATGGGCAGTGATTTTCATGGGATTATGATCTCCTGAAGGTTTTGGCATATGCACAACAATCGAGACAAAGGTCTAATTATGAACAGGAAGCCCTTACAGAGAGGATGCAGGAGTTTAAGAGGGTGTTTGGGGAGGCTTATTTTGGTCAAACCAAACTTTAAATTTAACTTTTCATTTCTATCCGTTTGGTAAAATGGTAATAAGTTAATTTATAAGTCCCATTAAAATTTGGTACACCCCAGAACTTGAAAACTACTATATAAGCTCATTTAAAAAGCTATGTTTGACCAAACAAATTACTATTCAAATCAAATAATTTATATAGCATTTTTATCAAAAAGGCAAAAGCCACTAAAAGCTAGCATAACTTAAAAGCTTAAAAAAATAAGCCTTCCCAAACACCCTCTTAAAAGATTTGAATGCCTTATTTTAATATATGCTGATACTAAAGATTTGGAGACTAATATCGAGAAAACCCTATTTGAAATTAGCTTAAATCTCACTAAATTATCATTAATTATTAGAAATTTCTATAAAATCATTATAAACAAACTTGATAAAACTATGGAGAAATCTCAAATCAGCATAAAACTATCACATGTTATCACAAAGCATATTGTAGTTTGTGAAAATATCTGAAATACATGATAGTTACCCGTGAGTGAGGATTCTGTCAGAACACCATATAGAAAAGGTTGATTTATATCATTCACATTTTGTTAGAGGATTAGTTTGGCAATTACAACTCTTCTATTTATGGTGTAGATCACCCTACTCCTACCAAGGTAATTCTGTTAGAATCCCTACCGTTACGAGTCACAGTTTCCTAAAGTTTATAATAATTTTTGTGATATTATATGAAGAGCCATGATATGTATAGTAAAAGAAAAGGCTAATTAGAACATAAATACTTGCTTTGGACAACACTTACAAAAATCTAGTGCTATAACATGGATATTGCTTTGTGACTCTTTATACATCAGAATTATACATTCATTTAGTGCTAAAATTACACATTGAGACATCCCTTTATCTAGATCATGCATTCTCTACAAAAACACCCTTCTGATACTCTGGCTGCAGAATTCTCCACCAAGATCATCACAGGCCTCACCAGGGAACACCCTACATCAATAATATTCAAATAATTTATGAGTTACTTCTTCTTTCTTTTGGTATTTTTGTGTCAATTATGAATATTAGTATACTTACGTTTTGGGCTCACTGTACTCCATGTAATCTCTTTCAACCTCCTCTGAGCTCACATTTGCTTTGGTGTTGGTAACTGGTGTTTCAGGTTTTGCCTCTGGAAACATGTCAACAGTGCAGGCTTCTCCTCCTATTGTATCACAGGCTTCTGCTGGAAAAACACTGGAAACAAATAGAAAATTGTTTTTTATTTTTATTTTTAAATGAATGGCGCCGCTGAGCGTAAAAGAGTCGACTATATAGACATAAAACTAGAGGGATAGCAAGTTCAAAACAACCATACTACAGGGGTCTATCCGCAATTAAATACATACGATGTTGTCGAACTGTAGTCCACAGTGGAGGTTTCCTTGGGTGAAGCAGCTACAACCATAGAAAAGCTTACTGTTCTTTGAGGCTTTACAAATATTTTTGGCACTACCAAGCTCTTGAAGCCAGCTTTAAATGGTAATGATTGACTTAAGAACACAGTTGCTGCTTGCATTTTGATGGCTAGTTCCTTAATTATTTTTCTCTCTGAGACTGCAAGATTGAGTGTTTGATTTTTATAGAAGTTTTGTGAGGTGGTTGGATGAGGAGCCTCTCCCTATCTAGAGGATGGCAAAATATCTGTGAATGGATAAGGTGGTGTTTAGGTCCGTTAACGGGTCGGGTTTTCGATGGATTGGATCCATGTAATAAGTGAATCCGACCCAAAAATGAAGCTACAATGAGGATCAAGGTTATTAGATTTTGAATTTGTGCTGCTTATTGTTTATGGACTTTCCTGATAATTGTTTGGTTTGTAGCAGCTTCTCTCTCTTCCATTATGGCCGTTGCTTTTCTGTGATCAGAATGAAGTTGTCTTATTGTCAATATCACTTTCATATGGCAAGTGAAATATCTACTGCATATTTATCCACAATATCTATGCCACCTGTTTGACAAAGAGAGATCACATTGGGAATTGTTCATAGTTTTTCTTCATCCATCTCTGAATGAATGTGTACATGAAGAATGCTATGAACGTTCCAATCTGTATATGTACATGTTATTCTTCTTCTCTTCACTTTAATACTTTGCAATACAATGTTTCTTAATAGCCAATTTCAAGCAAAGAAACACAATTGATACATTACCAGCAAAGAAAGCTAACAGCTGAAATTGTGACTTTTGAAAGTTTGAATGCAAACTATTTTCACTCCAAGAGATCCTTCAAGGTAGTCACCGATGACTCTTATCTGTTAGTGTTTATGTCTGAAAGTTAATTTATGGGTAGGTTGGTATTATGAGAAGATTAGGGGTCCTTAATCTCTTTTGGTGGCTGATAAACTGGACAATGCAAACCCTTGCTCCGGTGTGCCCTCCGACGCTCAAGTCAGTGACTGATAAACTCAGTATGAAGAGCAAATGTAGGATCAAGCTTAGGGTTTAGATAGTCTAGACCTCAGAATGATGGAGACAATGTCTATTTATAGGAGTGGAGGGACAAATCGGTTTCCATCCGACTAGCAAATTTGACGTTTTACTTCTGCTTTACACATGTTGACAGTTGGTTGGGCGAGCATGATGGGCCGCCATCACCGCATTTAATGTGATAGCGACATGGCAGCGGAGTTATGGGCGCCATCTGAGGAGTCATCATGATGCCTAGCCGTGCATTTAATGCTGGCAGTGCTGACGAGGCAGTCGGACATTTCCTTCCTTGCCTCGAGACAAATACTCTTTGTGAGTCCGTCGAAGCGCATTTCAACTGGTCGGGCTGTTTGAATGGTCCGTCACGAAGATGTCTTTCAACTCAGACTTGGACTGTTGAAGGGATTGGTTTGGTTGGTCGAGCCGTGTCTTTATTTGGGTTGATTTTTGTGAGCACATGATCCAACCCAACTGACTGACACGTGGCCAATTCTTAAGAGCTTATCAACCTTGTGATTTTTAGGGTATAACAGTTAGAATTCTGAAATGACTGAAGACGATAAAAGTGAAAATATACAACCCTACATACTCAAAGTACTTTTTTTTTGTTGACAAGGGAAACCTAGTCAGATTGCTCAACTTTTAACCCTTGGGTCCGCCAACGGCCATAGTTCGATTCCCCCCAATCCCCTCGCAACTGTGTGGGGCTTCGCCTTAATACCAGGGGCCCATCCCCGTGTGACTGGATGCACAGTGGAGGACTGAAAGGGGACTCGAACCTGGGAACATACAACGGGTTGATCAATCTGACCAGAAAAACCCCGGGCCTCCGTCCCCACCCTTAAACCTAGGGAGACCAGGTGAATTCGGCTATGGGGATTCGAACTCCAGACCAGCAGGCAGAGCGCCCTCCCAGCTGACCACGAAGTCCCACCCGCGGGTGGTCTCAAAGTGCTTTTTACCAAGGAAATATATACAAACCCTCCCGAAACAAGTTTTCTCATCAAAGCTGAGACAAAAAGCTTGAAAAGAAGAGAAAAGCTTCTAGGACTTCTGTTAGATTAAAAGAAAAGGCAATGTACAGGGCTCACATACATTAAATCAAAACCAAACCGGAGATAAATAAACAGACATCTTATACTACAACAGAACCCCAAAATTAATGCCTACAATTGAGGAAAGAAACAACCCTTTTTTTCTTCTCTACTATATATTCTGGCCATTTCATAATACTATCTCTTTGTATCCTCTAAAAGAACAAGAATCTCTTCATTGTCAATGATTCCACTCTCCATTGCATACTGTAAAGGGGTCTTACCATCCTTGTCAACGACGTCTTGGGTCCGCTCCCTGCATTAAAAGAATTAGAGAAGTTAAATCTATATGCTGTACATACTTCAGAATTACTTATTTCCACAAGAAATATCTATAATTTCATGGACAATATCTCTATGTTGCTGGAGAAATGCCAAGTTTTAAACCTTTACCTCGTCAATCAATCCAGAAGTTTAGTTATTAGTACTTAGAAGGAGAAATAATATATTCTTTTTACATTTGGGTCAACGATCTTTCTGGGGAGGAAAATAGTAGAGAACGACATTTAGCACTCGAAGGAATAACTAATTTAGTTATCGAAAAGTTCTGTAATTGTAAAATCATGATGTCCTCTTAAAGTAGATGCCAACCCATTTACTTTGAGAATACATTTTGGATGTTCTACAAACACCAAATCATAAATATTGATACTGCTTTAGATGCACAATTGATTAAAAAAACACTCAATGAGGCCTTGTGATTCATGAGATATCATTAGTTATACTGATGAATAAAATACATTTAGCAAATGCCCGATGCATGGCTAAGTGGCCTTAAAAATACATGATGTTTTGTTTATACAACTTCAAAAGATTTAAAAGTGAATGCACTTTGGTAGATGGACATTTCACCTGGAATGTTAAAGCCACTTTCCCTATATTTAATCATATATTAGGTCCTGCAATTTCACGATGCTCGTTCAGAAATGCGATAGCTTGTGTGTATTGTTGGCCCTACGCAATTACTGTTTGATGATAAGTGAATTATGTTGCTCATACATCTAACTTGTTCCTGTTACTGATATTCACATCAAAACACTTTCAAGGAGCATAAACAGGGTCGGGTAAGATTGCAGCATCGAAAGGAGGTTGGAAGGAATCTAGAAGCCTATGTTACTTGGGTACTTCTAATCTCAAGCTGTACCCTTACCCGACACGTACCCGTATCCATACCTGTACCCAAACTCCTCGGACACCCCTTGCATATATGCATATGTTTATTCGGGCATGTACTCAGTTATATAATACATGTTTTAATTTTAAACACTTGTCATACATTTACTGGACATATATCCTACACTTCACATCCACTCCTTGAAACACGTTGGACATAGGTCCAAATTATGATTTTGAAGGATCATTTGGATGTTTAGTTCAGAAACTAACGATTTTCCAATTCATGATCCACATAATAAAAGAAACAGAAAAATGTTATAAAATTTTTAATTCTCATCTTGTTATCATATAAATTATTAATGCCAATATAAAATATATGTATATATAAATATTTATATAGCTGTGTCCCCGTATCCTATATTTTACAAATTTGTCGTATTCCGTCCGGTACTCGTACCCATGCAACATAGCTAGAAGCTAAAGGTCCAATCACTTATCGATCTTGGTATTTAGGGTCTAAACCCCTCCATATTCAATTCTATATGTCAAAAGGTCCTTGCCTTTGCACCAAAACTTTGTAAGTTGTGGTAAGGATCAAGGATTATAATCTTATACTCTCACATGCCTGCCCAAGTTGAGCACCCTTTCATGGGCCGAGAAGTTTGATTCACAGAGTAGTATCTCTTTTCTTTAAATCTGCTTCAGAAATTGATGGACAAACAAGATTTGAACCCGGATTGCTTAGGTTTCATGTCAAACGTCCCCGCCATTACACCAAAACTCAAGTTGTTGGTGAGGGTTGACTGTTATAGTCTTATAATCTAACATTATCTTTAATTAGGAAAAATGGGTATGAGGTGTCAACTCATTTTACTAATAGAATCAATGAAAGACATAGAAATTACTCATTTTACTAATAGAATCAATGAAAGGCATAGAAATTACCTGGAGATTAGCAACTTAGCAAAAATTTTCCTGCCCTTGATAATGCAATGATGAAGTGGCGTCCTGCCGTTCAAATCAGCAGCATTTACATTGGCGCCATACTGTAAAAGTAGTTCTACCATGGCAATATCTGCAGTTTGGCAAGCAAGGTGTAGTAGTGAACAGCCCTCAAAAGGTTCATCCATTTTATTTCTCTCATCAGCATTTATCGTTGGGCTACAAGAGCTGATGGAAGAAGCCTTGCGTTTGGAATCCCCAACAGTACAACTAGCACTTCGACCCAATGTTGAAGTTGGTTGCTCTTGAAGAAGCATGGCTTTTGCAAGAGTTAAGGAAGAATTAGACAATCTTTGTCCATAGATAGCATTTACATCAGCATTTGAAGTGATAATATGCTGGTATACAGCTCTCTTGTTGTTGGTACGAACACTATCCCACATTGTCAATAAACAGTTGGGATCTGCTTTTGATTTCTGAAGAAAAACTTTCTCTGCATACTGAAGGAATAGAAACGTTTATCAGATATTTATGCACAATCATACATTATACTACAAGCATAAAGAGATTAAGTTTGATTGAACATATATGATTCTCTTGCATACCTTCGCTTGAATGAATTTTTCCTTTATTGAAATAGGATCAGTATGCTTGGGCTTCGTGGTAGATATTTGCTGCTGTTTTTATGTGAACTGCACATATTAAAAAATATAAAAGAACACTTAATACCGTGAAGCACCTACAGCCCAAAAGTATAACTTTGTCATCATATCACTGTGTAGCCTTACTTGGAACTATCTGTTAAATTTTAGTTACTTGTTGAGGGTAACAATTCCTCCCATATGGAATTGGCAAAAGTATTACCCAGTGACTGAAATAGATTAATAACAGAAGGTTCCCACACTTTGACATCAAGTGTCAAAGATCGCACCTGAAAGTAACATATAGAAGTATTATGAATTTGCAACACAATGAATGGATGAGAAATTCTTTAATAATGTCTTCGGTTGAGCAACAATCTACTTCAAACTTTTCAATAAAGCTATAAAATATGCAGCACTTAGTGGAAGGTTCGATGCTGAGGTACATGCTTACTTTGCAACCTAAAATGGAACATTTTGGGCTTAAATATTGGGTACAAGTGCTGTAAAAATATTTTGATCAAAATTAAACATATTATAACACGAGATAAGAATAAGATAACAAACTATAAATTCAAAACCATAGAAGTTGGGAATGTGGGGCTATAGGAACCACAACCCGGATTCAATCGACCAGATTCGCGGTGGAACACGACCCGATTCACCAACTATAGCGACCGATTAAGAATGCAAATGAGTTAAAATTTTGAAAAAAAAAAAATATTAACTCTTTTTCAGAAGAATACACAACAAAAAACGCGAGGAATTAAGAGAATAGCGTATGTATACCTTAATTGCAACATGATTCTCAGGGTTCTACCATTACTGTTATCAACTAGCATATTTCTTACATTTGACTCTTGCAAAACCTCCAATTCCTACACTTAACAACAGAACCTAGAATGTACACGTTCCCTGGCGTACGGTATAAGTCTACCCCCTCGTACCCGATTCCTAATGAGTGGCGTACCACGCCTATACCCGTCCCGTGAACCGGAACGAACCGGGTTCCATGCAACTATGTTCAAAACTATCATTATGCTAAGATGCATAGAAGTAAACAATTCTGATCTTCATAAAAGTTGCACAAAAATGTAAAGTATAACTGACATAGCTTAAGGTTTCTATAGAAGCCTTGTTAGGATTTTGTGAGATCTTGAAAGATGAATGAAATTATGTGAAGATCTTGCACCAAAACTCGAGCAACACGAAAAATAATTGTGAGCAAGGAATAAGATAAATCCTCAAGTGACATACATCTTATATATTGAAATAGCGTTTGTTCGTCACCCACTTATTGCATGGCTGAGAAGTCTTCAGACTCCTTCATATCCCTCAGGATACAATTCAGACAATGGAGAGCGTCATAATCGGTGTGGACCATCCATTATGATTGTTTGTCATACTTTTGGAGGGTCAGTTGCGGCAAACCTTTTTAGATGCGAGTGCAGATTAAATGTCTCACAACTAGAGTGGAGTCAGCAATGTATTGCTTCAACTTATTTCCCCCTTACTTCAATATTCTTTGTGAAATTCCAAATGCAAATGATAATTAATATCCCTAGTGGAGAAATCAATTCTAAAACTGGACAAAGTGCCCATACAAAGTTCCTTGCAAAGTTTTAAATGCAAGTGATGATTATATCCCTAATGGAGAAGTCATTTCTAAAACTAGACAATGTTCTGAGACAATGTTTCCTTACAGCACTACTCTATTGATAACTAATTGCCCCTAGTGTTAGAACAGAGTAATGCAAGCACATGGATGCACATTTATTACTGGATTCCCCCACAACTCAAGGGTTACAACACGGGATAAAGTTAGAGGACAAGGGGATTATAAAAAGGAGAGGTTCATATGCCTGTAAATGAAACATATGAATGAACCTTCACAAATGAAGAGGGTGTTACGAATAATGTGATAAATTCCAAATTGATAGCTACCGTACCTTTGATATATGCACTCCAAGATTGCGATGAACCCCAGAACATTCAATGCATACAAGCAACCCCAGGTTCAGAGATGCCCAATCAGGGCCAGCAGCTCCGCAATCGGCACAAACATCGTTGCCACATACTTTTTGGAGCACATCAATTGGCTTTTCATGTTCGGCATTGAATCTATGTTGCTGTGAACCTCTGGCAGTATGTCCAGAATGGCTTGAAACACAGTTCTTCTCTAGAGATGATACTTCAACAGAATGGTCAAGATCTGAAGAGCTACCAACTGAACTCTCACTGGAAGCACTGGCACTAGCTAGGAGGCACTGAAATAATATTAGGAAAATTATTCAGCATGAAGCCTGAAAATGACTTGTTGATGATCTGATTTTATTAACTAGTAACTAACCTGTTCTGGGAATTGAGCACTCAATAGGGAAGCAATAACACCAGTTATTTTTTCAATCCAACCCATCTGATCCATAGCACTCTCAGCCTAAATCATAACATGAGAAGCAGCTGATAGAATGAAAACCTCAAGATCTTAATCTAGAAGACATTCTGAAAAATCACTGCAGTAACCAAACGCAGCACCTGTAATGTGTAATTCTTTGTTGGTGAAATAATTCTAAAGCAGAATCTTAAATCTGACTGATCTGCGTCAACTTTAATGGTTGATGTAAGCAAGTTCACAGTATGACGTGCTCCGGACTTCTCATCTACACCACCATGATAGTGAGAAGAGAACCACCGGCTCAACAACCCAGAACCATTCTCAGAGGATATTTGAGCCTTATGATGCAAATGATGGTTACCAACTCCCTATCATGCAAATAACGGACCAATAAAACAAGAAAAGGGGAGAAAAGTCAAATAACATAGGCCAAGATGTACTATGCACAATATAGGTATTAGGTAATAATCTAACTGGTCCTTTTCGGAACAAGGAAACCTTACAGATGGCCTGCTAAGCTGCTTGCGGTAGTAGTACAACATTCCTCGACTATCAAGGACAAAAAACCTTCTCTTCCAGTCACCTCTCAGATTTGATGACCGCTTTGAAAGATAACCTTGCCGAATAGTTTGAACCTGCACTGTCATAAAGAAATTATGAATAAGATATAATATCGAGGGTAAGTTAAATGTTGTGATTAAGGGTCTGTTCTTCAACGGTGTTTTCTTTTCTTGGAATTAGTTTTGCAGTAAACACATTTTTTTCAGTATTCGTTTATTTTTAAAATGAAGTTGCAACTGCAGAAAGTGTTAGAGAAGGGGCACATTTTTTCTGCAACACATTTGCGACACTTTCTCACGAAAGTCGTATTGCAATGCTCTTGGAAAAGAGGGCTGGTTTCATTTTTAAAGAAAGTCCATCACAAATTTCACATGAATGGTCCATTTTAGTTTGTCCATCACAAATTTCACATGAATGGTCCATTTTAGTTTAAGTGTCCAAAATTGTGAGTGTGAATTCATGGGAATACTTTGGAAGGAAATACTTCAATATGCAATACATTTGCAATGCAGAAGATTTTATCTTCCACATAACAACCTAGATGAAGAAAGGCATGTTTTTAGCAGAAGGCTCCTAAACAAGAATCCTACAAAAGAATATGCAATTTTCTATTCCAGAGGCTTCACAAGAAATATAAACTAACTGTCGTCAACTTTATATGGAAAATTAATCAGATCTCTGTAGCAGAATGCTAGCAGAGCTATATAACAACAATGATGACTAGGTTTGTGTCCAAATATTCACAGCCCTGCTATATGATTCCATTGCTTACATCCACAATTGTTTGAACAGAATGGTAACACAGTCATAAATATGTCTACAAAAATTAGTACCTTTCCCTTAACAGCTGTCTGCATCACCGCTTCTATCATTTTGTAGGAGCTCCTACCAACAGTTTGTATGCCATCTCCGTTAGGAGAATCAAACAAACCATATGAGGATGACAGACTTTCTCGATCAATTTGCCTCTTAAACTCCTGCATCCTCTCTGTAAGGGCTTCCTGTTCATAATTAGACCTTTGTCTCGATTGTTGTGCATATGCCAAAACCTTCAGGAGATCATAATCCCATGAAAATCACTGCCCATTTCTCAGGCAATGCAAAATTCTATTTGGATGAAAAATTTAAAGCAGTGCGTGCTAGGATTGCAATAAGAGAGTTTTCTCAAAAAAATAGGAAAGAGGGGAAATTCGAAAAGTATATTAAGCTGAGATGCCAACTTTGATGTCTATAAAATATAACTAAGAAACCATTGGTATGTTTATAGCGTAAACATAGAGGATGACATTTAGCACAGAGTGGAAAACAAATACCTGTTTAATATATGGCTCCATCTGATGCAATAGTTCATACCCTGATAGCATATCACAGAAAAAGAGTCTAACGTAGGTGAAACATGACGAAATAAATAATAAGACAATGTAAAAATCATGACACAGATTACCTCTTTAAAGAAACAAAGATGTGCATCCATCATCCCACTAACAGCCTCCAAAATGCATATCTTTTTTGCCTCAACATGTGAAAGAGCAGTAACCTGGAAGAAGGATTCAGCATCGTAGTACATATGTATATATTCACGAGCTACTTAATTCATCTAAAAGAAAGAAAACAGCAGAGAACAGATGCTCACAATTATAATAAGTGAACTTACCAGATTGAATCTGGCCTGCTCAAATGAAGATCTAGCCCTGTGTAGCTCCTGTTAGGAACAGAAAACATAAGGTCCCGTAAAGGACATACACACAAAAGTATCTTAGTGCATTCATTTTAAATAATCCACTTCACTTAAGAAAGGCAGTTGATTATTACATCCTCCAAGATGGTGGTTATGTCAGCTCTTGTTCCTTTCTTCAGTGATAAATACTTCTCGAGCCTGTCGACAAAATGCACAGTGGAAGGGGTCAATATCAGAACCCCAATTGGGGATTATGCATAACTTGGAATCAAAGAATCATCAAATATTGAGATACTAATTAAGCATATAGGAGCTGTCAAGTGGTCATGCTATCTTATTTACTTAGTTAGAAGTTTAAGCTTTCACTAAGTGGTTTCCGGCTAGTTAGTAAGTAACTACAACCAGTTTTCTAATCGTCGGATGCCTGGATCACGTCAGATGAAAAAAATTAGGCAATGCAGCATGGCTACTAGATTTTCCTACTACCAAAAGAATGTACCCTGCTATCCTACTACCAAAAGAAATTGTATCCTACCATCTAATCAGAGCAACATAAATACAAATTGATAAAACACTAGTTAAATTCTGCAACATTCTTTTGACTACCCAGAATTTCTCTCATCTTCTTCATGGACATCATCTTCTAAACCTTCTTTCCTGTAATACATCCAGAGCGGCATCGTTTGGAGTACAAGTAGAAGACAAGAAAAATAATTGACAAGAATATACAATCAGCTTATGACCAGGAATCAGACCCTCTAATAATTGGGTCTGGTTGAACACCAACCGATCCTGTTGAACCCTTACTCTCAAGTGTTATAGACACTGCGCTAAATTCTTTATTTTCATATGCAATGTCTTTATAAGTTATCTCGAAGATAATTAGAAATGTCCATATGTCCTTTTAAATACCCTGTAATCGAGGGAGATACCCACCTCAAGTCTATTCTCAACTATTCAGGTTAAAGACCAGCCATAACCCTCCCTTTCATCATTGCAGTGAAAGATCAAGCAGATGTTGGAGATATAATACAGTGGTTATATTTGCTTTTCCATAGTGTACAAGCTCTTTTAACATAACAAGCTACTTGTAGTAAAGAACAACACGTCAATTGTCAAATACTAGTCCAAATGCAAAATGGACATTTCTAAGACATACCTGGTCATACACAAGGCTAGCCTTATCAAAGCGTTCGTGCATCCTGCAAAAGATAATCTAATTATAACATATACAGTATTGATTTCTGAAGCAATAAAACTCAGCAAGTTCTTCAGAATAGGAATCGCTGCAGACAATACTGAAATCATGTCCAGGTAAATGACCAAATCTAATTTGAAGAAGAAAAGAAAAGAACATAATAAAGTTTCTTTGTAGGACAAAGAACTACAAACATCAGAAAATGTTTATATAAAGTATTCATGACATTCTATCGCGTAGCTTACAACCTTGTTAATATGAAATTTTAAAGAAAAGAAGGGCTAGTATTGGGATTAGATGCAAAACCCTATCTTCTTATCGGATATAAATGATAAAATTATAGTGCCTGTAATAAATCTTGATTAAGTCAGTTTGCTAACCTCAGAGGGGCCATTTGTAAAATGCCTTCATGATTTAAGTTAAAAAAACTCACATCGGAGCTCCCAACATCAAAGATAAATGGATAAGGCATCTTCATTCTGAAATCCATCCATCAGTAGAAATGTAGAATTCAATGAGATCAAATCAAACCCTCACCACCAACATACGTCCTTTTATTTAAAACCCTAACGCCTCGTTTGGTACGCGGGAATGGACTCTAATGAGAATGGAATGGAAGAAGGAAAGGAATGGAATGTATGTGGAAATGGAATGGTCATTCCCATTCTCATGTTTGGGTACGTTTGTAGAATGAAGCTAGAATGAAAATCTAATTCCCATTCCCATGTTTGGTATCATTAGTTCACAAGTGAGAATGAAATCTTATATTCTAATAATGCCCTTATACAACAACATAGATTTTAATAAGATAAAAATACACATTAATGATAATAACTAATCAATTTTATTTATGCATAGGCTATATAAATCTAGCTATGTTTTATATTAATGCGGGTTATCTCTCGGATGTATGTTCTATTTATATTTTTTAAAATATTCACTATTTTCTAGTCTTAAAAATTAAGGAAAAATAAATAAAAGAGTACCACCTCTTTCATAGGTCCAAAAATAATATAAAGAATGATATCCACAGTCAAAAATTATCCAAAGTCCTAAGTTTTAGATTTATTTTTGTTATCAATGGGGTATAATTGGAAATGCGTAACTAATTTGATTCCCACTTGAATGGGAATGACCATTCCTTATCAATTCACTTGGAATGCTCATTCCCACAAAAAGTGGGAATGAGCATTCCCTGAGAATGGGCATTCCAACTTTTAAAAAATAGTTATGTTTGATACATGGGAATGAGAAGTGGGAATGGTCATTCCATTCCACCCCATTCCCGCGTACCAAACGAGGCCTAAAATAGCACCATAAGAAAAGGATGAAGGACTACGCCAATACTATTGTTATTGCGACCAGAAAGTTGTTATTGCAACACCAGGTAGGCTCTCTTACATTTTTCCTTCCTATCCTTCCCTCCCCCCCCCACCCCACCCCCCACCCCAAAAAAAAAAAAAAAGAAAAGAAAAAAGAAAAAACCTCCCCCCAAAACCCCCACAAAAAAAAAAGAAAAAAGAAAGCTTCACTTCAGTAAGTTGTCTTTTTCAGCTGCATCTGTTCCCAATAATCAGCTTGTACCCATTTTCTTGGCACAGTTGTGGAGCACTTGTCAAAGTTGATTGAAAACAATTGAAATGGAAAAATTTTCACCAGGGATAAGGAGCAATATGTACTCTTTAGTAGGGCCACCTAATACAGGCAGTAACTAAGTAACATCTAAGGTCTCGTGCAAGATTATGTTTTGTTCTTTGGTATTAGTTGCATAACAAAATTGACAGAAGAAGGCAGAAGTTTACCTTTGTTTTCCATCTGTTAAATTTCTAATCCAAGAGGACATGTAATGAAGTGGAGGAGCATGTTCATTTTGCTAACTCACAAAAAGGCTTTACTTTTCATTTAGTTTCGATGGTGGAGAATTGCTTGCAAAGTTGGGAATAAAAATATAATTCTAAAAAAAAGTACAGTAGAACGTTAATGAATAATAGCAGTTCAGGAATTTAAATACATTCAAGGACATTCAACCACTATAAATCAATTATATGTTCGATGTTTATGTTTTGTCCTGCTGCATAGCAAATGGTGCAGACAGAATACAATGAGGTTCTTCAGAAAACTTTATTCTTGTAATGTGAGAGAATTTTTGAAATCTAGTTCAAGTCACCTTTAAGTTTACTTAGAAACCTCATGCCACACAATAGATTCACAAGGAACCCACGTGCCTACTTCCGGGTATAATATGGTTGTTTAGTTTTTTACTTTATTTTCATTCTTTCTACAGTAAATTAATGCATACGTATCAGGCAATCAATAAGGGACACGAGCAGGAAAGGAAATGAAACTCCACAGCACACAACCAGCCTGTATGTGCAGATTTCTTCAGGTCAGAGAGCATGTGCTCCTCCTGGCAGTTTTGGGAATGTTTTAAGAGTTCTTGAAGGTCGACTGACAAGCTTGCTTTATTCATAAACCTTTTTCATCTTATTTTTATGACCCTATATTGAAAAATCCCATACAAGTACAAACAGTATTGATCAATAATAGTATGAAGTCTATGTAGTAGACTATAAGGCATGAGAATATCTTGACAACATGTGTTTCTATCAAAGTGTCATTTCCATACAGAATATCAATGTCAAAACTAGTTAATAAGATTCCACGTAAAACTTGCTAACAAGAAGAGTTTGTATTGCAACAGATTTATCCATTCAATATGAGTTTTGCTTTCAGAATAAAAATATGGAAGAGAAACATACAAAAGAAATATTTATATTGCTAAGAAATAAGCAACACTAACATAATTTTTGCTAACACTGCTCTCATCTTGTTAAGCCGACCCCAAATATTTGGGATAATGGCCTTTGTTTTGTTGTTGTTGTTTACTATTCTCATTTTGGTACTGATATGCTTGACATACATTGGTAGGAGTAGTGTTGATATGTCATAATTTATACACCAGAGACAACACTTTAATTTACTCATATCTGTAGTAGCTTATCCATGTCCCTTAACTCCTCCAAATCTCATTTGTCCATCAGTTTGTTCAAATAAAATATTGGTTTGATTGGATAGAATAACCATTACCCTAGATTCAGTTAGTATAATGTTAATATAACATATGGCTAATTCAAACATAATTAAATTCGATCAGCCATTTTAAAAAATTTGGCCACAAATGGACTCTCAAAACCTTAAGTCACATTGCAGCACCTGGGTGGGAGAAAGTTACACTTCAATGTTCGTTTCTGACTTATTTATTAGGTGTCAGTTAAAAGAAATACTTGACCAATTCTTAATGGCTCCGTCCAAAACCAATATAAAATGACCAAAGTATCTCCTTGCGGTTGAAACTTAAGCCATTGTTAGGAGAAATATTTAACTAATATTTGAGTACTGACTGCTGAGTAGAAGGAAACATCACTTTTAGTATTGCTCGTTATTGAAACATAAGAAACAGTTTCTATGTGTACCTTGACATTATGCAAATCAATGTCTACAAAGTCCAGCAATCTATCATTTAGAGTGTGTTCAACCTGAGTGAAAGAAAATAAGCAGAGTGCTGGTCAGAAAAATCTCTATCATAAACATGGTTAAAAGCTAGAGAACTAACAGAGATTTTAATCTACATAAAGCAGGTGTTTAAGGAGCAGATTGGCAACCAGTTAGCAGTTCAGGCGGTAATCTATAATGCACAAGAGAAAACATAATCTTGCAGAGATATTATGTTCAACCTGAGTGAAAGAAAATAAGCAGAGTGATGGTCAGAAAAATATCTATCGTAAACATGGTTAGAAGCTGGAGAACTAACAGATATTTTAATCTACATAAAGTAGGTGTTTAAGGAGCAGATTGGTAACCAGTTACAATCAAGCAGTACACATGGTAGTTAATTCCTATGGCATGTTTTCTATTCATTAGTTAGATGATATCTTCGAGTAAGGAAGTCCTTTACAACTTGCAACCATCTGTGTGATTCATTTAATTGAATTGAACTAGCAACAGAAAAAAGGCACATTGCGAGAGGCAGACTAGATTGACTTAGATGCACCCTGATTGAAGTCGTGAAGTATATAAGGCGACAATTCCCTCCTTTTCAAACTACTTAATCCTTTCAGATCCTTGATCCAGATTACTACAAAACTCATCTGTAACGGTTTGCATCTCTGTAAAACTCATCTACAATAGTTAAGATCTCTCTAAAATTCATCCACAGCTGTTTGGATCTTTCCAGAACTCATCTACCTCTTGAAAAATATTGTCATAGCATTAGGTAACAAGTGAATTAGAAGGTCTAAAAAGCAAAGAATCATGACAATGAGAGTAGACTGAGAAGATAGCAGTGGCATGTTAATTTGAGCAAGTGGTTAAATTTAGACAACGGCATGTGTAGTGCATCAAGAATGCCCTGACCACAAATACATCCATCTTATAGCAGGGGAAGTGAGCATTTACCTGAGATCTTAGAACTTCTTTGTATGTTCGATCTCTCTCAAGGCAATAGTAAATTTAGTCATCACGGGTCCTACAAAACACTATAACTATATCAGTAGGCTATTAAGATAGAACATTGGCGTTTCATGTTAATCTGGTAAAAACTGATTACCGGCATTTAAGTTAAGCTGTATGACAACCAAGTGAAGATCTATAACTTGGAAGTAGTTTAATGATGATGAAATCATATCATATCATATTATAAGTAAAAATGAAGAGATCACATAGAAAGATTGCATCCATTTTTATGCTAAGAAAGAGATGTTTACAAGAAAACAGATTGATGCTTACAAACTTACAAATGATCTCTTGCAGATTAAGTCCATATGAGCATACAAAAGGAAAACAGAGGGTCAGAAAAGTCACAATAGGCATATATTTACTGACTCATATATCATAGATAACTAGGAATAAAATTGGAAAACATGTAATAAAGTTATCTCAGCATATTTTCAATTTAATCAAATAGATAGTTGGTTGCCCAGCCATGTAATATGCCTGTTCAGCAAGGAATTATCTAAATTATTTCATGGAATGATGACATGATCTAAATTGTATTATTATCTAAACAGTGAAAATTAAAGCTATGCCTGAGCAGAAAAAGAGAATGAAAGAGAAAAATAGCTAAAAGTAATTGTCAACATGGAATTAACCTCCAAAAGCAACACTTATAGGATCATTGTGCCCACCACCAAACATCTCAAGAGCAGTCGCTAAACCAACATCCCCATCATATCCCCCACCAAGGCGTTCTCTGCAGATAAAAAAGTATAATGTGTCATTTATGGAGGGGAGACTGGTATATGCACCTGGAATCATTTGTATATTATATAATTTCAAACACACATGAAACCTTAACTCATGCAGCTACTTCCAAAGTAAAAGACACTCCAAGGGAGAAAACTTAAGTTCACTTTATAGATCAGAGGCAAGTGTATATTCACATACGTGTACTTCCTACAGCCCTTGTAAAACTTCAGACATCTTTCCCTCAACAAGTCTGCACCTTCTTCAAGTGACTGAATCTGTTTATCATCAGAAACAAACAATCCTCAGTTCCATATTCTTAGAGATAACGACACAAAACATCATTTCTCACATGTTTATTTGGTAGCTGCAATGACAATTAAGAAAATAACAAAATTTTGGCTATCAATTAGTGTTCCTTGATTAAAAGCTGAAATCATTGTTAACCGCCATAAAATAAAATGTAATATGCTGTATTTTCCCCTACTGGTCTTTGGATAGCTTTTGTTAAGAGGGCAAGGGAGGAGTTGGTTATAATGTTAACCACCCTAAAATTGTGTTTGTTTACAGTTTTAATTAATAAGGGAAGGTATGGGAGGGCTAACAAGAAGCAAATTTCATTACTTTCTTAACCCTCCTAAAGTGGGCGGATTGGGAGGGAGGGTTGAGTTTTAAGTGATATTTTCTTAAATTCCAATATTATCCCTAGAGTTAAGTCATATTTGTCATGTAGTTTCTCTCTCTTCTTATTCCTGCTCTAAACAAACACAAATCATAGCGTACCCTCTCTTTCCCTAGTTATCTATCCAAACACAATTAGTTTAGTTTCATCAAACCCCTTCCCTTTAGGATTATTACAATCATTCCCTCCTCTGCCCTCTTTTGTATCCAAACCCCATCGTAGCCTATGTATTGGATACTGTGGTATCACTGCCCAAGGACAGCTACACTGTTAGAGGTCCCTCTACAGCATCAAAACTCCAAAGCTTTTAAGTGATATGTTTATAATCTAACATGTCCCGTGGTAGTGCATTCTTCATGGGCTGAAACCTGGACTTGTGCAACAGTGTTTTCTTTTAAATCCACTTTAAATTCGTAGTTAGAATTTGAACCTGAAATTACTTTCGAATCATGTCTTAATCGCAACGCTTAAAAGTCTGAAATCTTCAACGAGGGTCAAGGGTTATAATTTTACACACTAACATATGCAATCAAACTTATTAACGTCATCATATTATCAAGTAATCGAAGGAATTCGCATCCAAATTCCAACTTTTACTAAAACATACATAATGTATGCTTGACGCTTCCCTCAATTTCCAAATTCTTATTAAAATCTCCATTCGATGCATCATCTACCATTAAAAAAACTATCATGAACACAAAAAAAGGTGGAGATTTCCATCACCTGCTTCCTAAACATAGGAGAATCATCGAGCTTGGCGAAAAGCATGTTGGATTTTTCAAATTTTCCCTCCATTTACACCAATTTTTCATCAAAAATCTCGCATTTTTGAATTAAACGAAGGGGATTGAGCTTCAAATCCTTGGTTGCTCAACATCGGATCCAGATCGGGAATTGCGCGCATTTCCAGAAAATTGAGAAAGGGGTTGGGGATATTGGAAGAGGAACGGAAGAGAATGATTGAAAGGGGAGGAAAACAAAGAGGGAGGAAAAAAAAAAGAGTCTTTTTTATTTATTTTATTTTATTATTATTATTATTTTTGTTTTATTTAAATGACTTTGTGTTTTATTGGCCGGATTTAGAAGTTAGAAACGTAGGACAAGAGGAGATTCCATTCTATTTTCGTCTGTTTGTCGGCCTAATGTTACAAAATTACTATTTTGATTAAAATTATGTCGCATGCACGCAAAAAGAGTACCATGAGGTGAAACTCATTTGAATTCTAAAGCTGGCGGCTCTAATCAAATTCAATGAAACAGAATGTTAAGATGATGATGTTTGCACAAGAAATAGGGGCTGTCGCGTGTCTACGACAAAATCCAGTCAGCAGAATCTTCACAGATTAAAACGGATGATGATATCAGTGTGAATTAATGGGGATGCGAGAGAAGACAACTTATCATCACCCTTGGTTTTAGGACTCCGACGATTGGTCTCTATGCACTGATGAGCATATACGTCAGGAGGATTAGGGTCGGTCCCGATCACAACCCTCCAACATTCAGATAGCGATTTACAGATAATAACGGTATAATCTAAAACAAGAAGGAGCTAGTTTATCGAATAGAATTTGAGAGGGTTAGTTTAAATACAATGACATGATGGTTGCTTCACTTGAGGATCCCTTTTTAGCAATAGCATTGGTAGAGTATAAGACAATAATTAGGCATCTGAATGTCAACCGTCTTGTCAAGAAAGTGTGATTAGCGAGCCTGATTTGAACGTTATGCCACATAAGCACATGATACCATGCATTGAGTATTAGTGTTGGGTGGACTTAGACTAATATATTATACCTAAATGGCTTCGTATTTTTGTCTGTCTACCATTTTTCTATGAATATTAAGTTCAATATTTTGCATATTTACCAAACAATAGAGATTTTATCAGAACCATCCATGAATAGAAGAGCTTTGATTCTCAAATTCAACCCTCTAACAACCCCATGAAAAATAATGTAATAATCACATATTTCTACGGGGTGTTATGATAGAATCATTGCTCTTCATCAAATAGTAAAACAGATTTACTTTCATTTATTAGAAGCGCACACTATTTGTTTTTAAAAAGACACAAAATTTCATTTAATTAAAAATATAGGCTTATTAAAATTCATGAAAAACAGAAAATTATTGAAAAGACTCATAAATGCATAATTGACGCTTTCTCCTCCAAAATCCCCCGCGCCAAACACAAACCCTAAAAAAATCCTCTCCCAAAATGGGCAAAAGAGGCAAGCAACTAGCCAAAGAGCGACGCCAGAATCGCCTCCAGCAAATCTCCGAGCTCCGAAAACAACAAATCCCCTCTCATCAACGGTAAAAACCCCCAATCAAAACCCCAAACCCTAACTCATCCCGTTCCCTTTTCTGACTCCAATTCTCTGTAGATGGTGGTCCTCAGGTACAGTCGCAGTGGTAACCGGTTCCAGCAGAGGAATCGGGTTCGAGATCGCCCGGCAGCTCGCGGGCCATGGCTTGTTTGTTGTGATCGCGGCGAGGGATGCTGATCGATGCCGACGAGCGGCGGAGGAGATTAGAGGCGAGGGGGCGAGGAATGTGGATTGGCATCGGCTTGATGTTGAGGATTTTGGATCGGTGGTTGATTTTGTGAAGTGGGTTGTTGATAAATTTGGAGGAGTTGATGTTTTGGTAAGTTCTTTTTTGGGCTTTTTTTTTGGTTTGAATCTTTGGGTAGCATTGTGACATGAATGTGAGATGGTTTGTTTGGTTAAATTAGCAAATATCTAGATTCGGGGGTAAATTTGAAAATATGGTTGATCGAGGGGTATATGTAAAAACCCTTTTTTGTTTTATTTTGTTTTGTTGCAAAAAGTAAGATTCTTTTAAAAATTTAAGAGGGGTGTAGGGGTGATTGCTTGTAATATTGTGATTTTTTCGACCATGTTACTAGGAAGTTTAATCTTCTATAAATTTTGAATGTTTTGGATGTTAGGACAGTTTTAGGGAAGTTTGTGTAAGAAGTTATTGAGGGAAGAAATAGACTTAGCATGTCAATTTTCTTTTGAGTAGTCGCTATTACAGTTTCTTGCATGATTGAAGGGCGTCCACTATCGAGGCGATCTTCAAAGTGAATGGAATTGTTCTATAATGGTGATTTTATGGTTGACTTGAAGGAGAGGATTCAGAAGATTTTTAATGGAAAGTGGAACTTAATGGCAAACATCATACAAACATTAAAACAGCTTATTGATTTCTAACGGTCTCAATATATGGTACCAAAGCCCACATTAGTCCAATGTAGCTCATGATGTAATTCCCTGCCCCTCCAAACACCGCTTTGTACTTTTAGTGTTTTCATTTCCGTCAATAAATTGGCTAAGGCCCTTGTTTCCTTAAAAATAGTTGTGTGATATGGTAGTGTAAGATATGCTTGAAGAAAGATGAGTTAAATAAAGTAATAAGAGGGGAGGAGTACAAACCAATTGTATCATGCATATTGTTTCTTCTTTCATTAATTCATTTCATTACTTGGTTTTACTTGGACTATGAAGCGATGCTTTGTTATATATTTCTTATGTGCTAAACCATGAAAATGATCATTGTATTTAGAGATTTGGTGCTTTTTTGTCTTTAATGGATACAATGTTTGGTATTATAGTTTCTATATGTTTTAAACTGTACGATTTACTCTGAAAATGACTTTAGTAAAGCAACATGCAGTTCAACTCTTTCTAATGACCTATAAGATGCTTCTCTGATTTCTTTCGGGTGAACTGTTTCTCACTTTCTCACTCCTCTCATTGTCTCAGATTTGCCTTTGCTCCAGGTAAATAATGCTGGTGTCAATTATAACATTGGTTGAATAACTCAGTTGAGCTTGCTGAGAAGGTTATGGCCATAAACTATTTTGGCACAAAGCGGATGATTGAAACCATGATCCCAGTAATGAAACCTTCTCCTTATGGTGCTCGTATTCTAAATGTGACCTCAAGACTTGGCAGAATCAATGGAAGGCGTAGCGTAAGTCTGCGTAAACATTTTATTCTTCTCTGCATGCTTATCATGCTAAAGTTGATTTCTATGAGAGCACCAACAATGAGGAGGATTTTTTAAGGAGAAAATATTTGCTCCTCCGCTTTTATAACCACAACATTAAGTTATTCTATAATAAACTTCTTGCATGGTATACTTTTGCTTTATTGCTAACACATAAAATGCACTAATAATTAGCTTTTTCTCTTCTTGTCAGAAGTATGTCTAGAATCCACAGATATAATCTGAAAGTAGGAAATTTAGCATAACCCTACTTTATTGTGCTAGAATTAAATAGTCTCCCCGTATTTATAACGTACATGATTTTAGATGTCAATACCGAAAATGATGCAGCAGATTAAATCCATGAAAGAGATATTCAAAAGATGTAATTTTGATGAAGTGGTAAGCAACAAGACTGGTTATGACAAGATGGATAAAATAAATCATAATGCAATAAGAAAGTACACATGATTAACCATGTTGGTGATATGATATTATAGCTTGTTTTATTCGAAGTTCATGAAGGAGACAAGAATCCGGTGTTTTTATTATGACATCAATCGCTACATAGAACTTTAATTGTCTAATAACAAGCTACATGCTTTCAATCAAATGAATCTTTGAATTAAGAACCAATAATAGTTAACTTGATTTAAGAAGGAAAAAAAAAACACGTTTTCCACAATCAAACTCAAACATGAAACAACCTAACAAGAACGAGCTTGAACTAAAAGCCTTATATTTCCTTGCTTTCAGATTTCATTCCTCTGTTATCCTCTCCTGCTATTTTTCCTTCTTTTCTAAGTCGACTTTTTATTTATCCTCTCCTGCTATTTTTCCTTCTTTTCTAAGTTGACTTTTTATTTTATGGGGAGTTACATTCATTTCTAAAACAATTAACCAAGTGGCAATGTTGAACCAAGTATTTTATGTTGCATATCACACGATTATAATTTAAAGTTTCATACTTGGTAATTCACCTAAGTTGCATGATGACAGAGATTAGGAGATGCATCCTTAAGAGACCAGCTCTCTAGAGACGACTGCCTCTCTGAAGAACTGATCGATGGCATGATTACAATCTCTAGAGGGACCTCTAACAGTGTAGCTGTCCTTGGGCAGTGATACCACAGTATCCAATACATAGGCTACGATGGGGGTTTGGATACAAAAGAGGGCAGAGGAGGGGAATGATTGTAATAATCCTAAAGGGAAGGGGTTTGATGAAACTAAACTAATTGTGTTTGGATAGATAACTAGGGAAAGAGAGAGTGCGCTATGATTTGTGTTTGTTTAGAGCAGGGAATAAGAAGAGAGAGAAACTACATGACAAATATGACTTAACTCTAGGGATAATATTGGAATTTAAGAAAATATCACTTAAAACTCAACCCCTCCCCTCCCAATCCGTCCACTTTAGGAGGGTTAAGAAAGTAATGAAATTTGCTTCTTGTTAGCCCTCCCATACCTTCCCCTTATTAATTAAAAACTGTAAACAAACACAATTTTAGGGTGGTTAACATTATAACCAACTCCTCCCTTGCCCTCTTAACAAAAGCTATCCAAAGACCAGTAGGGGGAAAATACAGCATATTACATTTTATTTTATGGCGGTTAACAATGATTTCAGCTTTTAATCAAGGAACACGAATTGGATAGCCAAAATTTTGTTATTTTCTTAATTGTCATTGCAGCTACCAAATAAACATGTGAGAAATGATGTTTTGTGTCGTTATCTCTAAGAATATGGAACTGAGGATTGTTTGTTTCTGATGATAAACAGATTCAGTCACTTGAAGAAGGTGCAGACTTGTTGAGGGAAAGATGTCTGAAGTTTTACAAGGGCTGTAGGAAGTACATTATGTGAATATACACTTGCCTCTGATCTATAAAGTGAACTTAAGTTTTCTCCCTTGGAGTGTCTTTTACTTTGGAAGTAGCTGCATGAGTTAAGGTTTCATGTGTGTTTGAAATTATATAATATACAAATGATTCCAGGTGCATATACCAGTCTCCCCTCCATAAATGACACATTATACTTTTTTATCTGCAGAGAACGCCTTGGTGGGGGATATGATGGGGATGTTGGTTTAGCGACTGCTCTTGAGATGTTTGGTGGTGGGCACAATGATCCTATAAGTGTTGCTTTTGGAGGTTAATTCCATGTTGACAATTACTTTTAGCTATTTTTTCTCTTTCATTCTCTTTTTCTGCTCAGGCATAGCTTTAATTTTCACTGTTTAGATAATAATACAATTTAGATCATGTCATCATTCCATGAAATAATTTAGATAATTCCTTGCTGAACAGGCATATTACATGGCTGGGCAACCAACTATCTATTTGATTAAATTGAAAATATGCTGAGATAACTTTATTACATGTTTTCCAATTTTATTCCTAGTTATCTATGATATATGAGTCAGTAAATATATGCCTATTGTGACTTTTCTGACCCTCTGTTTTCCTTTTTGTATGCTCATATGGACTTAATCTGCAAGAGATCATTTGTAAGTTTGTAAGCATCAATCTGTTTTCTTGTAAACATCTCTTTCTTAGCATAAAAATGGATGCAATCTTTCTATGTGATCTCTTCATTTTTTACTTATAATATGATATGATATGATTTCATCATCATTAAA
Source organism: Asparagus setaceus (assembly GCA_012295165.1). Taxonomy (NCBI): domain Eukaryota; kingdom Viridiplantae; phylum Streptophyta; class Magnoliopsida; order Asparagales; family Asparagaceae; genus Asparagus; species Asparagus setaceus. Next base: position 22,923,519 of record CM022708.1, on the reverse strand, counting down.
CTACTTCCAAGTTATAGATCTTCACTTGGTTGTCATACAGCGAACTTAAATGCCGGTAATCAGTTTTTTACCGTATTAACATGAAACGCTCAATGTTCTATCTTAATAGCCTACTGATATAGTTATAGTGTTTTGTAGGACCCGTGATGACTAAATTTACTATTGCCTTGAGAGAGATCGGAACATACAAAGAAGTTCTAAGATCTCAGGTAAATGCTCACTTCCCCTGCTATAAGATGGATGTATTTGTGGTCAGGGCATTCTTGATGCACTACACATGCCGTTGTCTAAATTTAACCACTTGCTCAAATTAACATGCCACTGCTATCTTCTCAGTCTACTCTCATTGTCATGATTCTTTGCTTTTAGACCTTCTAATTCACTTGTTACCTAATGCTATGACAATATTTTTCAAGAGGTAGATGAGTTCTGGAAAGATCCAAACAGCTGTGGATGAATTTTAGAGAGATCTTAACTATTGTAGATGAGTTTTACAGAGATGCAAACCGTTACAGATGAGTTTTGTAGTAATCTGGATCAAGGATCTGAAAGGATTAAGTAGTTTGAAAAGGAGGAATTGTCGCCTTATATACTTCCGACTTCAATCAGGGTGCATCTAAGTCAATCTAGTCTGCCTCTCTTAATGTGCCTTTTTCTGTTGCTAGTTCAATTCAATTAAATGAATCACACAGATGGTTGCAAGTTGTAAAGGACTTCCTTACTTCGGAAGATATCATCTAACTAATGAATAGAAAACATGCCATAGGAATTAACTACCATGTGTACTGCTTGATTGTAACTGGTTACCAATCTGCTCCTTAAACACCTACTTTATGTAGATTAAAATATCTGTTAGTTCTCCAGCTTCTAACCATGTTTCACGATAGATATTTTTCTGACCATCACTCTGCTTATTTTCTTTCACTCAGGTTGAACATAATATCTCTGCAAGATTATGTTTTCTCTTGTGCATTATAGATTACCGCCTGAACTGCTAACTGGTTGCCAATCTGCTCCTTAAACACCTGCTTTATGTAGATTAAAATCTCTGTTAGTTCTCTAGCTTTTAACCATGTTTATGATAGAGATTTTTCTGACCAGCACTCTGCTTATTTTCTTTCACTCAGGTTGAACACACTCTAAATGATAGATTGCTGGACTTTGTAGACATTGATTTGCATAATGTCAAGGTACACATAGAAACTGTTTCTTATGTTTCAATAACGCAGCAATACTAAAAAGTGATGTTTCCCTTCTACTCAGCAGTCAGTACTCAAATATTAGTTAAATATTTCTCCTAACAATGGCTTAAGTTTCAACCGCAAGGAGATACTTTGGTCATTTTATATTGGTTTTGGACGGAGCCATTAAGAATTGGTCGAAGTATTTCTTTTAACTGACACCTAATAAATAAGTCAGAAACGAACATTGAAGTGTAACTTTCTCCCACCCAGGTGCTGCAATGTGACTTAAGGTTTTGAGAGTCCATTTGTGGCCAAATTTTTTTTAAAATGGCTGATCGAATTTAATTATGTTTGAATTAGCCATATGTTATATTAACATTATACTAACTGAATCTAGGGTAATGGTTATTCTATCCAATCAAACCAATATTTTATTTGAACAAACTGATGGACAAATGAGATTTGGAGGGAGTTAAGGGACATGGATAAGCTACTACAGATATGAGTAAATTAAAGTGTTGTCTCTGGTGTATAAATTATGACATATCAACACTACTCCTACCAATGTATGTCAAGCATATCAGTACCAAAATGAGAATAGTAAACAACAACAACAAAAACAAAGGCCATTATCCCAAATATTTGGGGTCGGCTTAACAAGATGAGAGCAGTGTTAGCAAAAATTATGTTAGTGTTGCTTATTTCTTAGCAATATAAATATTTCTTTTGTATGTTTCTCTTCCATATTTTTATTCTGAAAGCAAAACTCATATTGAATGGATAAATCTGTTGCAATACAAACTCTTCTTGTTAGCAAGTTTTACGTGGAATCTTATTAACTAGTTTTGACATTGATATTCTGTATGGAAATGACACTTTGATAGAAACACATGTTGTCAAGATATTCTCATGCCTTATAGTCTACTACATAGACTTCATACTATTATTGATCAATACTGTTTGTACTTGTATGGGATTTTTCAATATAGGGTCATAAAAATAAGATGAAAAAGGTTTATGAATAAAGCAAGCTTGTCAGTCGACCTTTCGAAGAACTCTTAAAACATTCCCAAAACTGCCAGGAGGAGCACATGCTCTCTGACCTGAAGAAATCTGCACATACAGGCTGGTTGTGTGCTGTGGAGTTTCATTTCCTTTCCTGCTCGTGTCCCTTATTGATTGCCTGATACGTATGCATTAATTTACTGTAGAAAGAATGAAAATAAAGTAAAAAACTAAACAACCATATTATACCCGGAAGTAGGCACGTGGGTTCCTTGTGAATCTATTGTGTGGCATGAGGTTTCTAAGTAAACTTAAAGGTGACTTGAACTAGATTTCAAAAATTCTCTCACATTACAAGAATAAAGTTTTCTGAAGAACCTCATTGTATTCTGTCTGCACCATTTGCTATGCAGCAGGACAAAACATAAACATCGAACATATAATTGATTTATAGTGGTTGAATGTCCTTGAATGTATTTAAATTCCTGAACTGCTATTATTCATTAACGTTCTACTGTACTTTTTTTTAGAATTATATTTTTATTCCCAACTTTGCAAGCAATTCTCCACCATCGAAACTAAATGAAAAGTAAAGCCTTTTTTTGTGAGTTAGCAAAATGAACATGCTCCTCCACTTCACGTACATGTCCTCTTGGATTAGAAATTTAACAGATGGAAAACAAAGGTAAACTTCTGCCTTCTTCTGTCAATTTTGTTATGCAACGAATACCAAAGAACAAAACATAATCTTGCACGAGACCTTAGATGTTACTTAGTTACTGCCTGTATTAGGTGGCCCTACTAAAGAGTACATATTGCTCCTTATCCCTGGTGAAAATTTTTCCATTTCAATTGTTTTCAATCAACTTTGACAAGTGCTCCACAACTGTGCCAAGAAAATGGGTACAAGCTGATTATTGGGAACAGATGCAGCTGAAAAAGACAACTTACTGAAGTGAAGCTTTCTTTTTTCTTTTTTTTTTGTGGGGGTTTTGGGGGGAGGTTTTTTCTTTTTTCTTTTCTTTTCTTTTTTTTTTTTGGGGTGGGGTGGGGTGGGGAGGAAGGATAGGAAGGAAAAATGTAAGAGAGCCTACCTGGTGTTGCAATAACAACTTTAAGTGCATAATAACAATAGTATTGGCGTAGTCCTTCATCCTTTTCTTATGGTGCTATTTTAGGCCTCGTTTGGTACGCGGGAATGGGGTGGAATGGAATGACCATTCCCACTTCTCATTCCCATGTATCAAACATAACTATTTTTTAAAAGTTGGAATGCCCATTCTCAGGGAATGCTCATTCCCACTTTTTGTGGGAATGAGCATTCCAAGTGAATTGATAAGGAATGGTCATTCCCATTCAAGTGGGAATCAAATTAGTTACGTAATTTCCAATTATACCCCCATTGATAACAAAAATAAATCTAAAACTTAGGACTTTGGATAATTTTTGGACTGTGGATATCATTCTTTATATTATTTTTGGACCTATGAAAGAGGTGGTACTCTTTTATTTATTTTTCCTTAATTTTTTAAGACTAGAAAATAGTGAATATTTTAAAAAAATATAAATAGAACATACATCTGAGAGATAACCCGTGCATTAATATAAAACATAGCTAGATTTATATAGCCTATGCATAAATAAAATTGATTAGTTATTATCATTAATGTGTATTTTTATCTTATTAAAATCTATGTTGTTGTATAAGGGCATTATTAGAATATAAGATTTCATTCTCACTTGTGAACTAATGATACCAAACATGGGAATGGGAATTAGATTTTCATTCTAGCTTCATTCTACAAGCGTGCCCAAACATGAGAATGGGAATGACCATTCCATTTCCACATACATTCCATTCCTTTCCTTCTTCCATTCCATTCTCATTAGAGTCCATTCAGCATTACCAAGCAGTTAGGGTTTTAAATAAAAGGGCGTATGTTGGTGGTGAGGGTTTGATTTGATCTCATTGAATTCTACATTTCTACTGATGGATGGATTTCAGAATGAAGATGCCTTATCCATTTATCTTTGATGTTGGGAGCTCGATGTGAGTTTTTTAACTTAAATCATGAAGGCATTTTACAAATGGCCCTCTGAGGTTAGCAAACTGACTTAATCAAGATTTATTACAGGCACTATAATTTTATCATTTATATCCGATAAGAAGATAGGGTTTTGCATCTAATCCCAATACTAGCCCTTCTTTTCTTTAAAATTTCATATTAACAAGGTTGTAAGCTCTGCGATAGAATGTCATGAATACTTTATATAAACATTTTCTGATGTTTGTAGTTCTTTGTCCTACAAAGAAACTTTATTATGTTCTTTTCTTTTCTTCTTCAAATTAGATTTGGTCATTTACCTGGACATGATTTCAGTATTGTCTGCAGCGATTCCTATTCTGAAGAACTTGCTGAGTTTTATTGCTTCAGAAATCAATACTGTATATGTTATAATTAGATTATCTTTTGCAGGATGCACGTAAACGTTTTGATAAGGCTAGCCTTGTGTATGACCAGGTATGTCTTAGAAATGTCCATTTTGCATTTGGACTAGTATTTGACAATTGACGTGTTGTTCTTTACTACAAGTAGCTTGTTATGTTAAAAGAGCTTGTACACTATGGAAAAGCAAATATAACCACTGTATTATATCTCCAACATCTGCTTGATCTTTCACTGCAATGATGAAAGGGAGGGTTATGGCTGGTCTTTAACCTGAATAGTTGAGAATAGACTTGAGGTGGGTATCTCCCTACGATTACAGGGTATTTAAAAGGACATATGGACATTTCTCGAATTATCTTGAGATAACTTATAAAGACATTGCATATGAAAATAAAGAATTTAGCAGTGTCTATAACACTTGAGTAAGGGTTCAACAGGATCGGGTTGGGTGTTCAACCAGACCCAATTATTAGAGGGTCTGATTCCTGGTCATAAGCTGATTGTATATTCTTGTCAATTATTTTTCTTGTCTTCTACTTGTACTCCAAACGATGCCGTTCTGGATGTATTACAGGAAAGAAGGTTTAGAAGATGATGTCCATGAAGAAGATGAGAGAAATTCTGGGTAGTCAAAAGAATGTTGCAGAATTTAACTAGTGTTTTATCAATTTGTATTTATGTTGCTCTGATTAGATGGTAGGATACAATTTCTTTTGGTAGTAGGATAGCAGGGTACATTCTTTTGGTAGTAGGAAAATCTAGTAGCCATGCTGCATTGCCTAATTTTTTCATCTGGCGTGATCCAGGCATCCGGCGATTAGAAAACTGGTTGTAGTTACTTACTAACTAGCCGGAAACCACTTAGTGAAAGCTTAAACTTCTAACTAAGTAAATAAGATAGCATGACCACTTGACAGCTCCTATATGCTTAATTAGTATCTCAATATTTGATGATTCTTTGATTCCAAGTTATGCATAATCCCCAATTGGGGTTCTGATATTGACCCCTTCCACTGTGCATTTTGTCGACAGGCTCGGGAGAAGTATTTATCACTGAAGAAAGGAACAAGAGCTGACATAACCACCATCTTGGAGGATGTAATAATCAACTGCCTTTCTTAAGTGAAGTGGATTATTTAAAATGAATGCACTAAGATACTTTTGTGTGTATGTCCTTTACGGGACCTTATGTTTTCTGTTCCTAACAGGAGCTACACAGGGCTAGATCTTCATTTGAGCAGGCCAGATTCAATCTGGTAAGTTCACTTATTATAATTGTGAGCATCTGTTCTCTGCTGTTTTCTTTCTTTTAGATGAATTAAGTAGCTCGTGAATATATACATATGTACTACGTATGCTGAATCCTTCTTCCAGGTTACTGCTCTTTCACATGTTGAGGCAAAAAAGATATGCATTTTGGAGGCTGTTAGTGGGATGATGGATGCACATCTTTGTTTCTTTAAAGAGGTAATCTGTGTCATGATTTTTACATTGTCTTATTATTTATTTAGTCATGTTTCACCTCGTTAGACTCTTTTTCTGTGATATGCTATCAGGGGTATGAACTATTGCATCAGATGGAGCCATATATTAAACAGGTATTTGTTTTCCACTCTGTGCGCTAAATGTCATCCTCTATGTTTACGTGCTATAAACATACCAATGGTTTCTTAGTTATATTTTATAGACATCAAAGTTGGCATCTCAGCTTAATATACTTTTCGAATTTCCCCTCTTTCCTATTTTTTTGAGAAAACTCTCTTATTGCAATCCTAGCACGCACTGCTTTAAATTTTTCATCCAAATAGAATTTTGCATTGCCTGAGAAATGGGCAGTGATTTTCATGGGATTATGATCTCCTGAAGGTTTTGGCATATGCACAACAATCGAGACAAAGGTCTAATTATGAACAGGAAGCCCTTACAGAGAGGATGCAGGAGTTTAAGAGGCAAATTGATCGAGAAAGTCTGTCATCCTCATATGGTTTGTTTGATTCTCCTAACGGAGATGGCATACAAACTGTTGGTAGGAGCTCCTACAAAATGATAGAAGCGGTGATGCAGACAGCTGTTAAGGGAAAGGTACTAATTTTTGTAGACATATTTATGACTGTGTTACCATTCTGTTCAAACAATTGTGGATGTAAGCAATGGAATCATATAGCAGGGCTGTGAATATTTGGACACAAACCTAGTCATCATTGTTGTTATATAGCTCTGCTAGCATTCTGCTACAGAGATCTGATTAATTTTCCATATAAAGTTGACGACAGTTAGTTTATATTTCTTGTGAAGCCTCTGGAATAGAAAATTGCATATTCTTTTTGTAGGATTCTTGTTTAGGAGCCTTCTGCGAAAAACATGCCTTTCTTCATCTAGGTTGTTGCGGTGGAAGATAAAATCTTCTGCATTGCAAATGTATTGCATATTGAAGTATTTCCTTCCAAAGTATTCCCATGAATTCACACTCACAATTTTGGACACTTAAACTAAAATGGACCATTCATGTGAAATTTGTGATGGACAAACTAAAATGGACCATTCATGTGAAATTTGTGATGGACTTTCTTTAAAAATGAAACCAGCCCTCTTTTCCAAGAGCATTGCAATACGACTTTCGTGAGAAAGTGTCGCAAATGTGTTGCAGAAAAAATGTGCCCCTTCTCTAACACTTTCTGCAGTTGCAACTTCATTTTAAAAATAAACGAATACTGAAAAAAATGTGTTTACTGCAAAACTAATTCCAAGAAAAGAAAACACCGTTGAAGAACAGACCCTTAATCACAACATTTAACTTACCCTCGATATTATATCTTATTCATAATTTCTTTATGACAGTGCAGGTTCAAACTATTCGGCAAGGTTATCTTTCAAAGCGGTCATCAAATCTGAGAGGTGACTGGAAGAGAAGGTTTTTTGTCCTTGATAGTCGAGGAATGTTGTACTACTACCGCAAGCAGCTTAGCAGGCCATCTGTAAGGTTTCCTTGTTCCGAAAAGGACCAGTTAGATTATTACCTAATACCTATATTGTGCATAGTACATCTTGGCCTATGTTATTTGACTTTTCTCCCCTTTTCTTGTTTTATTGGTCCGTTATTTGCATGATAGGGAGTTGGTAACCATCATTTGCATCATAAGGCTCAAATATCCTCTGAGAATGGTTCTGGGTTGTTGAGCCGGTGGTTCTCTTCTCACTATCATGGTGGTGTAGATGAGAAGTCGGAGCACGTCATACTGTGAACTTGCTTACATCAACCATTAAAGTTGGCCTTAGATCAGTCAGATTTAAGATTCTGCTTTAGAATTATTTCACCAACAAAGAATTACACATTACAGGTGCTGCGTTTGGTTACTGCAGTGATTTTTCAGAATGTCTTCTAGATTAAGATCTTGAGGTTTTCATTCTATCAGCTGCTTCTCATGTTATGATTTAGGCTGAGAGTGCTATGGATCAGATGGGTTGGATTGAAAAAATAACTGGTGTTATTGCTTCCCTATTGAGTGCTCAATTCCCAGAACAGGTTAGTTACTAGTTAATAAAATCAGATCATCAACAAGTCATTTTCAGGCTTCATGCTGAATAATTTTCCTAATATTATTTCAGTGCCTCCTAGCTAGTGCCAGTGCTTCCAGTGAGAGTTCAGTTGGTAGCTCTTCAGATCTTGACCATTCTGTTGAAGTATCATCTCTAGAGAAGAACTGTGTTTCAAGCCATTCTGGACATACTGCCAGAGGTTCACAGCAACATAGATTCAATGCCGAACATGAAAAGCCAATTGATGTGCTCCAAAAAGTATGTGGCAACGATGTTTGTGCCGATTAGGAGCTGCTGGCCCTGATTGGGCATCTCTGAACCTGGGGTTGCTTGTATGCATTGAATGTTCTGGGGTTCATCGCAATCTTGGAGTGCATATATCAAAGATGCGGTAGCTATCAATTTGGAATTTATCACATTATTCGTAACACCCTCTTCATTTGTGAAGGTTCATTCATATGTTTCATTTACAGGCATATGAACCTCTCCTTTTTATAATCCCCTTGTCCTCTAACTTTATCCCGTGTTGTAACCCTTGAGTTGTGGGGGAATCCAGTAATAAATGTGCATCCATGTGCTTGCATTACTCTGTTCTAACACTAGGGGCAATTAGTTATCAATAGAGTAGTGCTGTAAGGAAACATTGTCTCAGAACATTGTCTAGTTTTAGAAATGACTTCTCCATTAGGGATATAATCATCACTTGCATTTAAAACTTTGCAAGGAACTTTGTATGGGCACTTTGTCCAGTTTTAGAATTGATTTCTCCACTAGGGATATTAATTATCATTTGCATTTGGAATTTCACAAAGAATATTGAAGTAAGGGGGAAATAAGTTGAAGCAATACATTGCTGACTCCACTCTAGTTGTGAGACATTTAATCTGCACTCGCATCTAAAAAGGTTTGCCGCAACTGACCCTCCAAAAGTATGACAAACAATCATAATGGATGGTCCACACCGATTATGACGCTCTCCATTGTCTGAATTGTATCCTGAGGGATATGAAGGAGTCTGAAGACTTCTCAGCCATGCAATAAGTGGGTGACGAACAAACGCTATTTCAATATATAAGATGTATGTCACTTGAGGATTTATCTTATTCCTTGCTCACAATTATTTTTCGTGTTGCTCGAGTTTTGGTGCAAGATCTTCACATAATTTCATTCATCTTTCAAGATCTCACAAAATCCTAACAAGGCTTCTATAGAAACCTTAAGCTATGTCAGTTATACTTTACATTTTTGTGCAACTTTTATGAAGATCAGAATTGTTTACTTCTATGCATCTTAGCATAATGATAGTTTTGAACATAGTTGCATGGAACCCGGTTCGTTCCGGTTCACGGGACGGGTATGGGCGTGGTACGCCACTCATTAGGAATCGGGTACGAGGGGGTAGACTTATACCGTACGCCAGGGAACGTGTACATTCTAGGTTCTGTTGTTAAGTGTAGGAATTGGAGGTTTTGCAAGAGTCAAATGTAAGAAATATGCTAGTTGATAACAGTAATGGTAGAACCCTGAGAATCATGTTGCAATTAAGGTATACATACGTTATTCTCTTAATTCCTCGCGTTTTTTGTTGTGTATTCTTCTGAAAAAGAGTTAATATTTTTTTTTTTTCAAAATTTTAACTCATTTGCATTCTTAATCGGTCGCTATAGTTGGTGAATCGGGTCGTGTTCCACCGCGAATCTGGGTCGATTGAATCCGGGTTGTGGTTCCTATAGCGTCCCACATTCCCAACTTCTATGGTTTTGAATTTATAGTTTGTTATCTTATTCTTATCTCGTGTTATAATATGTTTAATTTTGATCAAAATATTTTTACAGCACTTGTACCCAATATTTAAGCGCCCAAAATGTTCCATTTTAGGTTGCGTGCAAAGTAAGCATGTACCTCAGCATCGAACCTTCCACTAAGTGCTGCATATTTTATAGCTTTATTGAAAAGTTTGAAGTAGATTGTTGCTCAACCGGAAGACATTATTAAAGAATTTCTCATCCATTCATTGTGTTGCAAATTCATAATACTTCTATATGTTACTTTCAGGTGCGATCTTTGACACTTGATGTCAAAGTGTGGGAACCTTCTGTTATTAATCTATTTCAGTCACTGGGTAATACTTTTGCCAATTCCATATGGGAGGAATTGTTACCCTCAACAAGTAACGAAAATTTAACAGATAGTTCCAAGTAAGGCTACACAGTGATATGATGACAAAGTTATACTTTTGGGCTGTAGGTGCTTCTACGGTATTAAGTGTTCTTTTATATTTTTTTAATATGTGCAGTTCACATAAAAAACAGCAGCAAATATCTACCACGAAGCCCAAGCATACTGATCCTATTTCAATAAAGGAAAAATTCATTCAAGCGAAGGTATGCAAGAGAATCATATATGTTCAATCAAACTTAATCTCTTTATGCTTGTAGTATAATGTATGATTGTGCATAAATATCTGATAAACGTTTCTATTCCTTCAGTATGCAGAGAAAGTTTTTCTTCAGAAATCAAAAGCAGATCCCAACTGTTTATTGACAATGTGGGATAGTGTTCGTACCAACAACAAGAGAGCTGTATACCAGCATATTATCACTTCAAATGCTGATGTAAATGCTATCTATGGACAAAGATTGTCTAATTCTTCCTTAACTCTTGCAAAAGCCATGCTTCTTCAAGAGCAACCAACTTCAACATTGGGTCGAAGTGCTAGTTGTACTGTTGGGGATTCCAAGCATAAGGCTTCTTCCATCAGCTCTTGTAGCCCAACGATAAATGCTGATGAGAGAAATAAAATGGATGAACCTTTTGAGGGCTGTTCACTACTACACCTTGCTTGCCAAACTGCAGATATTGCCATGGTAGAACTACTTTTACAGTATGGCCAATGTAAATGCTGCTGATTTGAACGGCAGGACGCCACTTCATCATTGCATTATCAAGGGCAGGAAAATTTTTGCTAAGTTGCTAATCTCCAGGTAATTTCTATGCCTTTCATTGATTCTATTAGTAAAATGAGTAATTTCTATGTCTTTCATTGATTCTATTAGTAAAATGAGTTGACACCTCATACCCATTTTTCCTAATTAAAGATAATGTTAGATTATAAGACTATAACAGTCAACCCTCACCAACAACTTGAGTTTTGGTGTAATGGCGAGGGCGTTTGACATGAAACCTAAGCAATCGGGTTCAAATCTTGTTTGTCCATCAATTTCTGAAGCAGATTTAAAGAAAAGAGATACTACTCTGTGAATCAAACTTCTCGGCCCATGAAAGGGTGCTCAACTTGGGCAGGCATGTGAGAGTATAAGATTATAATCCTTGATCCTTACCACAACTTACAAAGTTTTGGTGCAAAGGCAAGGACCTTTTGACATATAGAATTGAATATGGAGGGGTTTAGACCCTAAATACCAAGATCGATAAGTGATTGGACCTTTAGCTTCTAGCTATGTTGCATGGGTACGAGTACCGGACGGAATACGACAAATTTGTAAAATATAGGATACGGGGACACAGCTATATAAATATTTATATATACATATATTTTATATTGGCATTAATAATTTATATGATAACAAGATGAGAATTAAAAATTTTATAACATTTTTCTGTTTCTTTTATTATGTGGATCATGAATTGGAAAATCGTTAGTTTCTGAACTAAACATCCAAATGATCCTTCAAAATCATAATTTGGACCTATGTCCAACGTGTTTCAAGGAGTGGATGTGAAGTGTAGGATATATGTCCAGTAAATGTATGACAAGTGTTTAAAATTAAAACATGTATTATATAGCGAGTACATGCCGAATAAACATATGCATATATGCAAGGGGTGTCAGGAGTTTGGGTACAGGTATGGATACGGGTACGTGTCGGGTAAGGGTACAGCTTGAGATTAGAAGTACCCAAGTAACATAGGCTTCTAGATTCCTTCCAACCTCCTTTCGATGCTGCAATCTTACCCGACCCTGTTTATGCTCCTTGAAAGTGTTTTGATGTGAATATCAGTAACAGGAACAAGTTAGATGTATGAGCAACATAATTCACTTATCATCAAACAGTAATTGCGTAGGGCCAACAATACACACAAGCTATCGCATTTCTGAACGAGCATCGTGAAATTGCAGGACCTAATATATGATTAAATATAGGGAAAGTGGCTTTAACATTCCAGGTGAAATGTCCATCTACCAAAGTGCATTCACTTTTAAATCTTTTGAAGTTGTATAAACAAAACATCATGTATTTTTAAGGCCACTTAGCCATGCATCGGGCATTTGCTAAATGTATTTTATTCATCAGTATAACTAATGATATCTCATGAATCACAAGGCCTCATTGAGTGTTTTTTTAATCAATTGTGCATCTAAAGCAGTATCAATATTTATGATTTGGTGTTTGTAGAACATCCAAAATGTATTCTCAAAGTAAATGGGTTGGCATCTACTTTAAGAGGACATCATGATTTTACAATTACAGAACTTTTCGATAACTAAATTAGTTATTCCTTCGGAGTGCTAAATGTCGTTCTCTACTATTTTCCTCCCCAGAAAGATCGTTGACCCAAATGTAAAAAAGAATATATTATTTCTCCTTCTAAGTACTAATAACTAAACTTCTGGATTGATTGACGAGGTAAAGGTTTAAAACTTGGCATTTCTCCAGCAACATAGAGATATTGTCCATGAAATTATAGATATTTCTTGTGGAAATAAGTAATTCTGAAGTATGTACAGCATATAGATTTAACTTCTCTAATTCTTTTAATGCAGGGGAGCGGACCCGCACGTCGTTGACAAGGATGGTAAGACCCCTTTACAGTATGCAATGGAGAGTGGAATCATTGACAATGAAGAGATTCTTGTTCTTTTAGAGGATACAAAGAGATAGTATTATGAAATGGCCAGAATATATAGTAGAGAAGAAAAAAAGGGTTGTTTCTTTCCTCAATTGTAGGCATTAATTTTGGGGTTCTGTTGTAGTATAAGATGTCTGTTTATTTATCTCCGGTTTGGTTTTGATTTAATGTATGTGAGCCCTGTACATTGCCTTTTCTTTTAATCTAACAGAAGTCCTAGAAGCTTTTCTCTTCTTTTCAAGCTTTTTGTCTCAGCTTTGATGAGAAAACTTGTTTCGGGAGGGTTTGTATATATTTCCTTGGTAAAAAGCACTTTGAGACCACCCGCGGGTGGGACTTCGTGGTCAGCTGGGAGGGCGCTCTGCCTGCTGGTCTGGAGTTCGAATCCCCATAGCCGAATTCACCTGGTCTCCCTAGGTTTAAGGGTGGGGACGGAGGCGGGGTTTTTCTGGTCAGATTGATCAACCCGTTGTATGTTCCCAGGTTCGAGTCCCCTTTCAGTCCTCCACTGTGCATCCAGTCCTGCGGGATGGGCCCACAGTATTAAGTGAAGCCTACGATTCTTGAGGGATTGGGGAATCGAACTATGGCCGTTGGCGGACCCAAGGGTTAAAAGTTGAGCAATCTGACTAGGTTTCCCTTGTCAACAAAAAAAAAGTACTTTGAGTATGTAGGGTTGTATATTTTCACTTTTATCGTCTTGCCGAATTCTAGCATTTATACCTAAAAATCACAAGGTTGATAAGCTCTTAAGAATTGTACGTGTCGGTCAGTTGGGTTGGATCATGTGCTCACAAAAATCAACCCAAATAAAGACACGGCTCGACCAACCAAACCAATCCCTTCAACAGCCCAAGTCTGAGTTGAAAGACATCTTCAGGACGGAATCCACCAAACAGAGCCCGAATCTGAGTTGAAATGCGTCTTCAGATCGGACTCCGTCAAAGAGTATTTGTCTCGAGGCAAGGAAGGAAATGTCCGACCACAAGATCGCCAAAGATTAAATGCACGGCTAGGCATCATGATGACTCCTCAGATGGCGCCCATAACTCCGCTGCCATGTCGCTATCACATTAAATGCGGTGATGGCGGCCCATCATGCTCGCCCAACCAACTGTCAACATGTGTAAGCGGTAAAGCGTCAAATTTGCTAGTCGGATGGAAACCGATTTGTCCCTCCACTCCTATAAATAGACATTGTCTCCATCATTCTGAGGTCTAGACTATCTAAACCCTAAGCTTGATCCTACATTTGCTCTTCATACTGAGTTTATCACCACCGACTTCGTCTGGAGGCACACCGAGCAAGGGTTTGCATTGTCGGTTTATCGACCACCAAAAGAGATTAAGGACCCTAATCTTCTCATAATACCAACCTACCCATAAATTAACTTTCAGACATAAACACTAACAGATAAGAGTCATCGGTGACTACCTTGAAGGATCTCTTGGAGTGAAAATAGTTTGCATTCAAACTTTCAAAAGTCACAATTTCAGCTGTTAGCTTTCTTTGCTGGTAATGTATCAATTGTGTTTCTTTGCTTGAAATTGGCTATTAAGAAACATTGTATTGCAAAGTATTAAAGTGAAGAGAAGAAGAATAACATGTACATATACAGATTGGAACGTTCATAGCATTCTTCATGTACACATTCATTCAGAGATGGATGAAGAAAAATTATGAACAATTCCCAGTGTGATCTCTCTTTGTCAAACAGGTGGCATAAATATTGTGGATAAATATGCAGTAGATATTTTACTTGCCACATGAAAGTGATATAGACAATAAGACAACTTCACTCTGATCACAGAAAAGCAACGGCCATAATGGAAGAGAGAGAAGCTGCTACAAACCAAACAATTATCAGGAAAGTCCACAAACAATAAGCAGCACAAATTCAAAATCTAATAACCTTGATCCTCATTGTGGCTTCATTTTTGGGTCGGATTCACTTATTACATGGATCCAATCCATCGAAAACCCGACCCGTTAACGGACCTAAACACCACCTTATCCATTCACAGATATTTTGCCATCCTCTAGATAGGGAGAGGCTCCTCATCCAACCACCTCACAGAACTTCTATAAAAATCAAACACTCAATCTTGCAGTCTCAGAGAGAAAAATAATTAAGGAACTAGCCATCAAAATGCAAGCAGCAACTGTGTTCTTAAGTCAATCATTACCATTTAAAGCTGGCTTCAAGAGCTTGGTAGTGCCAAAAATATTTGTAAAGCCTCAAAGAACAGTAAGCTTTTCTATGGTTGTAGCTGCTTCACCCAAGGAAACCTCCACTGTGGACTACAGTTCGACAACATCGTATGTATTTAATTGCGGATAGACCCCTGTAGTATGGTTGTTTTGAACTTGCTATCCCTCTAGTTTTATGTCTATATAGTCGACTCTTTTACGCTCAGCGGCGTCATTCATTTAAAAATAAAAATAAAAAACAATTTTCTCTATTTGTTTCCAGTGTTTTTCCAGCAGAAGCCTGTGATACAATAGGAGGAGAAGCCTGCACTGTTGACATGTTTCCAGAGGCAAAACCTGAAACACCAGTTACCAACACCAAAGCAAATGTGAGCTCAGAGGAGGTTGAAAGAGATTACATGGAGTACAGTGAGCCCAAAACGTAAGTATACTAATATTCATAATTGACACAAAAAAATACCAAAAAGAAAGAAGAAGTAACTCATAAATTATTTGAATATTATTGATGTAGGGTGTTCCCTGGTGAGGCCTGTGATGATCTTGGTGGAGAATTCTGCGAGCCAGAGTATCAGAAGGGTGTTTTTGTAGAGAATGCATGATCTAGATAAAGGGATGTCTCAATGTGTAATTTTAGCACTAAATGAATGTATAATTCTGATGTATAAAGAGTCACAAAGCAATATCCATGTTATAGCACTAGATTTTTGTAAGTGTTGTCCAAAGCAAGTATTTATGTTCTAATTAGCCTTTTCTTTTACTATACATATCATGGCTCTTCATATAATATCACAAAAATTATTATAAACTTTAGGAAACTGTGACTCGTAACCGGTAGGGATTCTAACAGAATTACCTTGGTAGGAGTAGGGTGATCTACACCATAAATAGAAGAGTTGTAATTGCCAAACTAATCCTCTAACAAAATGTGAATGATATAAATCAACCTTTTCTATATGGTGTTCTGACAGAATCCTCACTCACGGGTAACTATCATGTATTTCAGATATTTTCACAAACTACAATATGCTTTGTGATAACATGTGATAGTTTTATGCTGATTTGAGATTTCTCCATAGTTTTATCAAGTTTGTTTATAATGATTTTATAGAAATTTCTAATAATTAATGATAATTTAGTGAGATTTAAGCTAATTTCAAATAGGGTTTTCGATATTAGTCTCGAAATATTTAGTATCAGCATATATTAAAATAAGGCATTCAAATCTTTTAAGAGGTGTTTAAGCTTATTTTTAACTTTAAGTTATCTAAACTTTTAGTCTCCTTTTGATAAAAATCTATATAAATTATTTGATTTGAATAGGCATTCAACATCTTTTAAAAAAAGTCCCCAAATCTTATAACAAGCTGCTCACTAGAAGCACTAATTTAAAAAAAAAAAGAAATCAAGAGTTTGAAAACTAATTTCAAAATATAAAGATATGGGGAACTAATGTGGAAAAAAACCCAATCAAATGGCAACGTGTCGAGGGCCTGGTTCCACGCGTCTCGAACGCACAGTCTCCAAAACAAACCCGTGAGAAGAAACGAGACAAAACGCCACCACAAATATCTCAAGATTAGGGTTTTCTCCGTCCCATCGATTTCGCTTTCACGAGCCTCAGGTCGCTCTCCGGTGATCTGACCGCATCGCAATTCGCGCGGCCATGTCCTCCTCTGTCTCCAGCGACCGCGTCTCCGCCGTAGAAGGTTAGGATCCTCCGCCGCCGCTTGAAGAGGGAGGTGATCGGACTCTTTTTTTTCTTTGGAAATTAGCTCACCGGTTACTTTGTTTCGCGTTTCAGATGTCGAGGACGAGAGCGAGAGATCTCGCCCCCCAAGGCCACACTGAGCAGCTAACTTGCCCTAAAGTTGTTCATTTGATGTAAATTTTATGAATCTTTGTTAGGTAACTTTGACTACATTCAAAGGAATCGCTTGTTTTCTTTGCTAATTCTTGAAATAGACATTTGATGAAAGTTTTTCCCCCGTAAACTGACAAGTAGGTCTAGTAATGCAATTTCTGACTGAAATTGTGAAATTTGACAGCTTATTGTTCTTGAATATCAACATATTTCATTAAAAAAGAAAAAAAAGAGGATGTGATCATATTCTTGTGGCTGAAAAGGATTATTTTATCGCCGAATCTCACATGCACAACCATCTCACAGACACATGTATCAGAACATGAGTGTTGTAAAAAATGAGGTTTTCATTTTTTTTACATGCACTTGTGAAAACATGTTCTTCGTTCAGACCACTTTCGTCTTGTTTCATCCTGGATTACGGCAGGTTATATGATGAATCTTGACCAGGTTTTACTCTTGGAGGAAGGGTTAGCACAGCCACCGTGGAAACTACTTTTTTCTTGGTGGGAAAAATGAAGAATCCCCTTGCCTACTTCAGTAGGCAGTCTTGAAAAGAACTAGTAATGTAAGTGGCCGCCATTTATAACTCATTACTGAAAAATTCTGAATCAAATACACAGGAGATGTGATCATATTCTTGTGGCAGAAAAATGCATCCTTGTTACCATAAATCAGTACCAGTTGTGCTCATTCAATTTAGAAACAATTTAGCTTCTGCTTGTAGATAGGAGAATTGTATGACATTAAGAAACTCAGCTCTTGTTGCGCCTCTATTTTCTATAATGCGTGTTTTGAAGATTGGAGTAAAATAGTATATTTACATGGAAGCTGGATAAGCTCTCCAAATTTCCTTCTGGTTTGCCGTTTAGCCTAGGTAAGGCGCCATTCATCTTAACAGTTTGGGTGTAACCTGGTTTTGCTATTACTGCAGGTATGTAAATATGCTTCTCGTGTTGTATTTCCAGCAGAAGGCAGGGTATATATGCCACTTGCTACCCTTCCTATAAATATCTTTGTTCAATGTAATCAATGTCCACCTTGTTTTCTCTTTCGCTATCTAATAACTCTAATCTTTGTGTTTAAAAGTCCTGACTTGTCATTTTCTTTGCTCATACAGGACAAATTCTATTGAAGAATAAATGTTTAGTTAATTTCATAGTATTAGATAGGTTGGTTGGTTTCCCTCTTGAATCTGAGACTTACCTTTTTGTGGATTCCTGGTTGGGTTGAAATTGGAATCTGAGACACTAGCTCACTTCTTCACTGGTGGTTTGCTATCATGAAAGGAATTGAGTACCTTGACTATAATGAAATGGATACCAGCATGGACCTCTAATTAGCAGTAGCAACTATGAGAACAGGTTATTTGTTGTCTTTTGTTGGTCACATGGGGATTATTCTGTCGGAAGTCAAAGCATGTCAAGTTTTTTAAACCGTAGGCTTGGTTTGGCAAAAACTGAGCTAGATTAAACCTGATTTTATTAGCTCAAAGTTTAGATCTTAACCAAATTAGGATTGTTTCCACCCACCTGTATCAGAACTAACCTAATTAAGGCTTTAACTAGGTTAGTGAGAAGTTACTAAACACTGATGTAGAGTATGATGAATGTCCCTGAAGAAGCAATATGCTTGGATTAGGGAATATATAGAAACGACATGATTGAAGAGACTATGTAGAGTTGTTAATTAGATAGTAGAATTGTTAATTAGATAACATAAAAGTAACACTTGTGATCCATGTTTCTTTGAGCACTCAGAGCATGATGGTATTATGTAAGTATGATGGTATTATGTAAGTGGGAGTTTGTGTGAGTGGTAAAAGGATTAAGTTTATAGTTTTGAGGAGCTATGTAAGTGGGAGTTTGTGTGAGTGGTAAAAGGATTAAGTTTATAGTTTTGAGGAGCTATGTAAGTGGGAGTTTGTGGAAGTGGTAGAGGATACCTGGAAAGCAATCATTGTAGTTTTGGAGTAATGAGGATATCTATAAGACTATAAAGCATAATCAGTGAATAACTGTTGTAATATTTAATAGTGTAACTTGTAAGACCAAGCAATAGCGAGAGCTAATCAAACTGATCAACTATATAAATATAACCAAAGAAAAGTTTGGTTAACTCTACTCTTTAATAACAAGTGTTCTATGTTTTCCAGTGTTTTTCCAGCAGAAGCCTGCGATACAATCGGAGGAGAAGCCTGCACAGTTGACTTGTTTCCAGAGACGGCCTGTAGCATCAGTTACCAGTAGTACCGGAGGAGAATGAGCTCAGTGGAGGTTGAGAGAGAGTACATGGAGTATAACGACACGAAAATTTACGATACTAATTAACGCAAAAATTTAACTAAAGGAAAAGAAAATGTGACACAAATTCAGTATTCATGATGTAGGTGTTTCCTGGTGAGGCCTGTGATGATCTTGGTGGAGAATTCTGCGAGCCAGAGTATCAGAAGGGTGTTTTGTAGAGAATGCATGATCTAGATAAAGGGATGTCTCAATGTGTAATTTTAGCACTAAATGAATGTATAATTCTGATGTATAAAGAGTCACAAAGCAATATCCATGTTATAGCACTAGATTTTTGTAAGTGTTGTCCAAAGCAAGTATTTATGTTCTAATTAGCCTTTTCTTTTACTATACATATCATGGCTTTTCATATAATATCACAAAATTATTATTAACTTTATGGAACTAATACCTGTCATGCATTTCGGGTATTGCTATTTATATATGCTTTGTGATAACATGTGATAGTTTTATGCTGATTTGAGATTTCTCCATAGTTTTATCAAGTTTGTTTATAATGATTTTATAGAAATTTCTAATAATTAATGATAATTTAGTGAGATTTAAGCTAATTTCAAATAGGGTTTTCTCGATATTAGTCTCGAAATATTTAGTATCAGCATATGTTAAAAGAAGGCATTCAAATCTTTTTAAAATAAGTCCCCAAATCTTATAACAAGCTGCTTACTAGAAGCACTAATTTAAAAAAAGAAATCAAGAGTTTGAAAACTAATTTCAAAATATTTAAGAGGTTGGGAACTAATGTCGAAATATAAAGATTTGGTGGGTACTTAAATTCAATGCACTTACAGATTTTTGGGGGCTGACTAGAAAATATTAAGTTGGGTGACTAATTTCCAAAACAAACCCGTGAGAAGAAACGAGACAAAACGCCACCACAAATATCTCAAGATTAGGGTTTCTCCGTCCCATCGATTTCGCTTTCACGAGCCTCAGGTCGCTCTCCGGTGATCTGACCGCATCGCAATTCGCGCGGCCATGGCCTCCTCTGTCTCCAGCGACCGCGTCTCCGCCGTAGAAGGTTAGGATCCTCCGCCGCCGCTTGAAGAGGCGGTGATCGGACTCTCTTCCTTTCGAGATTGTAGCTCACCGGTTACTTTGTTTCGCGTTTCAGATGTCGAGGACGAGGCGAGAGATCTCGCCCCCAAGGCCACACTGAGCAGCTAACTTGCCCTAAAGTTGTTCATTTGATGTAAATTTTATGAATCTTTGTTAGGTAACTTTGACTACATTCAAAGGAATCGCTTGTTTTCTTTGCTAATTCTTGAAATAGACATTTGATGAAAGTTTTTCCCCGTAAACTGACAAGTAGGTCTAGTAATGCAAAAAAAATCTAACTTTTCTGACTAAAATTGTGAATTTTGACAGCTTATAGTACTTGAATATCAACACATTTCATTTAAGAAAATGTCTTTTTCCCTCCCTGGCTATGTATTTAATAAGAGGATGATATACTTAATAAAGATCCATTTGGACGGCGATGCATCCAGAGAAGAGGTTATTCTAATGCCAAGTCTTGCATGGTACAACAATCTTTATATACTCAGAATAGATATCATTCACCTAAATGTTGATAAAACATGAAATTTTCCATGAAAATTTCAGTTTTCTTTGTTAATACTCTTGTGAGAACATGTTCTTGCTTCATAGTCTTGTGAGAACATGTTCTTGCTTCATAGTCTTGTGAGAACATGTTCTTGCTTCATAGTCTTGTGAGAACATGTTCTTGCTTCATAGTCTTGTGAGAACATGTTCTTGCTTCATAGTCTTGTGAGAACATGTTCTTGCTTCATAGTCTTGTGAGAACATGTTCTTGCTTCATAGTCTTGTGAGAACATGTTCTTGCTTCATAGATCACTTTCGTCTTGTTTCATCCTGGATTACGGCAGGTTATATGATGAATCTTGACCAGGTTTTACTCTTGGAGGAAGGGTTAGCACAGCCACCGTGGAAACTACTTTTTCTTGGTGGGAAAAATGAAGAATCCCCTTGCCTACTTCAGTAGGCAGTCTTGAAAAGAACTAGTAATGTAAGTGACCACCATATACAACTCAGTACTGAAATTTTCTGAATCAAATCCAGGAGATGTGATCATATTCTTGTGGCTGAAAAAGGATTATTTTATCACGAATCTCACATGCACAACCATCTCACAGACACATGTATCAGAACATGAGTGTTGTAAAAAAATGAGGTTTTCATTTTTTACATGCACTGTGAAAACATGTTCTTCATTCATAGATCACTTTCGTCTTGTTTCATCCTGGATTACGGCAGGTTATATGATGAATCTTGACCAGGTTTTACTCTTGGAGGAAGGGTTAGCACAGCCACCGTGGAAACTACTTTTTCTTGGTGGGAAAAATGAAGAATCCCCTTGCCTACTTCAGTAGGCAGTCTTGAAAAGAACTAGTAATGTAAGTGGCGCCATTTATAACTCATTACTGAAAAATTCTGAATCAAATACACAGGAGATGTGATCATATTCTTGTGGCAGAAAAATGCATCCTTGTTACCATAAATCAGTACCAGTTGTGCTCATTCAATTTAGAAACAATTTAGCTTCTGCTTGTAGATAGGAGAATTGTATGACATTAAGAAACTCAGCTCTTGTTAGCCTCTATTTTCTATAATGTGTTTTGAAGATTGGAGTAAAATAGTATATTTACATGGAAGCTGGATAAGCTCTCCAAATTTCCTTCTGGTTTGCCGCTTAGCCTAGGTAAGGCCATTCATCTTAACAGTTTGGGTGTAACCTGGTTTTGCTATTACTGCAGGTATGTAAATATGCTTTCTGTTATAGTATATCCAGCAGAAGGCACGGTTGATAGGCCACTTGCTACCCTACATGTACATATCTTTGTTCAATATAATCAATGTCCACCTTGTTTTCTTTCGCTATCTAATAACTCTAATCTTTGTGTTTAAAAGTCCTGACTTGTCATTTTCTTTGCTCATACAGGAAAAATTCTTTGTAAGAATAAATGTTTAGTTAATTTCATGGTTTTAAATAGGTTTTGGTTTCCCTCTTGAATCTGAGACTTACCTTTTGTGGATTCCTGGTTGGGTTGAAATTGGAATCTGAGACACTAGCTCACTTCTTCACTGGTGGTTTGCTATCATGAAAGGAATTGAGTACCTTGACTATAATGAAATGGATACCAGCATGGACCTCTAATTAGCAGTAGCAACTATGAGAACAGGTTATTTGTTGTCTTTTGTTGGTCACATGGGGATTATTCTGTCGAAGTCAAAGCATGTCAAGTTTTTAAACCGTAGGCTTGGTTTGGCAAAAACTGAGCTAGATTAAACCTGATTTTATTAGCTCAAAGTTTAGATCTTAACCAAATTAGGATTGTTTCCACCCACTGTATCAGAACTAACCTAATTAAGGCTTTAACTAGGTTAGTGAGAAGTTACTAAACACTGATGTAGAGTATGATGAATCTCCCTCAAGAGGTAATATGCTTGGATTAGGGATTCATAGAAATAGTTTCACTGTTTAGGTACGACTTTCTTTTAGGACTAGGCATGATCAAAGAACCTATGTAGAGTTGTTAATTAGATAGTAGAATTGTTAATTAGATAACATAAAAGTAACACTTGTGATCCATGTTTCTTTTGAGCACTTAGTGCATGATATTATAATGCAAGTGGGAGTTTGTGGAAGTGGTAGAGGATACCTGGAAAGCAATCATTGTAGTTTTGGAGTAATGAGGATATCTATAAGACTATAAAGCATAATCAGTGAATAACTGTTGTAATATTTAATAGTGTAACTTGTAAGACCAAGCAATAGCGAGAGCTAATCAAACTGATCAACTATATAAATATAACCAAAGAAAAGTTTGGTTAACTCTACTCTTTAATAACAAGTGTTCTATGTTTTCCAGTGTTTTTCCAGCAGAAGCCTGCGATACAATCGGAGGAGAAGCCTGCACAGTTGACTTGTTTCCAGAGACGGCCTGTAGCATCAGTTACCAGTAGTACCGGAGGAGAATGAGCTCAGTGGAGGTTGAGAGAGTACATGGAGTATAACGACACGAAAATCTACGATACTAATTAACGCAAAAATTTAACTAAAGGAAAAGAAAATGTGACACAAATTCAGTATTCATGATGTAGGTGTTTCCTGGTGAGGCCTGTGATGATCTCGGTGGAGATTTTGCAAGCCAGAGTATCAGAAGGGTGTTTTGTAGAGAATGCATGATCTAGATAAAGGGATGTCTCAACGTAATTTTAGCACTAAATGAATGTATAATTCTGATGTATAAAGAGTCACAAAGCAATATCCATGTTATAGCACTAGATTTTTGTAAGTGTTGTCCAAAGCAAGTATTTATGTTCTAATTAGCCTTTTCTTTTACTATACATATCATGGCTTTTCATATAATATCACAAAATTATTATTAACTTTATGGAACTAATACCTGTCATGCATTTCGGGTATTGCTATTTATATATGCTTTGTGATAACATGTGATAGTTTTATGCTGATTTGAGATTTCTCCATAGTTTTATCAAGTTTGTTCATAATGATTTTATAGAAATTTCTAATAATTAATGATAATTTAGTGAGATTTAAGCTAATTTCAAATAGGGTTTTCTCGATATTAGTCTCCGAAATATTTAGTATCAGCATATATTAAAATAAGGCATTCAAATCTTTTTAAAATAAGTCCCCAAATCTTATAACAAGCTGCTTACTAGAAGCACTAATTTCAAAAAAAAAAAAAAAGAGGATGTGATCATATTCTTGTGGCTGAAAAAGGATTATTTTATCACGAATCTCACATGCACAACCATCTCACAGACACATGTATCAGAACATGAGTGTTGTAAAAAAATGAGGTTTTCATTTTTTACATGCACTGAAAACATGTTCTTCATTCATAGATCACTTTCGTCTTGTTTCATCCTGGATTACGGCAGGTTATATGATGAATCTTGACCAGGTTTTACTCTTGGAGGAAGGGTTAGCACAGCCACCGTGGAAACTACTTTTTCTTGGTGGGAAAAATGAAGAATCCCCTTGCCTACTTCAGTAGGCAGTCTTGAAAAGAACTAGTAATGTAAGTGGCGCCATTTATAACTCATTACTGAAAAATTCTGAATCAAATACACAGGAGATGTGATCATATTCTTGTGGCAGAAAAATGCATCCTTGTTACCATAAATCAGTACCAGTTGTGCTCATTCAATTTAGAAACAATTTAGCTTCTGCTTGTAGATAGGAGAATTGTATGACATTAAGAAACTCAGCTCTTGTTGCGCCTCTATTTTCTATAATGCGTTTTGAAGATTGGAGTGAAGTTGTATAAGTACATGGATAGCTGGGTTAGCTCTCCAAACTGCCTTATGGTTTTCCGTTTAGCCTAAGTAAGGTGTCACTCATCGATCAGTTTGGATGTATACTTGCTCGGCTATTACAGCAGGTATGTAAATATGCTTTCTGTTATAGTATATCCAGCAGAAGGCACGGTTGATAGGCCACTTGCTACCCTTCCTATAAATATCTTTGTTCAATATAATCAATGTCCACCTTGTTTTCTTTCGCTATCTAATAACTCTAATCTTTGTGTTTAAAAGTCCTGACTTGTCATTTTCTTTGCTCATACAGGACAAATTCTATTGAAGAATAAATGTTTAGTTAATTTCATGGTTTTAAATAGGTTTTGGTTTCCCTCTTGAATCTGAGACTTACCTTTTGTGGATTCCTGGTTGGGTTGAAATTGGAATCTGAGACACTAGCTCACTTCTTCACTGGTGGTTTGCTATCATGAAAGGAATTGAGTACCTTGACTATAATGAAATGGATACCAGCATGGACCTCTAATTAGCAGTAGCAACTATGAGAACAGGTTATTTGTTGTCTTTTGTTGGTCACATGGGGATTATTCTGTCGAAGTCAAAGCATGTCAAGTTTTTAAACCGTAGGCTTGGTTTGGCAAAAACTGAGCTAGATTAAACCTGATTTTATTAGCTCAAATTTTAGCTCTTAACTAGATTAGGATTGTTTCCTTCCCTTAAGGCCTTAACTAGGTTAGTGAGAAGTTGCCAAACACTGATATAGAGTATGATGAATGTCCCTGAAGAAGCAATATGCTTGGATTAGGGATTCATAGAAATAGTTTCACTGTTTAGGTACGACTTTCTTTTAGGACTAGGCATGATCAAAGAACCTATGTAGAGTTGTTAATTAGATAACATAAAAGTAACACTTGTGATCCATGTTTCTTTTAGAGCACTCAGAGCATGATGGTATTATGTAAGTGGGAGTTTGTGGAAGTGGTAGAGGATACCTGGAAAGCAATCATTGTAGTTTTGGAGTAATGAGGATATCTATAAGACTATAAAGCATAATCAGTGAATAACTGTTGTAATATTTAATAGTGTAACTTGTAAGACCAAGCAATAGCGAGAGCTAATCAAACTGATCAACTATATAAATATAACCAAAGAAAAGTTTGGTTAACTCTACTCTTTAATAACAAGTGTTCTATGTTTTCCAGTGTTTTTCCAGCAGAAGCCTGCGATACAATCGGAGGAGAAGCCTGCACAGTTGACTTGTTTCCAGAGACGGCCTGTAGCATCAGTTACCAGTAGTACCGGAGGAGAATGAGCTCAGTGGAGGTTGAGAGAGAGTACATGGAGTATAACGACACGAAAATTTACGATACTAATTAACGCAAAAATTTAACGAAAGGAAAAGAAAATGTGACACAAATTCAGTATTCATGATGTAGGTGTTTCCTGGTGAGGCCTGTGATGATCTCGGTGGAGATTTTGCAAGCCAGAGTATCAGAAGGGTGTTTTGTAGAGAATGCATGATCTAGATAAAGGGATGTCTCAACGTGTAATTTTAGCACTAAATGAATGTATAATTCTGATGTATAAAGAGTCACAAAGCAATATCCATGTTATAGCACTAGATTTTTGTAAGTGTTGTCCAAAGCAAGTATTTATGTTCTAATTAGCCTTTTCTTTTACTATACATATCATGGCTTTTCATATAATATCACAAAATTATTATTAACTTTATGGAACTAATACCTGTCATGCATTTCGGGTATTGCTATTTATATATGCTTTGTGATAACATGTGATAGTTTTATGCTGATTTGAGATTTCTCCATAGTTTTATCAAGTTTGTTCATAATGATTTTATAGAAATTTCTAATAATTAATGATAATTTAGTGAGATTTAAGCTAATTTCAAATAGGGTTTTCTCGATATTAAGTCTCCGAAATCTTTAGTATCAGCATATGTTAAAAGAAGGCATTCAAATCTTTTAAAAATAAGTCCCCAAATCTTATAACAAGCTGCTTACTAGAAGCACTAATTTCAAAAAAAAAAAAAAAGAGGATGTGATCATATTCTTGTGGCAGAAAAATGCATCCTTGTTACCATAAATCAGTACCAGTTGTGCTCATTCAATTTAGAAACAATTTAGCTTCTGCTTGTAGATAGGAGAATTGTATGACATTAAGAAACTCAGCTCTTGTTAGCCTCTATTTTCTATAATGTGTTTTGAAGATTGGAGTGAAGTTGTATAAGTACATGGATAGCTGGGTTAGCTCTCCAAACTGCCTTATGGTTTTCCGTTTAGCCTAAGTAAGGTGTCACTCATCGATCAGTTTGGATGTATACTTGCTCGGCTATTACAGCAGGTATGTAAATATGCTTCTCGTGTTGTATTTCCAGCAGAAGGCAGGGTATATATGCCACTTGCTACCCTACATGTACATATCTTTGTTCAATGTAATCAATGTCCACCTTGTTTTCTTTCGCTATCTAATAACTCTAATCTTTGTGTTTAAAAGTCCTGACTTGTCATTTTCTTTGCTCATACAGGACAAATTCTATTGAAGAATAAATGTTTAGTTAATTTCATAGTATTAGATAGGTTGGTTGGTTTCCTCTTGAATCTGAGACTTACCTTTTGTGGATTCCTGGTTGGGTTGAAATTGGAATCTGAGACACTAGCTCACTTCTTCACTGGTGGTTTGCTATCATGAAAGGAATTGAGTACCTTGACTATAATGAAATGGATTCTTATTTAAGAGAGCAGCAACATGGATCTTTAATTAGCAGTGCTACCTATGAGAAGAAGTTGTGTGTTGTCTTTTGTTGGTCACATGGGGATTATTCTGTCGAAGTCAAAGCATGTCAAGTTTTTAAACCGTAGGCTTGGTTTGGCAAAAACTGAGCTAGATTAAACCTGATTTTATTAGCTCAAAGTTTAGATCTTAACCAAATTAGGATTGTTTCCACCCACTGTATCAGAACTAACCTAATTAAGGCTTTAACTAGGTTAGTGAGAAGTTGCCAAACACTGATATAGAGTATGATGAATCTCCCTCAAGAGGTAATATGCTTGGATTAGGGATTCATAGAAATAGTTTCACTGTTTAGGTACGACTTTCTTTTAGGACTAGGCATGATCAAAGAACCTATGTAGAGTTGTTAATTAGATAGTAGAATTGTTAATTAGATAACATAAAAGTAACACTTGTGATCCATGTTTCTTTTCGAGCACTCAGAGCATGATGGTATTATGTAAGTATGATGGTATTATGTAAGTATGATGGTATTATGTAAGTATGATGGTATTATGTAAGTATGATGGTATTATGTAAGTATGATGGTATTATGTAAGTATGATGGTATTATGTAAGTATGATGGTATTATGTAAGTATGATGGTATTATGTAAGTATGATGGTATTATGTAAGTATGATGGTATTATGTAAGTGGGAGTTTGTGGAAGTGGTAAAAGGATTAAGTTTATAGTTTTGAGGAGCTATGTAAGTGGGAGTTTGTGGAAGTGGTAAAAGGATTAAGTTTATAGTTTTGAGGAGCTATGTAAGTGGGAGTCTATGTTGAGTTGTTTGGATATAAACTTACTGTTCAAGCCCGGCTATTAAGAACGTCCAAGTTCAAATATTTGATGTGTAACCTCTCTTCATTCAGCGTCTATGTGGTGCTATAGTCCAAATCGAATCACCAATTGTATCTACACATCAACATTATTAGTGTCATGACACGGTTAGCTCCGAGTGCACTACCATCACTACTAAAAATGCAGCGATTAACAAAGTAAACCAATCACAGTCGATAGTTGTCACTCTACACCTAGCATTGTAGCATCAAGCATGGAAAGCAACTACTTTCGCCTCATATATAAGACTCTCCAAAGAATTTGCTCTTAGAGATTTCATATTCATCTTCTACATTCAAGTCTTTCAATAGAGATAAGCACTACTTGATAGTTGGACGATTTTGGTGAGATTTAGCCCCAACCCTCATAATGCTCTTTATGTTAGCAGATTGTTCGATTATTGGAAAAGAAACACTTGCCCTTTAAGAGGCTGACTTTCTTCTCTACACCATCATCATTGTCATCAACTCATCCAAGTTCTATTGTTTGAATCTTGTCACATAAGTACGGACAACTCTCATTTCTTATATTAACAATTAAGAAAGATGTGGGCGGACTGTTTTGGATAGAGTTGTTGTTAGGTAGGAGGGTAAGTAGAAGTTAAGAAAAATAGTATTCAAACTCAGATGGTCAAGATTTCTAGCTATTCATCTAAAAGTGAGCTCAATGGGTAGATCTCTCATTTCTACTTTGGATTTGTTTTGGCTTTTCACAAGACGGTCGCTTGATTATAAATGGTAGCATTTGCCTGGAGGATATCAGAATTCAGAATGGGATAGAGTATATGGTCATTTAGGTGAGATTGCCATATGGTGGTAATATTAGCATAAGTTGGCTAAAATAAGATTAATGTATGGTGGTTTGCATATCACATACCTGCTTGAAGAAGACTATTGAATTAGCTTATACTCAGATAATCATGGAATTTATTTACTGGGAGTTTAATATGCTTTTCAAGTGACTGTTTGTTAGGCCATCTATTCCTTTACTAAGGCTTGCAGGGTTATGGTGTTCCAGGCTTCAGATGTTTAGAATTAGTCGATTAATCCAAAACAGGAGTTTTTTAATGTAGGTTGCATGCAAGCTGAGCTAGAATACCCTAATAAAGGCAACTTGTTTTCATTCTGGAGTATTCTCATTAAGATGGAGCTTATTTAGAGGATTATATCGAACTGAGTGCAGGTGAAGTTAAAAGATTGAAGCAGAGGTTGAATAGTAGGATGTTACTTCAAGGATTTAGGACATATGTAGTGAAAGGATTCAAGTAAATGTGCATATGTAATAGCTACAGAAAGCAATCAGACGTTGTAGTGAAAGGATTCAAGTAAATGTGCATATGTAAGAGCTTTCAACAGCATTGCTTTGATTCATAAACTATTCCCTCTATGCAAATGGTATAGTGTTATCATGTTAGTACAAGAATAAAGGGGCTGTACAAGAATAAAGGGGCTGTACAAGAATAAAGGGGCTGTACAAGAATAAAGGGGCTGTACAAGAATAAAGGGGCTGTACAAGAATAAAGGGGCTGTACAAGAATAAAGGGGCTGTACAAGAATAAAGGGGCTGTACAAGAATAAAGGGGCTGTACAAGAATAAAGGGGCTGTACAAGAATAAAGGGGCTGTACAAGAATAAAGGGGCTGTACAAGAATAAAGGGGCTGTACAAGAATAAAGGGGCTGTACAAGAATAAAGGGGCTGTACAAGAATAAAGGGGCTGTACAAGAATAAAGGGGCTGTACAAGAATAAAGGGGCTGTACAAGAATAAAGGGGCTGTACAAGAATAAAGGGGCTGTACAAGAATAAAGGGGCTGTACAAGAATAAAGGGGCTGTACAAGAATAAAGGGGCTGTACAAGAATAAAGGGGCTGTACAAGAATAAAGGGGCTGTACAAGAATAAAGGGGCTGTACAAGAATAAAGGGGCTGTACAAGAATAAAGGGGCTGTACAAGAATAAAGGGGCTGTACAAGAATAAAGGGGCTGTACAAGAATAAAGGGGCTGTACAAGAATAAAGGGGCTGTACAAGAATAAAGGGGCTGTACAAGAATAAAGGGGCTGTACAAGAATAAAGGGGCTGTACAAGAATAAAGGGGCTGTACAAGAATAAAGGGGCTGTACAAGAATAAAGGGGCTGTACAAGAATAAAGGGGCTGTACAAGAATAAAGGGGCTGTACAAGAATAAAGGGGCTGTACAAGAATAAAGGGGCTGTACAAGAATAAAGGGGCTGTACAAGAATAAAGGGGCTGTACAAGAATAAAGGGGCTGTACAAGAATAAAGGGGCTGTACAAGAATAAAGGGGCTGTACAAGAATAAAGGGGCTGTACAAGAATAAAGGGGCTGTACAAGAATAAAGGGGCTGTACAAGAATAAAGGGGCTGTACAAGAATAAAGGGGCTGTACAAGAATAAAGGGGCTGTACAAGAATAAAGGGGCTGTACAAGAATAAAGGGGCTGTACAAGAATAAAGGGGCTGTACAAGAATAAAGGGGCTGTACAAGAATAAAGGGGCTGTACAAGAATAAAGGGGCTGTACAAGAATAAAGGGGCTGTACAAGAATAAAGGGGCTGTACAAGAATAAAGGGGCTGTACAAGAATAAAGGGGCTGTACAAGAATAAAGGGGCTGTACAAGAATAAAGGGGCTGTACAAGAATAAAGGGGCTGTACAAGAATAAAGGGGCTGTACAAGAATAAAGGGGCTGTACAAGAATAAAGGGGCTGTACAAGAATAAAGGGGCTGTACAAGAATAAAGGGGCTGTACAAGAATAAAGGGGCTGTACAAGAATAAAGGGGCTGTACAAGAATAAAGGGGCTGTACAAGAATAAAGGGGCTGTACAAGAATAAAGGGGCTGTACAAGAATAAAGGGGCTGTACAAGAATAAAGGGGCTGTACAAGAATAAAGGGGCTGTACAAGAATAAAGGGGCTGTACAAGAATAAAGGGGCTGTACAAGAATAAAGGGGCTGTACAAGAATAAAGGGCTTATCACACACATACGTATAGGGTCAACAATAAAACTTGGATGAGTTATTGTTGATGGTGATGATGATAATGATGTAGTAAATGAGATGTTTTGTTGGGAACGCCAGTTTGTTGATGGTTAGGCAAATGTTGTTTTATGATTGGACACCGCATTCAAATCTGAGCTTTAGGAGGATTGATCCTGCCCTTTGACGCTTTAAGTCAATATTTTAAAATTGTAAATCTCAATTGAAAGACTTGAAGAGAGCATGTAGGATGGGGAACATAGCTTGGGTTTCTTTGCACGAGTCTAATGTATAAGGTAGAAAAGCGGTTGTTTTTCATGATTGATGTTACAAGGCGAAATGGAAAGTTACGCTTATCGACATGTGATTGGTTTTCTATGTTAATCAAGCACTTCTAACAAGAATTGTATAGCACTCGACGCTAACCATGCTCGGATGCTAAACATGCTAATATATAGATACAATGAGGTAATTGATTTGATCAGAGTGTCATGTAGGCTGATTGAAGAAAGGATAATCACGGAGAATCAGCCTTGGGTTGTCTTAGTGATTGGGCTTGGGCGATAGAGTTGTATCCTAACAATCTCAAAAGATGAAAATGTTCTAAAAGTGATTCCCGATTGGAGTATAGTATACGTAAAAATTTTGTAATCTCTGAGGTTCTTTATAAACTCTAGCATGTTGGCATGTGCAAACGCATCGCAACAAGTCGTTAAATTGTTATCGAAATATCATGTACCTTACTCGTACATGTTAACTATCTTATGATATGTAGAAAATGCATCCTAAGTTATTATTTAGTAACTAAATTGATAAGCAATCTTGATACATAAGTTTCAGGAGTTTATTTTTAGCATATTATAATTGAAGTAGGTGATGTGATATAAAATAAAAATCAGAAAAATACGACAATAGAACTCTATAATAGAGCTTTTAGGTAGTATTCAATTCAAGTTGGACAATTTGCTTATGTGCCCATATCGCTTTTTATCGGAAGTCAAAGCATGTCAAGTTTTTAAACCGTAGGCTTGGTTTGGCAAAAACTGAGCTAGATTAAACCTGATTTTATTAGCTCAAAGTTTAGATCTTAACCAAATTAGGATTGTTTCCACCCACCTGTATCAGAACTAACCTAATTAAGGCTTTAACTAGGTTAGTGAGAAGTTACTAAACACTGATGTAGAGTATGATGAATGTCCCTGAAGAAGCAATATGCTTGGATTAGGGAATATATAGAAACGACATGATTGAAGAGACTATGTAGAGTTGTTAATTAGATAGTAGAATTGTTAATTAGATAACATAAAAGTAACACTTGTGATCCATGTTTCTTTTTCGAGCACTCAGAGCATGATGGTATTATGTAAGTATGATGGTATTATGTAAGTGGGAGTTTGTGTGAGTGGTAAAAGGATTAAGTTTATAGTTTTGAGGAGCTATGTAAGTGGGAGTCTATGTTGAGTTGTTTGGATATAAACTTACTGTTCAAGCCCGGCTATTAAGAACGTCCAAGTTCAAATATTTGATGTGTAACCTCTCTTCATTCAGCGTCTATGTGGTGCTATAGTCCAAATCGAATCACCAATTGTATCTACACATCAACATTATTAGTGTCATGACACGGTTAGCTCCGAGTGCACTACCATCACTACTAAAAATGCAGCGATTAACAAAGTAAACCAATCACAGGTCGATAGTTGTCACTCTACACCTAGCATTGTAGCATCAAGCATGGAAAGCAACTACTTTCGTGCCTCATATATAAGACTCTCCAAAGAATTTGCTCTTAGAGATTTCATATTCATCTTCTACATTCAAGTCTTTCAATAGAGATAAGCACTACTTGATAGTTGGACGATTTTGGTGAGATTTAGCCCCAACCCTCATAATGCTCTTTATGTTAGCCAGATTGTTCGATTATTGGAAAAGAAACACTTGCCCTTTAAGAGGCTGACTTTCTTCTCTACACCATCATCATTGTCATCAACTCATCCAAGTTCTATTGTTTGAATCTTGTCACATAAGTACGTGACAACTCCTGTATTTCTTATATTAACAATTAAGAAAGATGTGGGCCGGACTGTTTTGGATAGAGTTGTTGTTAGGTAGGAGGGTAAGTAGAAGTTAAGAAAAATAGTATTCAAACTCAGATGGTCAAGATTTCTAGCTATTCATCTAAAAGTGAGCTCAATGGGTAGATCTCTCATTTCTACTTTGGATTTGTTTTGGCTTTTCACAAGACGGTCGTTTGATTATAAATGGTAGCATTTGCCTGGAGGATATCAGAATTCAGAATGGGATAGAGTATATGGTCATTTAGGTGAGATTGCCATATGGTGGTAATATTAGCATAAGTTGGCTAAAATAAGATTAATGTATGGTGGTTTGCATGTCATATCCGCTTGAATAAGAAGACTGTTTCTTCAAACTTTTCAAGTGATTGTCTGTTAGCCCATCTGTTCCTTTATTAGACTTGCAGGATTATGTGTTTCAGACTTCTGACATTTAGAATTAGTGGAATAACCCAAAACAGAAGCAAATTTTTCGGATGCGGTTTAATGTAAACCAGAGCTAGAAGATCCTATTAAAGGATCTTCTAGAGTACTCTCATTAAGATGGAGCTTATTTAGAGGATTATATCGAACTGAGTGCAGGTGAAGTTAAAAGATTGAAGCAGAGGTTGAATAGTAGGATGTTACTTCAAGGATTTAGGACCTTTGTAGTGAAAAGGATTCAAATAAATGTGCATATTTAATAGCTATTGAAAGCAACCAGACCTTTGTATTGAAAGGATTCAAATAAATGTGCATATGTAATAGCTACAGAAAGCAATCAGACGT
Organism: Asparagus setaceus; assembly: GCA_012295165.1. Taxonomy (NCBI): domain Eukaryota; kingdom Viridiplantae; phylum Streptophyta; class Magnoliopsida; order Asparagales; family Asparagaceae; genus Asparagus; species Asparagus setaceus. Next base: position 22,889,317 of record CM022708.1, on the reverse strand, counting down.
TGTAGTGAAAGGATTCAAGTAAATGTGCATATGTAAGAGCTTTCAACAGCATTGCTTTGATTCATAAACTATTCCCTCTATGCAAATGGTATAGTGTTATCATGTTAGTACAAGAATAAAGGGGCTGTACAAGAATAAAGGGGCTTATCACACACATACGTGGCAAGGGTCAACAATAAAACTTGGATGAGTTATTGTTGATGGTGATGATGATAATGATGTAGTAAATGAGATGTTTTGTTGGGAACGCCAGTTTGTTGATGGTTAGGCAAATGTTGTTTTTATGATTGGACAGCTCGCATTCAAATACGAGCTTTAGGAGGATTGATCCTGCCCTTTGACGCTTTAAGTCAATATTTTAAAATTGTAAATCTCAATTGAAAGACTTGAAGAGAGCATGTAGGATGGGGAACATAGCTTGGGTTTCTTTGCACAGAGTCTAATGTATAAGGTAGAAAAGCGGTTGTTTTTCATGATTGATGTTACAAGGCGAGCTGGAAAGTTACAGTTATCGACATGTGATTGGTTTTCTATGTTAATCACTGCACTTCTAACAGTAATTGTATAGCACTCGACGCTAACCATGCTCAGATGCTAAACATGCTAATATATAGATACAATGAGGTAATTGATTTGGACTGTAGTGTCATGTAGGCGCTGATTGAAGAAAGGATAATCACGGAGAATCAGGCCTTGGGTTGTCTTAGTGATTGGGCTTGGGCGATAGAGTTGTATCCTAACAATCTCAAAAGATGAAAATGTTCTAAAAGTGATTCCCGATTGGAGTATAGTATACGTAAAAATTTTGTAATCTCTGAGGTTCTTTATAAACTCTAGCATGTTGGCATGTGCAAACGCACGTGCAACAAGTCGTTAAATTGTTATCGAAATATCATGTACCTTACTCGTACATGTTAACTATCTTATGATATGTAGAAAATGCATCCTAAGTTATTATTTAGTAACTAAATTGATAAGCAATCTTGATACATAAGTTTCAGGAGTTTATTTTTTTAGCATATTATAATTGAAGTAGGTGATGTGATATAAAATAAAAATCAGAAAAATACGACAATAGAACTCTATAATAGAGCTTTTCGTGTAGTATTCAATTCAAGTTGGACAATTTGCTTATGTGCCCATACGCTTTTTATCGGAAAAGTTATGTAGTAAATATATTGTTTTACTTGTTTGTAATTATCTAGTTAATGTTTTAATAAGCTCATTCATTCATTTTTTATGAACTCCAATTAACAATAATACATTTTAGCCAATTGCTAAAATTAAGCAACACCCTTACCACATGTTTTTCCTCCAAAAAATAAAATAAAGATATATAAGAATTCCAATGTAAAAGCAATCAATTTGAGTTACTTATGCAAAAAAACATTCTTTTTTGATGAGTGTAATAAAAAGAAAGATTTGAGACTGTGATGAACTGGACATAGATTCTAAATTGATTTGGAAGGAAAAAGGAAAATATTTAATTTTTACATAATTTTTCATATGATGAAACTCCTAAAAGATATATTGATTTTTTGGATAAATGGCAATTTGTTTGTTTCAGTATGACTTGAATAGTCAAGATATTGAGAGAAAGTAGCAAAGTTCCACAAGGTATCCATTTTTGTTGAACTTCCAATCTAGTAATTTATTAACAAAGATATGACAATACTTCTTTTTACTTAATAAACCCTTAGTTATGTTCATGTTGGACTTCATGCAAAAATCTTCATACTGGAGGACTTGTTAGCAATAGTTCTCTCTATATTAGTTTAGTTGTGTATATGGAGAGAAGGCGCTAGAAGATAAAATAGCACTGATGGAAAAGAGGAGAAGATACTGTAGCAAGATAAATTTATGAATTTTTTCCCCAGTCAATTTTAGTACATTCAAGGGAATTCCCTTGTTTTCTTGGTAATTTGGTGAAATAGATATCTGATGGAAGTTCTTTTCCCTAAACTGACAAGTAGCTCTATTAATGTAACAAGTCCTAACTTTTGACTAAAATTGTGAAATTTGACAGATTATGGTACTTGAATATCTGCACATTTCATAGAAAAACTCTTTGTTCTTCCCTGCATACATGTATTTAATAAGAGGATGATATACTTAATAAAGATCCATTTGGACGAGCGATGCATCCAGAGAAGAGGTTATTCTAATGCCAAGTCTTGCATGGTACAACAATCTTTATATACTCAGAATAGATATCATTCACCTAAATGTTGATAAAACATGAAATTTTCCATGAAAATTTCAGTTTTCTTTGTTAATACTCTTGTGAGAACATGTTCTTGCTTCATAGTCTTGTGAGAACATGTTCTTGCTTCATAGATCACTTTGGTCTTGTTTCATCCAGGAATACAGCAGGTCATAAGATGAAGGTTGACGCGGTTTTTCTCTTGTAGGAAGTGTTAGCAAAGCCACCAGCGAGATTTCCTTTTCTTGGAGGGCGAAATGAAGAGCCCCTTGCCTACTTCAGTAGGGAGCCTTGAATAGAACTATTACAGTATTACTGAAAGTGACCACCATTTATAACTCCATACTGAAAATTTCTGAATCAAATCCAGGAGATGTGATCACATTCTTATAGCAGAAAATGCTGTTGTTACTGCAAATCGGTACTAATTTTGCTCATTCAATTTCTAAACAATTAAGCTTCTGTTTGTAGATAGGAAAATTGTACGTCATTGGGAAACTCAGCTTTTGTTGCACCTCTATTTTCTATGATGCAGGATTTAAAGATTGGACTAAAATAGTTCATATACATGGAAAGCTGGACAAGCTCTCCAAACTGCCTCATGATTTGCCGTTTAACCTGGGTAAGGTGCCATTCATCTTAATAGTTTGGATGTGCACTGGTTCTGTTATCATAGTGGGTATGTAGAGATGGCTTTTTTCTTATATTTTCCAGCATCAGGGCAGGGTTTATATCCCACTTGCTACCATTTATACCCATCGACATATCTTTGCTCAATATAATCAGCATCCACCTTGTTTGCTCTTTCTCTATCTAGTAACTTTAATCCTGGTGTTTTCAAGCTCTAACTTGTCATCTTGTCTTTTTCTTTTTTTCTTTTGTCTTTTTCTTAGCTCATACTAGAGAAATCTGTGCAAGAAAATATGCTTATTTAACTTCATGATGTTATACAGATTGGTCGGTTTCCTTCTTGAATCTGAGACTGATTCTTTTAATGGATTCCCGATTTAGTTGAAATTAAAATCTTTCAACTAAAGCTGAACTAAAGCTCACTGGTCTACACGGTGGTTTTTTATCATTCCTGTTGTCTCTAAAGAAAGGAATTGGGTTTCTTTACTATAATGAAATGGATTCTTATTTAAGAGAGCAGCAACATGGATCTTTAATTAGCAGTGCTACCTATGAGAAGAAGTTGTGTGTTGTCTTTGTTGGTCACCTAGGGATTATTTTGTGGGAAATCAAAGTCTCGCGTTTCCAAAACCATAGACAATATGAAGCTGGAGGTGTAGCTGGAAGGGGTAATAGACTTGGATTAGGGATTCATAGAAATAGTTTCACTGTTTAGGTACGACTTTCTTTTAGGACTAGGCATGATCAAAGAACCTATGTAGAGTTGTTAATTAGATGACATGAAAGCAATTGTTAGCTTCTTGGGATCCTTGCTTTCTTTTTTGAGCACTTAGTGCATGATATTATAATGCAAGTGGGAGTTTGTGGAAGTGGTAAAAGGATGGTATAATTGTTTTGAGGAAGTTGTCTGGCTACAAGCCTACTGTCCAAGCCCATCTGCTAAGAAAGCCCAAGATGTGATATTTAATGCTCAGTCTCTCTCAAATCAACGTTTATGTGGCTCTACAGTCCAAATCACTGTCATATCTATACATCAGTGATTAACATCTCAAAAGATGGTTAGTATCGAGTGCTTTATTATCACTGTCGAAAATGCAGTGATTGGCAGAGTTAACCAATCAATGGCCCACGATGTCACCCTATAGCTAAGCCTGTACCATTAAGGATGGAAAACAACTACTTTCGCACATGATATAGAAGATTCTCTCTACAGAAACCTTAAATGTGCTCCACATACTCAGAATTTATATTCATCTTCTATATTTAAGACTTCTAATTGGGATTATTATCTACAAAGCACTAACTTGAGAGTCTGAGACTTTTAGTCAGGACTAAGTCCCAACCCTTGTAACACTTGTTTTAGAGAGCGAGTTGTTTGGTCATTGGAACAACATTGGAACAACAATCACCAACCTTGTAAGAGGCTGACTTTCTACAAAACATCACGTTCCCTCTGACACCATCATCATCATCGCCGCCGCCATAAACTCATTCAAGTTCTGTTGCTTGGATCTTGCCATGTCGGTACATGATAACCCTCTTTATTTCTTGTATTAACAATTCTCATATTGGACACAAAAGATGTTGAAGTGTTTTGGATAGAGTTGTTAGATAGGAGGCTACGAGAAATTTAGAAAAATACTATTCAAACTCATGGAGGATCAAGACTTCGTGTTCATCCGAACTAAACCCACCTAAATTTTATATTTGATACAAGTGATTGGATCTCTCATTCCTAGTTTGGATTTGTTATGGCTTTTGAGTTATCATCAGTGGTAGAGCTTGCTTAGAGGATATTGGATTAGGATATGGTATAGGTTGTTTCCGTGAGTTTACCATATGGTGATAATATAAGCATAGGTTGGTTGGATGAAATTACTATAAGCATTGGTAGGTTGGATGAAATTACTATATGGTGGTTTGCATATCACATACCTGCTTGAAGAAGACTATTGAATTAGCTTATACTCAGATAATCATGGAATTTATTTACTGGGAGTTTAATATGCTTTTCAAGTGACTGTTTGTTAGGCCATCTATTCCTTTACTAAGGCTTGCAGGGTTATGGTGTTCCAGGCTTCAGATGTTTAGAATTAGTCGATTAATCCAAAACAGGAGTTTTTTAATGTAGGTTGCATGCAAGCTGAGCTAGAATACCCTAATAAAGGCAACTTGTTTTCATTCTGGAGTATTCTCATTAAGATGGAGCTTATTTTCTGATATTGGGGATTATACCCAAGTGATGGGTGAAGTGAAAGGATTAAAGTAGAGCTTGAATGGTTCATGCTTCTTACTTCAAGGATTTAGGACATATGTAGTGAAAGGATTCAAGTAAATGTGCATATGAGAGAGCTTTTGAAAGCATTACTTTGATTTATAAACTCTTCCAGCTCTATGTAAATGGGATAATGTTATCTTATGATACTACAAGAACTAAGGGGTTTCTATATGCCTATGTGGCAAAATCCAACAACAAAACTTGAATGAGTTAATGATGGTGATGATGATAATGATGTTGGGAACGAGATGGTTTGTTGGGAAGTTGGCTTCTTCATGGTAGGAAACTGCTATTCTTATGATTGGACAGTGTGCATTCAAACAAGAATGTTAGGAGGGCTGAGGCTTGGTCCTGGCCAAAGACGTCTTACGCTTAGTAATCTCAGTTGGAAGACTTGAATAGAGCATGTAGAACATGGAGCATGTCTTGGGTTTCTTTGTAGAGAGTCTTATATATGAGACAGAAAAAACAGTTCTTTTTCACTGTTGATTTTGCAAGGCCAGTTGTAAAGTTCCAGTGTCGATATGTGATTGGTTGGCCATGTTAATCATTGTACTTTTGGTGATGGTTGTGGGGCACTCGATGTTAATCATGCCGAGACGCTAATTTCGTTGAAATATAAATAAGGTGAATGAATGGATTTGGATTGTAGTGTCACATAGGCGGTTGATTGAAGAGAGGATGATCATTGAGTATGAACAGGTCTTCTTAGCAATTGGGTTGGTGAAGTAGAATTGTATTCTAACCAATGTTTTAAATATCGGTTATCGAAAATATATCGGACGGCCAAAATTCATATCGGATCCCAGTTATTGGGATATATCGGGGATAAGTAGTAAAAATCGGAGTGTTATATCGGATGGTGAGCATATATAATATAATGTCTTAAAAAGTAATCTAAGCACATTTAATGAAACATAAACATACTTATATGTAAATAACACATGTTTAGGATCACTTACCAATTATTTTTGTTTAGTGGAAGCGAAATAGAATAGGCTAGTATTGTTTTTGTTTAGTGTATGTGGGTTGAATATGGCAAAAAGAGGGTTTTTTGTCTCCAAACCCGAACCAGTTCACTTAGAATGTAAATTGTAGAAAATCGAGTGATTTTAGCCCACGAAATCGGCCGCTTTATCGATTTACACCCATATATCGTGAAAAATCGCCCAAAACTATATGCTATATTTTTGCAAAATCAGATCGGCCATAGCCCAAACCCTATATATCGGGATAAATCGATAAAATAGGCCTATTTTAAAACATTGATTCTAACAAACTCCAAAGAAAATATTCTAATAAAATTCCCATTTGAAGGAATATATGTAAAAATTTGGATATCACTAAGGATATTTGTCGAATACTTGCATATTAGATGATAGTGCTTAGGTACACATTATAAAGAAAATGATAGCTGTGTGAGGAGCCACAAGATGATTCTGTAAAAGAAATATTAAAGACATTATAAGTAGTTCATCATAAACTTCTTGTGCATTCAGTTTCTAAATAATCTAGCTTCTATTTGTAGATAGGAAAATTGCTTGTCATTAGCTCTTGTTGCATCTCTATTTTCTATAATATGCAGATTTCGATGATTTGAGTACATAATATGTATACATGAAAAGCTTGGCAAGCTCTCCAAGCTTCCTTTTGGCTTGCTCTTTAGCCTTGGCAAGGCGCCATTCATCTTAACAGTTTGGATGTACACTGGTTCTGCTATCATAGCATGTATGTATGTAAAGGTGCTTTTTTTCCCCTTATATTTCTAGGTGAAGGGTAGGATTTATATGCCACTTGCTGCCGCATATACCCATGTAAACATCTTTGTTCAATATAATCAAACGTCCACCTTGTTTGTTCTTTTGCTGTCTAGCAACTCTAATCCGGTGTTTACAAGGCCGAACTTATCATCTTCTCTTCTTCTTTCATAAAGGAGACATTCTGTGTAAGATTAAACCTTTAGTTAATTTCATGTTGTTATATATGTTGGTTGGTATCCCTCTTGAAACCAAGACTGGCCTTTTGGCGGATTCCGTGTAGGGTCAAGGTCAAAGTTAGAATCTTCCAATTCAAGCTCATGGTTTTATTGGATGGTTTCCTGTCATTCCTGTTGTCCCTAAAGAAAGGGAGTGAGTGCCTCGACTCCAATGAAATGGTTTCTTTTTAAGAGAGTAGCGGACCTCTAGTTAGCAAACTCTTAGGCTTCCTAAATCATATAGTATGATGAACCTGGAGCTGTAGCCTGAAGGGGTAGTAGGCTGGATTAGGGATTAAATCATATAGTATGATGAATCTGGAGCTGTAGCCTGAAGGGGTAATAGGCTTTGATTAGGGTTTTATAGAAATGGTTTCACCGTATAGGTGCCACATAATTCTTTTGACAATAGGCATCCTTGAATAGAGTTAGTTTTGATATAAAAGCTAACGATTAGCTTCTTGGATCCATGTTTTCTTTCGAGCACTTAGAGCATGGAGGTATTATGTAAGTGGGAGTTTGTGGAAGTGGTAGAGGATACCTGGAAAGCAATCATTGTAGTTTTGGAGTAATGAGGATATCTATAAGACTATAAAGCATAATCAGTGAATAACTGTTGTAATATTTAATAGTGTAACTTGTAAGACCAAGCAATAGCGAGAGCTAATCAAACTGATCAACTATATAAATATAACCAAAGAAAAGTTTGGTTAACTCTACTCTTTAATAACAAGTGTTCTATGTTTTCCAGTGTTTTTCCAGCAGAAGCCTGTGATACAATAGGAGGAGAAGCCTGCACTGTTGACATGTTTCCAGAGGCAAAACCTGAAACACCAGTTACCAACACCAAAGCAAATGTGAGCTCAGAGGAGGTTGAAAGAGATTACATGGAGTACAGTGAGCCCAAAACGTAAGTATACTAATATTCATAATTGACACAAAAAATTAACAAAAAGAAAGAAGAAGTGACTCATAAATTCTTTGAATATTATTGATGTAGGGTGTTCCCTGGTGAGGCCTGTGATGATCTTGGTGGAGAATTCTGCGAGCCAGAGTATCAGAAGGGTGTTTTTGTAGAGAATGCATGATCTAGATAAAGGGATGTCTCAACGTGTAATTTTAGCACTAAATGAATGTATAATTCTGATGTATAAAGAGTCACAAAGCAATATCCATGTTATAGCACTAGATTTTTGTAAGTGTTGTCCAAAGCAAGTATTTATGTTCTAATTAGCCTTTTCTTTTACTATACATATCATGGCTTTTCATATAATATCACAAAAATTATTATAAACTTTAGGAAACTGTGACTCGTAACCGGTAGGGATTCTAACAGAACTACCTCGGTAGGAGTAGGGTGATCTACACCATAAATAGAAGAGTTGTAATTGCCAAACTAATCCTCTAACCAAATGTGAATGATATAAATCAACCTTTTCTATATGGTGTTCTGACAGAATCCTCACTCACGGGTAACTATCACGTATTTCAGATATTTTCACAAACTACAATATGCTTTGTGATAACATGTGATAGTTTTATGCTGATTTGAGATTTCTCCATAGTTTTATCAAGTTTGTTCATAATGATTTTATAGAAATTTCTAATAATTAATGATAATTTAGTGAGATTTAAGCTAATTTCAAATAGGGTTTTCTCGATATTAAGTCTCCGAAATCTTTAGTATCAGCATATATTAAAATAAGGCATTCAAATCTTTTAAAAATAAGTCCCCAAATCTTATAACAAGCTGCTTACTAGAAGCACTAATTTCAAAAAAAAAAATAAAAAATCAAGAGTTTGAAAACTAATTTCAAAATATAAAGATATGGGGAACTAATGTGGAAAAAAACCCAATCAAATGGCAACGTGTCGAGGGTCTGGTTCCACGCGTCTCGAACGCACGGTCTCCAAAACAAACCCGTGAGAAGAAACGAGACAAAACGCCACCACAAATATCTCAAGATTAGGGTTTCTCCGCCCCCCATCGATTTCGCTTTCACGAGCCTCAGGTCGCTCTCCGGTGATCTGACCGCATCGCAATTCGCGCGGCCATGTCCTCCTCTGTCTCCAGCGACCGCGTCTCCGCCGTAGAAGGTTAGGATCCTCCGCCGCCGCTTGAAGAGGGAGGTGATCGGACTCTTTTTTTTCTTTGGAAATTAGCTCACCGGTTACTTTGTTTCGCGTTTCAGATGTCGAGGACGAGAGCGAGATCTCGCCCCCAAGGCCACACTGAGCAGCTAACTTGCCCTAAAGTTGTTCATTTGATGTAAATTTTATGAATCTTTGTTAGGTAACTTTGACTACATTCAAAGGAATCGCTTGTTTTCTTTGCTAATTCTTGAAATAGACATTTGATGAAAGTTTTTCCCCCGTAAACTGACAAGTAGGTCTAGTAATGCAATTTCTGACTGAAATTGTGAAATTTGACAGCTTATTGTTCTTGAATATCAACATATTTCATTAAAAAAGAAAAAAAAGAGGATGTGATCATATTCTTGTGGCTGAAAAAGGATTATTTTATCGCCGAATCTCACATGCACAACCATCTCACAGACACATGTATCAGAACATGAGTGTTGTAAAAAAAAATGAGGTTTTCATTTTTTTTTTTACATGCACTTGTGAAAACATGTTCTTCGTTCGTAGACCACTTTCGTCTTGTTTCATCCTGGATTACGGCAGGTTATATGATGAATCTTGACCAGGTTTTACTCTTGGAGGAAGGGTTAGCACAGCCACCGTGGAAACTACTTTTTTCTTGGTGGGAAAAATGAAGAATCCCCTTGCCTACTTCAGTAGGCAGTCTTGAAAAGAACTAGTAATGTAAGTGGCCGCCATTTATAACTCATTACTGAAAAATTCTGAATCAAATACACAGGAGATGTGATCATATTCTTGTGGCAGAAAAATGCATCCTTGTTACCATAAATCAGTACCAGTTGTGCTCATTCAATTTAGAAACAATTTAGCTTCTGCTTGTAGATAGGAGAATTGTATGACATTAAGAAACTCAGCTCTTGTTGCCTCTATTTTCTATAATCGTGTTTTGAAGATTGGAGTAAAATAGTATATTTACATGGAAGCTGGATAAGCTCTCCAAATTTCCTTCTGGTTTGCCGTTTAGCCTAGGTAAGGCGCCATTCATCTTAACAGTTTGGGTGTAACCTGGTTTTGCTATTACTGCAGGTATGTAAATATGCTTCTCGTGTTGTATTTCCAGCAGAAGGCAGGGTATATATGCCACTTGCTACCCTTCCTATAAATATCTTTGTTCAATGTAATCAATGTCCACCTTGTTTTCTCTTTCGCTATCTAATAACTCTAATCTTTGTGTTTAAAAGTCCTGACTTGTCATTTTCTTTGCTCATACAGGACAAATTCTATTGAAGAATAAATGTTTAGTTAATTTCATAGTATTAGATAGGTTGGTTGGTTTCCCTCTTGAATCTGAGACTTACCTTTTTGTGGATTCCTGGTTGGGTTGAAATTGGAATCTGAGACACTAGCTCACTTCTTCACTGGTGGTTTGCTATCATGAAAGGAATTGAGTACCTTGACTATAATGAAATGGATACCAGCATGGACCTCTAATTAGCAGTAGCAACTATGAGAACAGGTTATTTGTTGTCTTTTGTTGGTCACATGGGGATTATTCTGTCGGAAGTCAAAGCATGTCAAGTTTTTTAAACCGTAGGCTTGGTTTGGCAAAAACTGAGCTAGATTAAACCTGATTTTATTAGCTCAAAGTTTAGATCTTAACCAAATTAGGATTGTTTCCACCCACCTGTATCAGAACTAACCTAATTAAGGCTTTAACTAGGTTAGTGAGAAGTTACTAAACACTGATGTAGAGTATGATGAATGTCCCTGAAGAAGCAATATGCTTGGATTAGGGAATATATAGAAACGACATGATTGAAGAGACTATGTAGAGTTGTTAATTAGATAGTAGAATTGTTAATTAGATAACATAAAAGTAACACTTGTGATCCATGTTTCTTTTAGAGCACTCAGAGCATGATGGTATTATGTAAGTGGGAGTTTGTGTGAGTGGTAAAAGGATTAAGTTTATAGTTTTGAGGAGCTATGTAAGTGGGAGTCTATGTTGAGTTGTTTGGATATAAACTTACTGTTCAAGCCCGCTATTAAGAACGTCCAAGTTCAAATATTTGATGTGTAACCTCTCTTCATTCGTCTATGTGGTGCTATAGTCCAAATCGAATCACCAATTGTATCTACACATCAACATTATTAGTGTCATGACACGGTTAGCTCCGAGTGCACTACCATCACTACTAAAAATGCAGCGATTAACAAAGTAAACCAATCACAGGTCGATAGTTGTCACTCTACACCTAGCATTGTAGCATCAAGCATGGAAAGCAACTACTTTCGTGCCTCATATATAAGACTCTCCAAAGAATTTGCTCTTAGAGATTTCATATTCATCTTCTACATTCAAGTCTTTCAATAGAGATAAGCACTACTTGATAGTTGGACGATTTTGGTGAGATTTAGCCCCAACCCTCATAATGCTCTTTATGTTAGCGCAGATTGTTCGATTATTGGAAAAAGAAACACTTGCCCTTTAAGAGGCTGACTTTCTTCTCTACACCATCATCATTGTCATCAACTCATCCAAGTTCTATTGTTTGAATCTTGTCACATAAGTACGTGACAACTCCTGTATTTCTTATATTAACAATTAAGAAAGATGTGGGCCGGACTGTTTTGGATAGAGTTGTTGTTAGGTAGGAGGGTAAGTAGAAGTTAAGAAAAATAGTATTCAAACTCAGATGGTCAAGATTTCTAGCTATTCATCTAAAAGTGAGCTCAATGGGTAGATCTCTCATTTCTACTTTGGATTTGTTTTGGCTTTTCACAAGACGGTCGTTTGATTATAAATGGTAGCATTTGCCTGGAGGATATCAGAATTCAGAATGGGATAGAGTATATGGTCATTTAGGTGAGATTGCCATATGGTGGTAATATTAGCATAAGTTGGCTAAAATAAGATTAATGTATGGTGGTTTGCATGTCGCATATCCGCTTGAATAAGAAGACTGTTTCTTCAAACTTTTCAAGTGATTGTCTGTTAGCCCATCTGTTCCTTTATTAGACTTGCAGGATTATGTGTTTCAGACTTCTGACATTTAGAATTAGTGGAATAACCCAAAACAGAAGCAAATTTTTCGGATGCGGTTTAATGTAAACCAGAGCTAGAAGATCCTATTAAAGGATCTTCTAGAGTACTCTCATTAAGATGGAGCTTATTTAGAGGATTATATCGAACTGAGTGCAGGTGAAGTTAAAAGATTGAAGCAGAGGTTGAATAGTAGGATGTTACTTCAAGGATTTAGGACCTTTGTAGTGAAAGGATTCAAGTAAATGTGCATATTTAATAGCTATTGAAAGCAACCAGACCTTTGTATTGAAAGGATTCAAATAAATGTGCATATTTAATAGCTATTGAAAGCAACCAGACCTTTGTATTGAAAGGATTCAAATAAATGTGCATATGTAATAGCTACAGAAAGCAATCAGACGTTGTAGTGAAAGGATTCAAATAAATGTGCATATTTAATAGCTATTGAAAGCAACCAGACCTTTGTATTGAAAGGATTCAAGTAAATGTGCATATTTAATAGCTATTGAAAGCAACCAGACCTTTGTATTGAAAGGATTCAAGTAAATGTGCATATTTAATAGCTATTGAAAGCAACCAGACCTTTGTATTGAAAGGATTCAAATAAATGTGCATATTTAATAGCTATTGAAAGCAACCAGACCTTTGTATTGAAAGGATTCAAATAAATGTGCATATGTAATAGCTACAGAAAGCAATCAGACGTTGTAGTGAAAGGATTCAAATAAATGTGCATATTTAATAGCTATTGAAAGCAACCAGACCTTTGTATTGAAAGGATTCAAATAAATGTGCATATTTAATAGCTATTGAAAGCAACCAGACCTTTGTATTGAAAGGATTCAAGTAAATGTGCATATTTAATAGCTATTGAAAGCAACCAGACCTTTGTATTGAAAGGATTCAAGTAAATGTGCATATGTAATAGCTACAGAAAGCAATCAGACGTTGTAGTGAAAGGATTCAAATAAATGTGCATATTTAATAGCTATTGAAAGCAACCAGACCTTTGTATTGAAAGGATTCAAATAAATGTGCATATTTAATAGCTATTGAAAGCAACCAGACCTTTGTATTGAAAGGATTCAAATAAATGTGCATATTTAATAGCTATTGAAAGCAACCAGACCTTTGTATTGAAAGGATTCAAATAAATGTGCATATGTAATAGCTACAGAAAGCAATCAGACGTTGTAGTGAAAGGATTCAAATAAATGTGCATATGTAATAGCTACAGAAAGCAATCAGACGTTGTAGTGAAAGGATTCAAATAAATGTGCATATGTAATAGCTACAGAAAGCAATCAGACGTTGTAGTGAAAGGATTCAAGTAAATGTGCATATGTAAGAGCTTTCAACAGCATTGCTTTGATTCATAAACTATTCCCTCTATGCAAATGGTATAGTGTTATCATGTTAGTACAAGAATAAAGGGGCTGTACAAGAATAAAGGGGCTTATCACACACATACGTGGCAAGGGTCAACAATAAAACTTGGATGAGTTATTGTTGATGGTGATGATGATAATGATGTAGTAAATGAGATGTTTTGTTGGGAACGCCAGTTTGTTGATGGTTAGGCAAATGTTGTTTTATGATTGGACAGCTCGCATTCAAATCTGAGCTTTAGGAGGATTGATCCTGCCCTTTGGCGCTTTAAGTCAATATTTTAAAATTGTAAATCTCAATTGAAAGACTTGAAGAGAGCATGTAGGATGGGGAACATAGCTTGGGTTTCTTTGCACGAGTCTAATGTATAAGGTAGAGCGGTTGTTTTCATGATTGATGTTACAAGGCGGTGAAAGTTACAGTTATCGACATGTGATTGGTTCACGATGTTAATCACTACACTTCTAACAAGAATTGTATAGCACTCGACGCTAACCATGCTCGGATGCTAAACATGCTAATATATAGATACAATGAGGTAATTGATTTGGACAGTGAGTGCCACGAAGCGCCATTTAAGAGAGGAGGATCACGGATATCGTGTCTTGGACTTTTAGCTTAAGGTTTTCTTGGGCTTGGGCGATAGAGTTGTATCCTAACAATCTCAAAAGATGAAAATGTTCTAAAAGTGATTCCCGATTGGAGTATAGTATACGTAAAATTTTGTAATCTCTGAGGTTCTTTATAAACTCTAGCATGTTGGCATGTGCAAGCGCACGTGCAACAAGTCGTTAAATTGTTATCGAAATATCATGTACCTTACTCGTACATGTTAACTATCTTATGATATGTAGAAAATGCATCCTAAGTTATTATTTAGTAACTAAATTGATAAGCAATCTTGATACATAAGTTTCAGGAGTTTATTTTTAGCATATTATAATTGAAGTAGGTGATGTGATATAAAATAAAAATCAGAAAAATACGACAATAGAACTCTATAATAGAGCTTTTAGTGTAGTATTCAATTCAAGTTGGACAATTTGCTTATGTGCCCATACGTTTTTATCGGAAAAGTTATGTAGTAAATATATTGTTTTACTTGTTTGTAATTATCTAGTTAATGTTTTAATAAGCTCATTCATTCATTTTTTATGAACTCCAATTAACAATAATACATTTTAGCCAATTGCTAAAATTAAGCAACACCCTTACCACATGTTTTTCCTCCAAAAAATAAAATAAAGATATATAAGAATTCCAATGTAAAAGCAATCAATTTGAGTTACTTATGCAAAAAAACATTCTTTTTTGATGAGTGTAATAAAAAGAAAGATTTGAGACTGTGATGAACTGGACATAGATTCTAAATTGATTTGGAAGGAAAAAGGAAAATATTTAATTTTTACATAATTTTTCATATGATGAAACTCCTAAAAGATATATTGATTTTTGGATAAATGGCAATTTGTTTGTTTCAGTATGACTTGAATAGTCAAGATATTGAGAGAAAGTAGCAAAGTTCCACAAGGTATCCATTTTTGTTGAACTTCCAATCTAGTAATTTATTAACAAAGATATGACAATACTTCTTTTTACTTAATAAACCCTTAGTTATGTTCATGTTGGACTTCATGCAAAAATCTTCATACTGGAGGACTTGTTAGCAATAGTTCTCTCTATATTAGTTTAGTTGTGTATATGGAGAGAAGGCGCTAGAAGATAAAATAGCACTGATGGAAAAGAGGAGAAGATACTGTAGCAAGATAAATTTATGAATTTTTTCCCCAGTCAATTTTAGTACATTCAAGGGAATTCCCTTGTTTTCTTGGTAATTTGGTGAAATAGATATCTGATGGAAGTTCTTTTCCCTAAACTGACAAGTAGCTCTATTAATGTAACAAGTCCTAACTTTTGACTAAAATTGTGAAATTTGACAGATTATGGTACTTGAATATCTGCACATTTCATAGAAAAACTCTTTGTTCTTCCCTGCATACATGTATTTAATAAGAGGATGATATACTTAATAAAGATCCATTTGGACGGCGATGCATCCAGAGAAGAGGTTATTCTAATGCCAAGTCTTGCATGGTACAACAATCTTTATATACTCAGAATAGATATCATTCACCTAAATGTTGATAAAACATGAAATTTTCCATGAAAATTTCAGTTTTCTTGTTAATACTCTTGTGAGAACATGTTCTTGCTTCATAGTCTTGTGAGAACATGTTCTTGCTTCATAGATCACTTTGGTCTTGTTTCATCCAGGAATACAGCAGGTCATAAGATGAAGGTTGACGCGGTTTTTCTCTTGTAGGAAGTGTTAGCAAAGCCACCAGCGAGATTTCCTTTTCTTGGAGGGCGAAATGAAGAGCCCCTTGCCTACTTCAGTAGGGAGCCTTGAATAGAACTATTACAGTATTACTGAAAGTGACCACCATTTATAACTCCATACTGAAAATTTCTGAATCAAATCCAGGAGATGTGATCACATTCTTATAGCAGAAAATGCGCTGTTGTTACTGCAAATCGGTACTAATTTTGCTCATTCAATTTCTAAACAATTAAGCTTCTGTTTGTAGATAGGAAAATTGTACGTCATTGGGAAACTCAGCTTTTGTTGCACCTCTATTTTCTATGATGCAGGATTTAAAGATTGGACTAAAATAGTTCATATACATGGAAAGCTGGACAAGCTCTCCAAACTGCCTCATGATTTGCCGTTTAACCTGGGTAAGGTGCCATTCATCTTAATAGTTTGGATGTGCACTGGTTCTGTTATCATAGTGGGTATGTAGAGATGGCTTTTTTCTTATATTTTCCAGCATCAGGGCAGGGTTTATATCCCACTTGCTACCATTTATACCCATCGACATATCTTTGCTCAATATAATCAGCATCCACCTTGTTTGCTCTTTCTCTATCTAGTAACTTTAATCCTGGTGTTTTCAAGCTCTAACTTGTCATCTTGTCTTTTTCTTTTTTCTTTTGTCTTTTCTTAGCTCATACTAGAGAAATCTGTGCAAGAAAATATGCTTATTTAACTTCATGATGTTATACAGATTGGTCGGTTTCCTTCTTGAATCTGAGACTGATTCTTTTAATGGATTCCCGATTTAGTTGAAATTAAAATCTTTCAACTAAAGCTGAACTAAAGCTCACTGGTCTACACGGTGGTTTTTTATCATTCCTGTTGTCTCTAAAGAAAGGAATTGGGTTTCTTTACTATAATGAAATGGATTCTTATTTAAGAGAGCAGCAACATGGATCTTTAATTAGCAGTGCTACCTATGAGAAGAAGTTGTGTGTTGTCTTTGTTGGTCACCTAGGGATTATTTTGTGGGAAATCAAAGTCTCGTTTCCAAAACCATAGACAATATGAAGCTGGAGGTGTAGCTGGAAGGGGTAATAGACTTGGATTAGGGATTCATAGAAATAGTTTCACTGTTTAGGTACGACTTTCTTTTAGGACTAGGCATGATCAAAGAACCTATGTAGAGTTGTTAATTAGATGACATGAAAGCAATTGTTAGCTTCTTGGGATCCTTGCTTTCTTTTTTGAGCACTTAGTGCATGATATTATAATGCAAGTGGGAGTTTGTGGAAGTGGTAAAAGGATGGTATAATTGTTTTGAGGAAGTTGTCTGGCTACAAGCCTACTGTCCAAGCCCATCTGCTAAGAAAGCCCAAGATGTGATATTTAATGCTCAGTCTCTCTCAAATCAACGTTTATGTGGCTCTACAGTCCAAATCACCTGTCATATCTATACATCAGCGTGATTAACATCTCAGCATGGTTAGTATCGAGTGCTTTATTATCACTGTCGAAAATGCAGTGATTGGCAGAGTTAACCAATCAATGGCCCACGACTGTCACCCTATAGCTAAGCCTGTACCATTAAGGATGGAAAACAACTACTTTCGCACATGATATAGAAGATTCTCTCTACAGAAACCTTAAATGTGCTCCACATACTCAGAATTTATATTCATCTTCTATATTTAAGACTTCTAATTGGGATTATTATCTACAAAGCACTAACTTGAGAGTCGGAGACTTTTAGTCAGGACTAAGTCCCAACCCTTGTAACACTTGTTTTAGAGAGCGAGTTGTTTGGTCATTGGAACAACATTGGAACAACAATCACCAACCTTGTAAGAGGCTGACTTTCTACAAAACATCACGTTCCCTACAGCAGCACCATCATCATCGTCGTCGTCATAAACTCATTCAAGTTCTGTTGCTTGGATCTTGCCATGTCGGTACATGATAACCCTCTTTATTTCTTGTATTAACAATTCTCATATTGGACACAAAAGATGTTGAAGTGTTTTGGATAGAGTTGTTAGATAGGAGGCTACGTAGAAATTTAGAAAAATACTATTCAAACTCATGGAGGATCAAGACTTCGTGTTCATCCAGAACTAAACCCACCTAAATTTTATATTTGATACAAGTGATTGGATCTCTCATTCCTAGTTTGGATTTGTTATGGCTTTTTGAGTTATCATCAGTGGTAGAGCTTGCTTAGAGGATATTGGATTAGGATATGGTATAGGTTGTTTCCGTGAGTTTACCATATGGTGATAATATAAGCATAGGTTGGTTGGATGAAATTACTATAAGCATTGGTAGGTTGGATGAAATTACTATATGGTGGTTTGCATATCACATACCTGCTTGAAGAAGACTATTGAATTAGCTTATACTCGTATAATCATGGAATTTATTTACTGGGAGTTTAATATGCTTTTCAAGTGACTGTTTGTTAGGCCATCTATTCCTTTACTAAGGCTTGCAGGGTTATGGTGTTCCAGGCTTCAGATGTTTAGAATTAGTCGATTAATCCAAAACAGGAGTTTTTTTTTAATGTAGGTTGCATGCAAGCTGAGCTAGAATACCCTAATAAAGGCAACTTGTTTTCATTCTGGAGTATTCTCATTAAGATGGAGCTTATTTTCTGATATTGGGGGATTATACCCAAGTGATGGGTGAAGTGAAAGGATTAAAGTAGAGCTTGAATGGTTCATGCTTCTTACTTCAAGGATTTAGGACATATGTAGTGAAAGGATTCAAGTAAACGTGCATATGAGAGAGCTTTTGAAAGCATTACTTTGATTTATAAACTCTTCCAGCTCTATGTAAATGGGATAATGTTATCTTATGATACTACAAGAACTAAGGGGGTTTCTATATGCCTATGTGGCAAAATCCAACAACAAAACTTGAATGAGTTAATGATGGTGATGATGATAATGATGTTGGGAACGAGATGGTTTGTTGGGAAGTTGGCTTCTTCATGGTAGGAAACTGCTATTCTTATGATTGGACAGTGTGCATTCAAACAAGAATGTTAGGAGGGCTGAGGCTTGGTCCTGGCCAAAGACGTCTTACGCTTAGTAATCTCAGTTGGAAGACTTGAATAGAGCATGTAGAACATGGAGCATGTCTTGGGTTTCTTTGTAGAGAGTCTTATATATGAGACAGAAAAAACAGTTCTTTTTCACTGTTGATTTTGCAAGGCCAGTTGTAAAGTTCCAGTGTCGATATGTGATTGGTTGGCCATGTTAATCATTGTACTTTTGGTGATGGTTGTGGGGCACTCGATGTTAATCATCTTAGACGCTAATTTCGTTGAAATATAAATAAGGTGAATGAATGGATTTGGATTGTAGTGTCACATAGGCGGTTGATTGAAGAGAGGATGATCATTGAGTATGAACAGGTCTTCTTAGCAATTGGGTTGGTGAAGTAGAATTGTATTCTAACCAATGTTTTAAATATCGGTTATCGAAAATATATCGGACGGCCAAAATTCATATCGGATCCCAGTTATTGGGATATATCGGGGATAAGTAGTAAAAATCGGAGTGTTATATCGGATGGTGAGCATATATAATATAATGTCTTAAAAAGTAATCTAAGCACATTTAATGAAACATAAACATACTTATATGTAAATAACACATGTTTAGGATCACTTACCAATTATTTTTGTTTAGTGGAAGCGAAATAGAATAGGCTAGTATTGTTTTTGTTTAGTGTATGTGGGTTGAATATGGCAAAAAGAGGGTTTTTTGTCTCCAAACCCGAACCAGTTCACTTAGAATGTAAATTGTAGAAAATCGAGTGATTTTAGCCCACGAGAAATCGGCCGTTTTATCGGATTTACACCCATATATCAGGAAAAATCGGCCCAAAACTATATGCGATATTTTTTTGCAAAAATCGTATCGGCCATAGCCCAAACCCTATATATCGGGGATAAATCGATAAAATAGGCCTATTTTTAAAACATTGATTCTAACAAACTCCAAAGAAAATATTCTAATAAAAATTCCCATTTGAAGGAATATATGTAAAAAATTTGGATATCACTAAGGATATTTGTCGGAATACTTGCATATTAGATGATAGTGCTTAGGTACACATTATAAAGAAAATGATAGCTGTGTGAGGAGCCACAAGATGATTCTGTAAAAGAAATATTAAAGACATTATAAGTAGTTCATCATAAACTTCTTGTGCATTCAGTTTCTAAATAATCTAGCTTCTATTTGTAGATAGGAAAATTGCTTGTCATTAGCTCTTGTTGCATCTCTATTTTCTATAATATGCAGATTTCGATGATTTGAGTACATAATATGTATACATGAAAAGCTTGGCAAGCTCTCCAAGCTTCCTTTTGGCTTGCTCTTTAGCCTTGGCAAGGCGCCATTCATCTTAACAGTTTGGATGTACACTGGTTCTGCTATCATAGCATGTATGTATGTAAAGGTGCTTTTTTTCCCCTTATATTTCTAGGTGAAGGGTAGGATTTATATGCCACTTGCTGCCGCATATACCCATGTAAACATCTTTGTTCAATATAATCAAACGTCCACCTTGTTTGTTCTTTTGCTGTCTAGCAACTCTAATCCCGGTGTTTACAAGGCCGAACTTATCATCTTCTCTTCTTCTTTCATAAAGGAGACATTCTGTGTAAGATTAAACCTTTAGTTAATTTCATGTTGTTATATATGTTGGTTGGTATCCCTCTTGAAACCAAGACTGGCCTTTTGGCGGATTCCGTGTAGGGTCGAAGGTCAAAGTTAGAATCTTCCAATTCAAGCTCATGGTTTTATTGGATGGTTTCCTGTCATTCCTGTTGTCCCTAAAGAAAGGGAGTGAGTGCCTCGACTCCAATGAAATGGTTTCTTTTTTAAGAGAGAGTAGCGGACCTCTAGTTAGCAAACTCTTAGGCTTCCTAAATCATATAGTATGATGAACCTGGAGCTGTAGCCTGAAGGGGTAGTAGGCTGGATTAGGGATTAAATCATATAGTATGATGAATCTGGAGCTGTAGCCTGAAGGGGTAATAGGCTTTGATTAGGGTTTTATAGAAATGGTTTCACCGTATAGGTGCCACATAATTCTTTTGACAATAGGCATCCTTGAATAGAGTTAGTTTTGATATAAAAGCTAACGATTAGCTTCTTGGATCCATGTTTTCTTTTCGAGCACTTAGAGCATGGAGGTATTATGTAAGTGGGAGTTTGTGGAAGTGGTAGAGGATACCTGGAAAGCAATCATTGTAGTTTTTTGGAGTAATGAGGATATCTATAAGACTATAAAGCATAATCAGTGAATAACTGTTGTAATATTTAATAGTGTAACTTGTAAGACCAAGCAATAGCGAGAGCTAATCAAACTGATCAACTATATAAATATAACCAAAGAAAAGTTTGGTTAACTCTACTCTTTAATAACAAGTGTTCTATGTTTTCCAGTGTTTTTCCAGCAGAAGCCTGCGATACAATCGGAGGAGAAGCCTGCACAGTTGACTTGTTTCCAGAGACGAAGCCTGTAGCATCAGTTACCAGTAGTACCGGGAGGAGAATGAGCTCAGTGGAGGTTGAGAGAGAGTACATGGAGTATAACGACACGAAAATTTACGATACTAATTAACGCAAAAATTTAACGAAAGGAAAAGAAAATGTGACACAAATTCAGTATTCATGATGTAGGTGTTTCCTGGTGAGGCCTGTGATGATCTCGGTGGAGATTTTTGCAAGCCAGAGTATCAGAAGGGTGTTTTTTTTAGAGAATATAACATCGACATAAAGTGATGTGTGAATGTGTAATGTTAGCACTAAATTAATGAAGCTTAGTATAATTCTTGATTCTAACGTTTTTGGAGGACATCCAATATCTCTTACACTCAACTTTATGGTTGATCTGGAAACAGTGGAAGAACTTATTTATAATTGCCAACAGCAAGTATCTAAGTTCTAATTAGCATTTTCGTTTTACTAAATATCATGCATATACTTATATGATATCACAAAATTATTATTAACTTTATGGAACTAATACCTGTCATGCATTTCGGGTATTGCTATTTATATATGCTTTGTGATAGTATGTAATAGTTGTATGCTGATTTGAAAAGCCATTAGAATTTTTCCTCTAAGGACCTGTTTGGTTCATTTCCTTTAAAAAAGGGAGGAAAACATGCTTAGAAACCAATTCATATGGTTTCTATGTATTTCTTGGAATACCAAATTTATTTTTATTTCGACCTGAAATTGAAATGGAGAACGCTAATAGTTAACGATAATTTAGTAAAATTTATCCTAATTTCAAATAAGAAATTCTCAATATTAGTCTCCAACATCTTTCATAGTTTGAAATGAATTCCCCAATCTTTGAGTGTTCTCAAATTAATCCCTCAAATATTCATACTTTGAAATTGAGGAATATGCGTATGCTTGGTATAAAGTTGGTAGTGAAATGGAGGAATTTTAACCGTAAATATGGGTGAGAGTTGTTGGATGTGGGGTTGAGATACATACATCTAACTACTAAGCATTAAATTTATTTTGGTATCAAACATACACATTTTTCTATTTGAAATTAGTCTTTAAATTATTTTAAGTGTTTTCAAATTAGTCCCTCAAATCTTTCACCAAGTTGCAAACTAAAAGGACTAATTTCAAAATATTTAAGAGGTTGGGAACTAATGTCGAAATATAAAGATTTGGTGGGTACTTAAATTCAATGCACTTACAGATTTTTGGGGGGCTGACTAGAAAATATTAAGTTGGGTGACTAATTTCCAAAACAAACCCGTGGGAAGAAACGAGACAAAACGCCACCACAAATATGTCAAGGTTAGGGTTTTCTCCGCCCCATCGGTTTCGCTTTCACGAGCCTCAGATCGCTCTCCGATGATCTGACCGCATCGCAATTCGCGCGGCCATGGCCTCCTCTGTCTCCAGCGACCGCGTCTCCGCCGTAGAAGGTTAGTATCTTCCGCCGCCGCTTGAAGAGGCGGTGATCGGACTCTCTTCCTTTCGAGATTGTAGCTCACCGGTTACTTTGTTTCGCGTTTCAGATGTCGAGGACGACCGCGAGAGATATCGTCTATTGGCTTCCCCAAGGCTACATTGAGCAGGTAACTCGCCCTGAAGTTCTTAATTTAATGTAAAATTGGTGAAATTCAGAGTTTTTTTGGTAAAATTTAGAGCCTTTTCCTCTAAACTGACTAGTAGGTCTAGTAATGCAAAAAAAAAAATCTAACTTTTCTGACTAAAATTGTGAATTTTGACAGCTTATAGTACTTGAATATCAACACATTTCATTTAAGAAAATGTCTTTTTTTCCCTCCCTGGCTATGTATTTAATAAGAGGATGATATTCCGAATGAAGATCCATTCGTTGATAAATCATGAAATTTTTAGTTTTCTTAGTTAATACACCTGTGAAAACATGTTCTTCATTCATAGATCACTTTCGTCTTGTTTTTCTGTGTGAGAGAGGAAGAGTTAGCTAAGCCCACATGATGACTTCTTTTTTTCATGGAGGGAGAAACGAAGTGCCCCTTGCCGACTTCAGTTGGCAGTCTTGAAAAGAACTAGTAATGTAAGTGACCACCATATACAACTCAGTACTGAAATTTTCTGAATCAAATCCAGGATATGTTATCATGTTTATACTATCGAAAACTGCGTCCGCATTACTAATTGTCCATTCGATTTGGAGTCATTAAGAAACTCATCTCTTGTTGCGCCTTTATTTTCCATGCTGCAGATTTTGAAGATTGGAGTGAAGTTGTATAAGTACATGGATAGCTGGGTTAGCTCTCCAAACTGCCTTATGGTTTTCCGTTTAGCCTAAGTAAGGTGTCACTCATCGTATCAGTTTGGATGTATACTTGCTCGGCTATTACAGCAGGTATGTAAATATGCTTTCTGTTATAGTATATCCAGCAGAAGGCACGGTTGATAGGCCACTTGCTACCCTACATGTACATATCTTTGTTCAATATAATCAATGTCCACCTTGTTTGCTTTTTTGCGGTCTGGTAACTCTCATCTTCGTGTTTAAAAGTTCTGGCTTGTCATTTTCTTTGCTCATACAGGAAAAATTCTTTGTAAGAATAAATGTTTAGTTAATTTCATGGTTTTAAATAGGTTTTTGGTTTCCCTCTTGAGTCTGAGACCTGCCTTTTGGTGGATTCTTGGTTGGGTCGAAATTGGAATATTCCAACCCAAGCTGATTGCTTTACACTGTTGGTTTACTGTCATGCCTGCCGTCTCTAAAGAAAGGGATTGAGTGCCTTGACTATAATGAAATGGTTACCTTTTTAAGAGAGGGCAGCAGCTTTTACCTCTAATTAGCAATATCAGCTGTGAGAATAAGTTTTGTTGTCCTTTGTTGGTCATGCGGGGATAATTTTGTAGGAAGTCAAAGCATCTCAGGTTTTTAAAACCATTGGCTTGGTTTGCCAAAAACTGGGCTAGATTAAACCTGGTTTTATTAGCTCAAATTTTAGCTCTTAACTAGATTAGGATTGTTTCCTTCCCTTAAGGCCTTAACTAGGTTAGTGAGAAGTTGCCAAACACTGATATAGAGTATGATGAATCTCCCTCAAGAGGTAATATGCTTGGATTAGGGATTTTATAGAAACGACGTGATTAAAGAGTCTATGTAGAGTTGTTAATTAGATAACATAAAAGCAACTATTTGCTTGCTTGAGATCCGTGTTTCTTTTTCAAGCACTTAGAGCACTATGGTATTATGTATGCGGAAGTGGTAAAAGGATTGAGTTTATTGGTTTGAGGAGGTTGTTGTCTTGCGATAATCCTTCTATCCAAGCCCGACTATTAAGAAAGTCTAATATCCAATATTTGATGTGTAGTCTCTCTTCAATCAGCGTCTACGTAGTGTTATAGTCCAAATCAAATCACACAACGGCATGATTAGCGTCATGACATAATTAACGCCGAGTTTACTACCGTCACTAATAAAAATGCATTGATTAGCAAAGGCAACCAATCACATGTATAGTTGTCACTCGACAACTAGTCTGATAGCATCAGGCATGGAAAGCAACCACTTTCCTACTTCATATGGAAGACTCTCGCCAAAGAATCCTTAAGTATGTTTCACATGCTTTTCATATTCATCTTCTATATTCAAGTCTTTCGATTGATATTTATTATCTACAAAGCACTACTTGAGAGTTGGAAAGTTTTTGGTCGAATTAAGCCCCACACATAATGCTCTTTATGTTAGCGCAGGTTGTTTGATCATTGGAAAAACAATCACTTGCCCTCTAAGAGGCCGACTTTCTTCTCTACAAAACCATCATCATTGTTATTAACTTATCCAAGTTATGTTGCTTGGATCTTGTCAAGTGGGCACGTGACAACCCCTTTGTTTCTTGTATTAACAATTAAGAAAGATGTGGGCTAGACTGTTTTGAATAGAGTTGTTATTAGGTAGGAAGGCAAGTAGAAGTTCAGAAAAATAGTTGTTCAAACTCGCAAATGGTCAAGACTTCTAGCTGTTCATTCAAAAGTGAATTCACTGAAATTTTACATTTGATACAAATGCCTATATCTCTCATTGCTAGTTTGGATTTGTTCTAGCTTTTCTAGTTACTATCATTTCTTGATTATAAATGGTAGCAGTTGCCTAGAGGATATCTGATTGGGATAGAGTATAGGGTTGTTTGAGTGATATTACCATATGGTGATAATATGAGTATAAGTTGGTTGATGAGATTAATGTATGGTGGTTTGCATGTTGCATACCAGCTTGAAGAAGAAGACTATTGAATGCTTATACTTTATTACTCATGAAATTGACTTATTACAAGTTTAATATTCTGGTTTGCATGTCGCATACTAGCTTGAAGCAGAAGATTGTTGTAGAGGACTATTAAATACGTTATACTTTAATACTCATGAAAGTAGCTTATTACAAGTTTAATATGCTTTTCAAGTGTTGTTTGTTAGCCCTTCTGTTCCTTTATTAAGACTTGAAGGATTAATGTGTTTCATACTTCTGGCATTTAGAATCAGTGGAATAACCAAAAACTAGAGCAAATTTTTAGAATGCGGGTTTAATGTAAGCGAGACCTTTAAGATCCTAACCAAGGCAGCTTGTCATTCTAGAGCATTATTATCAAGATGGAGCTTATTTTCTGATATTAGAGAGTAATATCCAACTAAGTGAAGGTGAAGTTAAAAGATTGAAGGAGAGGTTAAATAGTAGACTGCTACTTGAAGGATTTACTTTGTAGTGGAAGGATTCAAATAAATGTGCATATTTAACAATTGTCAAAGGAAATCAGACCTTTGTAGTGAAAGGGTTAATATGTGCATACGTAATAGCTATCAAAAGTAATCAGACCTTTTTCATGAAAGGATTCAAATAAATGTGCATATTTAGTAGCTATCGAAAGCATGGGCGTTGATTCATAAAATATTATAGCTCTATGCAAATGGTATAGTGTTATCATGTTAATGCAAGAATAAAGTGGGTTACCACACACCTACGTGGCAAGATCTAACAACATAACTTGGATGAGTTAATATTGATGGTGATGATGATAATGGTGTAGGAAATGAGATGCTTTGTTGGGAAAGTAAGCTTCTTGATCGGTAGGCAAATGTTATTCTTATGATCGGACATCTTGCCTTCAGATACGAGCTTTAGAAGGGCTGAGGATTGATCGCGGTGAAAGACCAATGCATGTGATAAGGCCAGCTGGAAAATTACAGTTGCTGACATGTGATTGGTTCACGATGTTAATCACTACACTTCTAACAGTAGTTGTAGAGCACTCGACGTTGACCATGCAAAGACGCTAATTATGCTGATATATAGAGACGAGGTAATTGATTTGGACTGTAGTGCCACGTAGGCGCTGATTTAAGAGAGGAGGATCACTGGATATCAGGTCTTGGACTTTTTTAGCTTAAGGTTTTCTTGGGCTTGGGCGATAGAATCCTATCCTAACAATCTCAAAAGATGAAAATGTTCTAATAGTAATTTCCTTAAAAATTTTGTAATCTCTGAGGTTCTTTATGGACGCTAGCATGTTGGCATGTGCAAATGTACGAGACAAATCATTAAATTGCTATGCAAATATCATGTGTCGTACTAACTTATGATGTAGAAAATGCATCCTAAGTTATTATTTCGTAATTAAATTGATAAATAATCTTGATACATGATTTTTAGGAGTTTATTTATTGAGAATATTATAAATGGAGTAGGTGATGTAAAATAAAAAAGAGAAAAACATGATCAATTGACAATAAAAAAAGTTTATAAGAAAGTCAGATTTTCATGTAGTATTCAATCCAAGTTGGAGAATTTGCTTCTGCTTAAATTCATTTATTATTTGAAGGTACGTACATACGTGTATGCATGCATGCACGCACGCATGCACATGCATTCATGCATGCATGCGTTTGATGAACTCTAATCAACAATGATGCAGTGTTAGTAAATTGCCAAAATTAAACAACACCCTTACCATAACTTTTTCCTCCAAAAAAATAAAATAAAAATATATATAAGTATTTCAATGTAAAATTAATCAATTTGAGCTACTTACGGAAAAACATTCTTATTTGATGAGCGTAATAAAAAGAAAGATCTGAATCTGTGATGAACTTGACTTGGCATACATTCTAAATTTTTGTCATTTTATTTTTATTTTTTATTTATAGCTTGGAAGGAAAAAAGAAAAATATTTATTTTTACGTGATTTTTGATATAATTGAAACTCTTTAAAAGTCTGTAGATTGTTTGGAATAAATGGCAATTTGATTGTTTCAACATTACATGAATAGTCAAAACTATTGAGAGAAAATATGAAGTTGCACAAAGTATCTTTTTTGTTGAACTTCTAATCTAGTGATTTATTCACTAAGATAGACAATATTATTTTTATTTTTATGTTAATAAGACCTTAGATATATTCACGTTGGACTTGATGCAAAAATCTTTATATTGGAGGACAAAATAATATTGAAGAAAAGGAGGACAAATGTACTGTGGCAAGATGATTTTTTGAATTTTAGTGTTTCCTTCAGTCAATTTTGACTACATTCAAGGGAATTCCTTTGTTTTCTTTGTTAATTTCGTGACATAGATATTCGATGAAAGTTCTTTTCTGTATACTGACAAGTAGCTCTACTAATGTAACAAATCCTAACTTTCTGACTGAAAATTGTGAAATTTGACAGCTTATGCTACTTCAGTATCTACACATTTCATTAAATAACTCTTTGTTCTTCCCTGCCTATGTATTTAATAAGATGATGGTATTCTTAAGAAAAGATCCACATTATTTAACAAGAGCACGGTACGACAAGCTTCATGTACACAGAATAGATATCGTTCACTTAAATACTCTTGTGAAAACATGTTCTTTGTTCATAGATTGTTTTATCCAGGAATACAGCTGGTCATAAGATCAAGGTTGACCAGGATTTTGTCTTGGAGGAAGGGTTAGCAAAGCCACCATGGAGGCTTCTTTTTTCTTGGAGGGAGAAATAAAGAGCCCCTTACCTACTTCAGTTGACAGTCTTGGAAAGAACTAGTAATGTAAGTGACCACCATTTATAACTCAGTACTGAAAATTTATGAATCAAATCCAGAAATATGCAGTCATATTCTTAGACTATTAGTGCACATTCAATTTGGAATCAAGCTTTTGTTTGTAGATAGGAGAATTGCATGTCATTAAGAAACTCATCTCTTGTTGCACCTCTATTTTCCATAATGCAGGTTTTAAAGATTGGAGTAAGATAGTGTATATACATGGAAAGCTTGGTAAGCTCTTAGCTCTCCAAACTTTAGCCTAGGTATGGTGCCCTTCATTGTAGCAGTTTGATGTAGACCGGTTCTGCTAGCCTTATACCCATGTACATATCTTTGCTCAATATGATCAACATCCTCCTTGTTTGCTCTCTGTCTAATAGCTCTAATCCTGGTGTTGACCTGGTGTTGACAAGTTCTGACTTGTCATCTTCTCTTTTTCTTTGTTCATACAGGAGAAATTCTATGCAAGAAATAAATGTTTAGTTAATTTCATGGTGTTATATAGGTTGGTTTCCCTCTTGAACCTGAGCCTGACCTTTTGGTGGATTCACAGTTTGGTCGAATTAGAATCCAACAAAAGGTCACTGCTTTAAATTCCTGCTATCTCTCAAGAAAGGGAGTGAGTGCCTTGACTTTAATTCCTGCTATTTCTCAAGGAAGGGAGTCATTGCTAAACACATTGGTTTAACTCTTGCTAATCTCTCAAGAAAGGGAGTGAGTGCCTTGACTCTAATATTAAGAGACGGTAGCAACATGGACCTCTAATTAGCGAACACTCAGGTTTCCTAGGCCATATAGTATGATGAATCCGAGGCTAGGATTATGGATGTATAGAAATGACTTCAACATTTAGATACCAAATATTCGTTTAAGAAGAGGCATGATTCAAGATTGTGTGTAGAGTTGTTAATTAGATGACATAACTGAAACTATTAGCTTATCGGGGTACATGCTTTCTTTTTGAGCACTTAGAAGTGGTAAAAGGATAAAGTTTATTGTTTTGAGGAGATTTTTGTTTGATATAATCCTATGCTCCATACTCAGCTACTAAGAAGGTCCAAGATCTAATACTTGATGCTCGATCCCTCTCCAATCAGCGTCTACGTGACATTATAGTTCAAATCAAATCACATGTATATCAACATATCGACGCAATTAGTGTATCAGAATGGTTAGCGTTGAGCACTCTGTCCTCATTGTAAAAAATGCAGCGATCAACAGTCAACCAATCATAAGTCTACAACTGTCACCCTACAGCTGGTCATGTAGCATTAAATATGAAAAGCAACTACTTTTCCACCTCATATAGAAGACTCCCTCCAAAGAAATCTTTAAGTATGTTTCACATGCTCTTAAGAAATTTTTTAGGGGTTTTTGTTTTTAGGCCCAAAAATTTACCCTAGTTTATCTTTAAACCACACTAATTTATTTTGTATCATTGAACTCACTTGTCTTTATGTATTTATCTCTAGATCCAACTTGTAAAATACAATACATACATATGTGGGCCCCCTTAATTTTTTTAAATATCCCATTATACCCTTCCCCAACCCCTTCCTTTGTTCCTGCATTCTTTCATATGTGGGCCCCTTAAAAAAATTTTAAAATCCAATTATACCCTTCCCCAACCCCCCTTCTCTCTCTCTATTTCTCAATTAATTCTCCTCTCTCTTTAATTATTCTCTTGTTTTATTATTCTACTCTTATGAACCCATTAATTAATTCTCAACCACTCTTATGAATCCATCAATTAATTCTCAACTTCATTAATGCGTAGGGTGTGGTTGCTTGATTTTGGTAGAGATTCATCAATTTCTTAGTAATTTAAGGTATAGTTTTGCATTTTACTCAACTACTTAATTTATAGCATTAATTTCTCATTTTATTCATGAAAAATATTTCACATTATTATTCATGAATTCATGAAAATTATTTCACATTTATAGGTAGTTAAATTTAATTTTAGTTGATTATCTTTGATGAAATTTTGTACAAATTTGATTATTTTTGTGACAAACATAGATGGATGAAAAATTGTATTGTGCATTGACGGGTTTTAGAGAAAATAATCACTTTTTTAAATTGAATGTCAATGGAAAATAATCATTTCTTATATACCCAATTCCTGACGATGACAAGTCATATATAGATGATGAAAATATGGTGATTCGGCCGCCAACAATAATTCTTCGTGGAAAACCAAGAACAAAGCGCATTCCTTTAGCATTGAATTCCCTCATAAAGAGTTAAAGTGTAGTAGATGTCAGCAGTACGGTCATAATCGTAGAATATGTAGACAACCTATTGCAGACTAAATTAGCTTTTATATTTTAACTTTTGGAACATTTAAGCAAAATATTACAACCATGTATGAGTTTTTGTGTTATACTTTTGTGTAAGTGACATACACTTTATTTTATAAGATATGACTGTGTTTGTTATGTGTTTGGTATGATTGTTTTGTTATGTGTTTAATATGATTGTGGACTATTCAGGATAACCCGGTATGATTGTGCACTTTTAGGATAACCCGCTACACTTTCAGGATAACCCGCTATACTTTCATAACGACCCGATATATTTCATAATATCACGTTATACTTTCATAATAACCCGCTATACTTTCATAATATCACGCTATATTTACAGAATAACCTGCTATACTTTCATACTATCACGCTATACTTTCATACTATCACGCTATACTTTCATAATAACCCGCTATATTTTCGTAATATCACGCTATACTTTAATAAGGGACCATGATCATATCCAATACCATTGTCCACACAAAATACATCAATTACTATAAAATACATCCAAAATCACAAAATACATAAGGGAACACAAAGATCCCATCATATCTAATACCATTGTCCACATAAAATACATCCAAGATCACAATATACATTAAACATGACAATATACACAAGTATATAAAATGAACAAATTATATCTGTCAAAAGTCAGTACCATTGTCTATACAAAATACATCGAAATCACAAAATAAACGCTACATTTTTTATGTTGCCCCCGATTCAGAGGCTTTCCCTTCAGATAGAAATAGGACTACGATATGAGCTCTATGCTCGCACAATTCTTTTGGTCTATTGAAATCGGTTGACCGGAGGCTAGGCTGAACATGTATGCCATCAAGAACACCCCGCAATCTAAGCTACTGTAAGTACAAATATAAAAGTTCTCAACCAAGTTCTTACCCGCAATATATAATTTCTGTGTCAGAATATACAAAAAAATAACATACGAAGAAGTTGAATACACTTACCCATGGTTTCGAGGTACTTCAACACTTTCTATCTCAGAAAAAGCTCCAATATCCAAATTCTAATTATCGGGTATGGAATCCAAATTCTAATTATCGGGTATGGAATCCAAATTCTAATTATTGGGTATGGAGGACATAAGTTTCACTCTGAAATCAGTAGCATCAGACATGTATCCGCAGAGAGAGGAGTAATGATAAAATATTTTTTCTTTTAGAGATAATACCAACATGTGCCAATGAAATGAAATTAAAAGTGGGAAAATAATCTTATCAAGCTCAAAAAAACGTTTAGTCGTTAATGACTTAAACATACGTTCGACACTTTACAGATTATTTTCATTAATGCATATTTACAAAAAATAAAAAAGCTAACTTTTAGTATTTAACATGATATATGAATACTACTTATAATCTCCAATCGGATTTGTACTTACGGTTACCCATGGACTACAAATATGTATGTCCTTTGCATATTTTGGATTCTTCTCCATCAACTTATTTAAAGCACAACATATGAGGCTATGATTTGAAATGTACATATCAAAATAAAATTAGAACACACACTAGCACAACATATATGTTAAGAATATTTTACATACAAAATTATAAACATTAGAATTATATTCTAGTACGTTGTATGAAGCATGAAAAAAGGATACTTACATCGCAACTAATTGCATCTCCTTTATGCTAAAATTGCATTCCTACTTTCTAGTGAGACACAAAAGTGAATGCATTTGAAAGAAATTGAGACTTGTTTAGAAAATCCTCTCAATTAAACATCATATCTGAAATACAAATAAAACTTCTGGTCTCTAGCAATTTATATTCAGAAACCAATTCAACCATTCAAAAGTCAACTGTATGACATAGCTTCATCCTTGTCCAGCTGATTCAGCACAAGTGTGACAAATTTTCAGAGTTGAGAAAGAAAAGAGGAAAAGAGTATTAAAAGCATAGAATCTTATGCATATTCTTATATAAATCTTATGCATAAGAATCTTATATAAACTTATTTAAAGTTCAATTATGAGCTTCATCGCTGGATTTTGGATTACTCTTGATGATCCAAAAATATTATGAAATATCCATGTTACTTCATTCTACTAGTGAATTATTTCGTCCACTTTGCAATCAAATAAAGTCATGAATAAATCAACACCATACTAACATAATAAGATTGAAAGCAAACACCTAAAAAGTCAACATTCCTTAAATGATAGAGCGGATCAACCCTTCATTTGCCATTCAAGACCTTCTCTTTCCACCTCTCAAACTTAATTCTCACAACATCCAAGCCTATTTAGTCACATAAGATCTAACCTTTAAATTTCATTAACGTATAATAATCCTCACAAAGAGATCATACTGAGAGATCTTCATCTAAAACCCGTTTATAGTCCCACAAAGAGACTGGTAACAATATAGAATCAACTTCAACTCAAAAGTAAAGCTACAGAAAGTGATGTATATACCTTCAGCAGCTTTAGTTGATGGCTCGGCAATACAAGGCAACGCGACGGCGGCGCTGGAGCACTGGTCAAGGCCGCAGAATTGAGTTGAGGACATCGACGTCGGCAGAGGTGGCGGTGGTCGGGTGAATTAAAGAATGGACGAGTTAGGGCTCAAAGTAGGGCTCAGATTTTTGCCCAAATTGGACTAGTGGTAGAGAAATTGAAAGAGGGGGAGAAGAAGGATCCGATATGGCATCAAGAAGGTTTGATAGGCATCAAGAAAGAATGTAGAACGGAGAGGAATGAAGGAAGAAGGGTTTTCTTGAGAATTTTGTGGAGAGAACTTGAAAGAGAATTGATTTTGTAAGAGAAATTGAAAGAGGAGACAACGGTGAGGAGAGAGATGTTTTGTGGATATTGAGGGTGGGGTATTTTGGGGTTTTATCCCAAAATGTATAAATACAAGATACTATGACTTGAAAGAAAACTGATTTTATTTTTGTAGAGGCATTAATGAAAATAATCATTGGCGCTTAACGTGTGTTTAAGTCATTAACGACTAAACGTTTTTGAGCTTGATAAGATTATTTTTCACTTTTAACATCGTTTCATTGGCACATGTTGGTATTATCTCTAAAGGAGAAAATATTTTATCATTACTCTTCTCTCCGCGGATACATGTCGATGCTCCGATTTGAGTGAAACTTATGTCCTCCATACAGATAATTAGAATTTGGATATTGGAGTTTTCATGAGATAGAAAGTATTGAAGTACATCAACAACATGGGTAAGTGTATTCAACTTCTTCGTATATTATTTTTTCGTATGTTCTGACAGAAATTATATATTTCAGGTAAGAACTTGGATAAGAACTTTTATATTTATACTTGCAGTAGCTTAGATTGCGGGGTGTTCTTGATGGCATAAATGTTCAGCCTTGCCTCCTGTCAATTGATTTCAATAGACCAAAAGGATTGTGCGAGACATAGAGCTCGTATCGTTGCCTTATTTCTATCTGAAGGGAGAGCATCTGAATCGGGGGCAACATCGAAATTGTAGTGTTTATTTTGTGATTTCGATGTATTTTGTGTGGACAATGGTACTAACTTTTGGCGGGTATATTTTGTTCATTTTATTTCCTTGTGTATATTGTCATGTTTGATGTATATTGTGATCTTGGATGTATTTTATAGTAATCGATGTATTTTGTGTGGACAATGGTATTGGATACGGTGGGATCTTTGTGTTACCTTATATATTTTGTGGTCTTGGATGTATTTTGTGTGGACAATGGTATTGAATATGATCCTGGTCCCTTATGAGAGTATAGCGTGATATTATAAAAGTATAGCGGGTTATTCTGAAAGTATAGCGTGATATTATGAAAGTATAGCGTGATATTATGAAAGTATAGCGTGATATTATGAAAGTATAGCGGGTTATTCTGAAAGTATAGCGTGATATTATGAAAGTATAGCGTGATAATATGAAAGTATAGCATGATATTATGAAGGTATAGCGGGTTATTCGAAAGTATAGCGTGATATTATAAAAGTATAGCGGGTTATTATGAAAGTATAGCGTGATAGTATGAGAGTATAGCAAGTTATTTTGAAAGTGTAGCGGGTTATTATGAAAGTATAGCGGGTTATTCGAAAGTATAGCGTGATATTATGAAAGTATAGCGGGTTATTATGAAAGTATAGCGTGATATTATGAAAGTATAGCGGGATAATATGAAAGTATAGCGTGATATTATGAAAGTATAGCGGGTTATTATGAAAGTATAGCGTGATATTATGAAAGTATAGCGGGATAATATGAAAGTATAGTGTGTTAGTATAAAAGTATAGCGGGTTATTCGAAAGTATAGCGTGATATTATGAAAGTATAGCGTGATATTATGAAAGTATAGCGTGATATTATGAAAGTATAGCATGATATTATGAAGGTATAGCGGGTTATTATGAAAGTGCACAATTATACCGAGTTACCACGATAGTCCACAATCATATTAAACACATAACAAAATAATCATACCAAACACATAACAAACAAAGTTATATCTTATAAAATAAAGTGTATGATACTTACACAAAAGTAAAACACAAAAACTCATGCATGGTTATAATATTTTGCTTACATGTTTCAAAAGTTAGAATATAAAAGCTAATTTAGTCTGCAATAAGTTGTCTACATGTTCTACGGTTGTGATCGTACTGCTGACATCTACTACACTTTAACTCTTTATTGGGGATTCAATCCTAAAGGAATGCGCTTTGTTCCTGGTCTTCCACGAAGAATTGATGTTGTTGGCGGCCGAATCACCATATTTTCATTATCTATATATGGCTTGTCATCGTCAGGAATTGGGTATATAATAAATGATTATTTTTCATTGACATTTAATTTAAAAAGTGATTATTTCCCTAAAATCATCAATGCACAAAATAATTTTTCATCCATCTATGTTTGTCACTAAAATAAACAAATTAGTGCAAAATTTCATCAAAGATAGTCAACTAATATTAAATTTAACTATCTATAAAATGTGAAATAATTTTCATGAATTCATGAATAATAATGTGAAATATTTTCATGAATAAAATGAGAAATTAATGCTATAAATTAAGTAGTTGAGTAAAATGCAAAATTATACCTTAAATTACTAAGAAAGTGATAAATCTCCACCAAAATCAAGCAACCACACCCTACGCATTAATAAAGTTGAGTATTAATTGATGGATTCATAAGAGTGGTTGAGAATTAATTGATGGGTTCATAAGAGTGAAATAATGAAAAGAAGAGAATAATGGAAGAGAGGAGAATTAATTGAGAAATAGAAAGGGGTTGGGGATGGGTATAATTGGATTTTTAAAAAATTTTAAGAGGGCCCACATGAAAGAATGTAGGAACAAAGAAAGGGGGGTTGGGGAAGGGTATAATTGGATTTTTTTTTAATTTAAGGGGGGCCCACATATGTATATATGTATTTTGAAAGTTGGGTCTAGAGATAAAGATAAGTGGGTTCAATGATACAAAATAAATTAGTTGGGTTTAAAGATAAACTATGGTAAACTTTTGGGCCTAAAAACAAAAACCCCTAGTTTATATTCATCTTCTACATTCAAGTTCTTCAATTGAGATTTATTATCTAAAACACTAACTTTAGAGCCACTGGGTTCTTTGGTCAGGACTAAGCCCAAAGCCTCGTAACTCTCTTTTTGTTAGTATGGATTGTTCAATCATTGGAAAAAAAAAAACAATCTCCTATCTTTAAAGAGGTTGACTTCTTGACAAAGCATCTTGTTCCCTACAACATCATCATCATCATTATCGTCAACTCAACCAAGTTTTATTGTTTGGATCTTGTCACATAGGTATGTGACAATCCCCTTTCTTTGTCATTGACAACTATTATATTGGATAATAAAGATCTGGTAGTGTTTTGGATAGAGTTGTCTTAGTTAAGAAGACTAAGTAGATTTTAGAAAAATGCTATCGAGCTCATGGATAGTCTAGACTTCTTGCTATTCATCCAAAACTCAACTAACCCGCTAAATTTTACATTAGATACAAGGGATTAGATCTCTCATTCCTAGTTTAAATTTGTTGTTTTCAAGTATCAGTTCTTGATCATGAATGGTAGTGTTTGCCTAGAGGATATAGGATTAGAGTGCAGTATAGGTTGATTTTGTCTGTGGTGATAATATGATTATAGGTTGGTCGAGTCTGTGATGATGATATGAGTATAGGTTTGTTGAAAGAGATTACTATGTGGTGGTTTGCATGTCGAATACTCGCTTGAAGAAGACTTTTGAATTACTTGATAACTGCATAATCATGAAATTTGTTTACTACAGGTTTAATATGTTTTTAAGTGATTGTTTCTTAGCCCATCTATTTCTATATTAAGACTTGCAGGATTAATATATTCCAAACTTTCGATGCTTTGAATTAGTGGAATAACTAAAAGGAGATTTGTTTTCTTTTCTAGGATACTAGGATTAATGTTATCCTGATTCAGAAGACCCTATCAAATAGAAGGAAAATTGTTGTCATTCTGGATATTCTAATTAGGATGGAGCTTATTTTTGTATTTGGAGGATTATATCCAATAGAGTGAAGGTCAAAGAAAAGATTGAAGTAGGGCTTATATGGTTCAGGCTGTTACTTGAAGGATTTAGGACCTTTGTAGTGAAAGGTCAAATAGATGTGCATATGTGATAGCTATTGAAAGCAATACTTTGATTCATAAACTATTCCCTCAATAATATAGTGTTATCTATGTTAATACAAGAATAAAGGGTCATCACGTACCTCGTGGGCAAGATTTAACACAAAACTTGAGTTAATGTTGATGATGATGGTGATGATGTAGAAAGCAAGATGCTTTGTTTGGAAAGTCAGCTTCTTGATGAGTAGGCACCTTGTTCTGACGATTGGAAGGTCTGAATTTAGATAAGATGTCAGGCTATACTTTCATAATAACCCGCTATACTTTTATAATAACCCT
This sequence comes from Asparagus setaceus, assembly GCA_012295165.1. NCBI lineage: Eukaryota > Viridiplantae > Streptophyta > Magnoliopsida > Asparagales > Asparagaceae > Asparagus > Asparagus setaceus. The sequence goes on along the minus strand of CM022708.1, from coordinate 22,851,543 downwards.
CTATACTTTCATAACGACCGATATATTTCATAATATCCGCTATACTTTCATAATAACCCGCTATACTTTCATAATATCCGCTATACTTTCATAATAACCGCTATACTTTCATAATATCACGCTATACTTTCATAATAACCGCTATACTTTCATACTATCGCTATACTTTCATACTATCCGCTATACTTTCATAATAACCGCTATACTTTCATAATATCCGCTATACTTTAATAAGGGACCATGATCATATCAATACCATTGTCCACACAAAATACATCAATTACTATAAAATACATCCAAAATCACAAAATACATAAGGGAACACAAAGATCCCATCATATCTAATACCATTGTCCACATAAAATACATCCAAGATCACAATATACATTAAACATGACAATATACACAAGTATATAAAATGAACAAATTATATCTGTCAAAAGTCAGTACCATTGTCTATACAAAATACATCGAAATCACAAAATAAACGCTACATTTTTTATGTTGCCCCCGATTCAGAGGCTTTCCCTTCAGATAGAAATAGGACTACGATATGAGCTCTATGCTCGCACAATTCTTTTGGTCTATTGAAATCGGTTGACCGGAGGCTAGGCTGAACATGTATGCCATCAAGAACACCCCGCAATCTAAGCTACTGTAAGTACAAATATAAAAGTTCTCAACCAAGTTCTTACCCGCAATATATAATTTCTGTGTCAGAATATACAAAAAAATAACATACGAAGAAGTTGAATACACTTACCCATGGTTTCGAGGTACTTCAACACTTTCTATCTCGAAAAAGCTCCAATATCCAAATTCTAATTATGGGTATGGAGGACATAAGTTTCACTCAAATCAAGAGCATCGGACATGTATCCATGAGAGAGGAGTAATGATAAAATATTTTTCTTTTAGAGATAATACCAACATGTGCCAATGAAATGAAATTAAAAGTGGGAAAATAATCTTATCAAGCTCAAAAAGCGTTTAGTCGTTAATGACTTAAACATACGTTCGACACTTTACAGATTATTTTCATTAATCGTCTCTCTACAAAAAATAAAATCGGTTTTCTTTCAAGTCATAGTATCTTGTATTTATACATTTTGGGATAAAACCCCCCACCCTCAATATCCACAAAACATCTCTCTCCTCAGATTGTCTCCTCTTTCAATTTCTCTTACAAAATCAATTCTCTTTCAAGTTCTCTCCACAAAATTCGAAGAAAACCCTTCTTCCTTCATTCCCTCCGTTCTACATTCTTTCTTGATGCCTATCAAATCCTTCTTGATGCCATATCGGATCCTTCTTCTCCCCTCTTTCAATTTCTCTACCTAGTCCAATTTGGGCAAAATCGAGCCTACTTTGAGCCCTAACTTCGTCCATTCTTTAATTCACCCGACCACGCCGCTCTGTAGGCGTCGATGTCCTCAACTCGATTGCGGCGCCGACGGTATCCAGCCCGCCGTCTTTGTGGCGCCATTATCGCTATTAGCGCCATGTCAACTAAAGGCTGGCGAAGGTATATACATCACTTTCGTAGCTTTACTTTTGAGTTGAAGTTGATTCTATATTGCCGTTACTTTCTGCTATAAGCGGGTTTTAGATGAAGATCTCTCGGTATGATCTCTTTGTGAGGATTATTATCAGTTGGTGAAATTTAAAGGTTAGATCTTATGTGACTAAATAGGCTTGGATGTTGTGAGAATTAAGTTTGAGAGGTGGAAAGAAGGTCTTGAATGGCAAATGAAGGGTTGATCCGCTCTATCATTTAAGGAATGTTGACTTTTAGGTGTTTGCTTTCAATCTTATTATGTTAGTATGGTGTTGATTTATTCATGACTTTATTTGATTGCAAAGTGGGCGAAATAATTCACTAGTAGAATGAAGTAACATGGATATTTCATAATATTTTTGGATCATCAAGAGTAATCCAAATCAGTGATGAAGCTCATAATTGAACTTTAAATAAGTTTATATAAGATTCTTATGCATAAGAATCTTATATAAACTTATTTAAAGCACAACATATGAGGCTATGATTTGAAATGTACATATCAAAATAAAATTAGAACACACACTAGCACAACATATATGTTAAGAATATTTTACATACAAAATTATAAACATTAGAATTATATTCTAGTACGTTGTATGAAGCATGAAAAAGGATACTTACATCGCAACTAATTGCATCTCCTTTATGCTAAAATTGCATTCCTACTTTCTAGTGAGACACAAAAGTGAATGCATTTGAAAGAAATTGAGACTTGTTTAGAAAATCCTCTCAATTAAACATCATATCTGAAATACAAATAAAACTTCGGTCTCTAGCAATTTATATTCGAAACCAATTCAACCATTCAAAAGTCAATCAGTATGACATAGCTTCATCCTTGTCCATGATTCAAAGACAAGTGTGACAAATTTTCGAGTTGAGAAAGAAAAGAGGAAAAGAGTATTAAAAGCATAGAATCTTATGCATATTCTTATATAAATCTTATGCATATTCTTATATAAATCTTATGCATATTCTTATATAAATCTTATGCATATTCTTATATAAATCTTATGCATATTCTTATATAAATCTTATGCATATTCTTATATAAATCTTATGCATATTCTTATATAAATCTTATGCATATTCTTATATAAATCTTATGCATAAGAATCTTATATAAACTTATTTAAAGCACAACATATGAGGCTATGATTTGAAATGTACATATCAAAATAAAATTAGAACACACACTAGCACAACATATATGTTAAGAATATTTTACATACAAAATTATAAACATTAGAATTATATTCTAGTACGTTGTATGAAGCATGAAAAAGGATACTTACATCGCAACTAATTGCATCTCCTTTATGCTAAAATTGCATTCCTACTTTCTAGTGAGACACAAAAGTGAATGCATTTGAAAGAAATTGAGACTTGTTTAGAAAATCCTCTCAATTAAACATCATATCTGAAATACAAATAAAACTTCGGTCTCTAGCAATTTATATTCGAAACCAATTCAACCATTCAAAAGTCAATCAGATGACATAGCTTCATCCTTGTCCATGATTCAAAGACAAGTGTGACAAATTTTCGAGTTGAGAAAGAAAAGAGGAAAAGAGTATTAAAAGCATAGAATCTTATGCATATTCTTATATAAATCTTATGCATATTCTTATATAAATCTTATGCATATTCTTATATAAATCTTATGCATATTCTTATATAAATCTTATGCATAAGAATCTTATATAAACTTATTTAAAGCACAACATATGAGGCTATGATTTGAAATGTACATATCAAAATAAAATTAGAACACACACTAGCACAACATATATGTTAAGAATATTTTACATACAAAATTATAAACATTAGAATTATATTCTAGTACGTTGTATGAAGCATGAAAAAGGATACTTACATCGCAACTAATTGCATCTCCTTTATGCTAAAATTGCATTCCTACTTTCTAGTGAGACACAAAAGTGAATGCATTTGAAAGAAATTGAGACTTGTTTAGAAAATCCTCTCAATTAAACATCATATCTGAAATACAAATAAAACTTCGGTCTCTAGCAATTTATATTCGAAACCAATTCAACCATTCAAAAGTCAATCAGTATGACATAGCTTCATCCTTGTCCATGATTCAAAGACAAGTGTGACAAATTTTCGAGTTGAGAAAGAAAAGAGGAAAAGAGTATTAAAAGCATAGAATCTTATGCATAAGAATCTTATATAAACTTATTTAAAGCACAACATATGAGGCTATGATTTGAAATGTACATATCAAAATAAAATTAGAACACACACTAGCACAACATATATGTTAAGAATATTTTACATACAAAATTATAAACATTAGAATTATATTCTAGTACGTTGTATGAAGCATGAAAAAGGATACTTACATCGCAACTAATTGCATCTCCTTTATGCTAAAATTGCATTCCTACTTTCTAGTGAGACACAAAAGTGAATGCATTTGAAAGAAATTGAGACTTGTTTAGAAAATCCTCTCAATTAAACATCATATCTGAAATACAAATAAAACTTCGGTCTCTAGCAATTTATATTCGAAACCAATTCAACCATTCAAAAGTCAATCAGATGACATAGCTTCATCCTTGTCCGGTGATTCAAAGACAAGTGTGACAAATTTTCGAGTTGAGAAAGAAAAGAGGAAAAGAGTATTAAAAGCATAGAATCTTATGCATATTCTTATATAAATCTTATGCATAAGAATCTTATATAAACTTATTTAAAGTTCAATTATGAGCTTCATCATTGGATTTTGGATTACTCTTGATGATCCAAAAATATTATGAAATATCCATGTTACTTCATTCTACTAGTGAATTATTTCGTCCACTTTGCAATCAAATAAAGTCATGAATAAATCAACACCATACTAACATAATAAGATTGAAAGCAAACACCTAAAAAGTCAACATTCCTTAAATGATAGAGCGGATCAACCCTTCATTTGCCATTCAAGACCTTCTCTTTCCACCTCTCAAACTTAATTCTCACAACATCCAAGCCTATTTAGTCACATAAGATCTAACCTTTAAATTTCAGCCCAACTGTATAATAATCCTCACAAAGAGATCATACTGAGAGATCTTCATCTAAAACCCGTTTATAGTCCCACAAAGAGACTGGTAACAATATAGAATCAACTTCAACTCAAAAGTAAAGCTACGAGAAAGTGATGTATATACCTTCAGGACTTTAGTTGGCGCCAGTAATGATCCGACAATGGCCAGTCGAAGCGGCAATGATCGCCTTATCAGCCATCCGCATAATTGAGGACGAGGATCAGCGTCAGCGAAGGTGTGGTGAATTAAAGAATGGACGAGTTAGGGCTCAAAGTAGGGCTCAGATTTTTGCCCAAATTGGACTAGTGGTAGAGAAATTGAAAGAGGGGGAGAAGAAGGGATCTGATATGGCATCAAGAAGGGATTTGATAGGGCATCAAGAAAGAATGTAGAACGGAGAGGGAATGAAGGAAGAAGGGGTTTTCTTCGGGGAATTTTGTGGAGAGAACTTGAAAGAGAATTGATTTTGTAAGAGAAATTGAAAGAGGAGACAACGGTGAGGAGAGAGATGTTTTGTGGATATTGAGGGTGGGGTATTTTGGGGTTTTTATCCCAAAAATGTATAAATACAAGATACTATGACTTGAAAGAAAACTGATTTTATTTTTTGTAGAGACGCATTAATGAAAATAATCTGTCAAGTGCCGAACGTGTGTTTAAGTCATTAACGACTAAACGTTTTTTGAGCTTGATAAGATTATTTTTTCACTTTTAACATCGTTTCATTGGCACATGTTGGTATTATCTCTAAAGGAGAAAATATTTTATCATTACTCTTCTCTCCGCGGATACATGTCTGATGCTACTGATTTCAGAGTGAAACTTATGTCCTCCATACCCGATAATTAGAATTTGGATATTGGAGTTTTTCATGAGATAGAAAGTATTGAAGTACATCAACAACATGGGTAAGTGTATTCAACTTCTTCGTATATTATTTTTTCGTATGTTCTGACAGAAATTATATATTTCAGGTAAGAACTTGGATAAGAACTTTTATATTTATACTTGCAGTAGCTTAGATTGCGGGGTGTTCTTGATGGCATAAATGTTCAGCCTTGCCTCCTGTCAATTGATTTCAATAGACCAAAAGGATTGTGCGAGACATAGAGCTCGTATCGTTGCCTTATTTCTATCTGAAGGGAGAGCATCTGAATCGGGGGCAACATCGAAATTGTAGTGTTTATTTTGTGATTTCGATGTATTTTGTGTGGACAATGGTACTAACTTTTGGCGGGTATATTTTGTTCATTTTATTTCCTTGTGTATATTGTCATGTTTGATGTATATTGTGATCTTGGATGTATTTTATAGTAATCGATGTATTTTGTGTGGACAATGGTATTGGATACGGTGGGATCTTTGTGTTACCTTATATATTTTGTGGTCTTGGATGTATTTTGTGTGGACAATGGTATTGAATATGATCCTGGTCCCTTATGAGAGTATAGCGTGATATTATAAAAGTATAGCGGGTTATTCTGAAAGTATAGCGTGATATTATGAAAGTATAGCGTGATATTATGAAAATTTAGCGTGATGGTATGAAAGTACAGCGGGTTATTATGAAAGTATAGCGTGATGGTATGAAAGTATAGCACATTATTATGAAAGTATAGCGTGATATTATGAAAGTGTAGCGGGTTATTCTAAAAGTATAGCGTGATATTATAAAAGTATAGCGGGTTATTATGAAAGTATAGCGCGATAGTATGCAATTATAGCTGGTTATTATGAAAGTATAGCATGATATTATGAAGGTATAGCGGGTTATTCTGAAAGTATAGCGGGATAATATGAAAGTATAGCGGGTTATTATGAAAGAATAGCGGGTTATTCTGAAAATATAACGTGATGTTATGAAAGTATAGAGGGTTATTATAAAAGTATAGCGGGTTATTATGAAAGTATAGCGTGATATTATGAAAGTATAGCGTGATGGTATGAAAGTATAGCATGATATTATGAAGGTATAGCGGGTTATTCTGAAAGTATAGCGTGATATTATGAAAGTGTAGCGGTTTATTATGAAAGTATAGCGTGATAGTATGAGAGTATAGCAAGTTATTTTGAAAGTGTAGCGGGTTATTATGAAAGTGCACAATTATACCGAGTTACCCTGATAGTCCACAATCATATTAAACACATAACAAAATAATCATACCAAACACATAACAAACAAAGTTATATCTTATAAAATAAAGTGTATGATACTTACACAAAAGTAAAACACAAAAACTCATGCATGGTTATAATATTTTGCTTACATGTTTCAAAAGTTAGAATATAAAAGCTAATTTAGTCTGCAATAAGTTGTCTACATGTTCTACGGTTGTGATCGTACTGCTGACATCTACTACACTTTAACTCTTTATTGGGGATTCAATCCTAAAGGAATGCGCTTTGTTCCTGGTCTTCCACGAAGAATTGATGTTGTTGGTAGAATCACCATATTTTCATTATCTATATATGGCTTGTCATCGTCGAATTGGGTATATAATAAATGATTATTTTTCATTGACATTTAATTTAAAAAGTGATTATTTCCCCTAAAATCTGTCAATGCACAAAATAATTTTTCATCCATCTATGTTTGTCACTAAAATAAACAAATTAGTGCAAAATTTCATCAAAGATAGTCAACTAATATTAAATTTAACTATCTATAAAATGTGAAATAATTTTCATGAATTCATGAATAATAATGTGAAATATTTTTCATGAATAAAATGAGAAATTAATGCTATAAATTAAGTAGTTGAGTAAAATGCAAAATTATACCTTAAATTACTAAGAAAGTGATAAATCTCCACCAAAATCAAGCAACCACACCCTACGCATTAATAAAGTTGAGTATTAATTGATGGATTCATAAGAGTGGTTGAGAATTAATTGATGGGTTCATAAGAGTGAAATAATGAAAAGAAGAGAATAATGGAAGAGAGGAGAATTAATTGAGAAATAGAGAAAGGGGGGTTGGGGATGGGTATAATTGGATTTTTAAAAATTTTAAGAGGGCCCACATGAAAGAATGTAGGAACAAAGAAAGGGGGTTGGGGAAGGGTATAATTGATTTTTTTAATTTAAGGGGGCCCACATATGTATATATGTATTTTGAAAGTTGGGTCTAGAGATAAAGATAAGTGGGTTCAATGATACAAAATAAATTAGTTGGGTTTAAAGATAAACTATGGTAAACTTTTGGGCCTAAAACAAAACCCTAGTTTATATTCATCTTCTACATTCAAGTTCTTCAATTGAGATTTATTATCTAAAACACTAACTTTAGAGCCACTGGGTTCTTTGGTCAGGACTAAGCCCAAAGCCTCGTAACTCTCTTTTGTTAGTATGGATTGTTCAATCATTGGAAAAAAAACAATCTCCTATCTTTAAAGAGGTTGACTTCTTGACAAAGCATCTTGTTCCCTACAACATCATCATCATCATTATCGTCAACTCAACCAAGTTTTATTGTTTGGATCTTGTCACATAGGTATGTGACAATCCCCTTTCTTTGTCATTGACAACTATTATATTGGATAATAAAGATCTGGTAGTGTTTTGGATAGAGTTGTCTTAGTTAAGAAGACTAAGTAGATTTTAGAAAAATGCTATCGAGCTCATGGATAGTCTAGACTTCTTGCTATTCATCCAAAACTCAACTAACCCGGCTAAATTTTACATTAGATACAAGGGATTAGATCTCTCATTCCTAGTTTAGGGATTAGATCTCTCATTCCTAGTTTAAATTTGTTGTTTTTCAAGTATCAGTTCTTGATCATGAATGGTAGTGTTTGCCTAGAGGATATAGGATTAGAGTACGAGTATAGGTTGATTTTGTCTGTGGTGATAATATGATTATAGGTTGGTCGAGTCTGTGATGATGATATGAGTATAGGTTTGTTGAAAGAGATTACTATGTGGTGGTTTGCATGTCGAATACTCGCTTGAAGAAGACTTTTGAATTACTTGATAACTGCATAATCATGAAATTTGTTTACTACAGGTTTAATATGTTTTTAAGTGATTGTTTCTTAGCCCATCTATTTCTATATTAAGACTTGCAGGATTAATATATTCCAAACTTTCGATGCTTTGAATTAGTGGAATAACTAAAAGGAGATTTGTTTTCTTTTCTAGGATACTAGGATTAATGTTATCCTGATTCAGAAGACCCTATCAAATAGAAGGAAAATTGTTGTCATTCTGGATATTCTAATTAGGATGGAGCTTATTTTTGTATTTGGAGGATTATATCCAATAGAGTGAAGGTCAAAGAAAAGATTGAAGTAGGGCTTATATGGTTCAGGCTGTTACTTGAAGGATTTAGGACCTTTGTAGTGAAAGGTCAAATAGATGTGCATATGTGATAGCTATTGAAAGCAATACTTTGATTCATAAACTATTCCCGCTCAATAATATAGTGTTATCTATGTTAATACAAGAATAAAGGGTCATCACGTACCTACGTGGGCAAGATTTAACACAAAACTTGAGTTAATGTTGATGATGATGGTGATGATGTAGAAAGCAAGATGCTTTGTTTGGAAAGTCAGCTTCTTGATGAGTAGGCACCTTGTTCTGACGATTGGAAGGTCTGAATTTAGATAAGATGTCAGGAGCTCAAGGCTTGGCTCAACCAAAGATAGTAAATCTCAATTGAAAGACATGAACAGAGCATGTAGGACATAGAACATAGCTCGAGCTTTTCTAGAGGCTTATATATGAGGTAGAAAAGTGGTAAATTTTCATGGTTGATGTTACAAGAGCACTTGTAAAGTTATAGTTGTTGACATGTGATTGGTTGATTCTGTTAGTCACTGCTCTCTTGACGTGGTTGTAGGGCACTCAATACCAACCATGTTGAGATGCTAATTGTGTTGATATATGGATATACGAAGTGATTTGATTTGGATTGTAGCGCCACGTAGATGTTGATTGAAGAGAGAATGAGCATCGAGTATCGGGTCTTGGGTTTTCTTAGCAAATGGGCTGGGGTGGTAAATTGTATCCTGACAATTTCAAAAGATGAAATTGTACTAATAGAAATTTATGTTTCCCATTTGGAGGATAAGTAAAAAATTTGTAATCTCTTAAGAGTGTTTGAATGAAATACTTGCATATTAGGTGATAGTGCTTAGGTACACACTTAAGAAAAAGATACTAGCTCATATGAGGAGCCACTAACCGATTCTGCAAAGAATTATTAAAATTTTGTAAGTAAATTTCTTCCTGAACTATTTATTGTATTGCCTTGGTAGTATTTAATTCATGATTGGGTTGTTTGCACTTTTGTACCCTAAAGTTTACACCTTTCTAACTTCGATTCTCCAAAGTATTTGTAATTCATTATTGGATTTACTGATCTATATTTACACAAAAGAGGAGATCCAAAAGATGAATCGAGGGATAACCCAAGGAGCAAAGAGACTTTTAACTGTCACTGAAGAAAAAATATGAGTGTGGCAGAAATGAAGAGCCTCTTGCTTCTTCATTAGACAATCTGGAGAAGAACTAGTAATGTACGTGGCCACCATTTATAGCTCATTACTAAAATTTTCTGAATCAAATCCAGGAGATGTAATCATATTGATATGGTCAATAAATGCATCCTTGTTACAGAAAACCAATACCAATTGCGCATTCAAGTTGGAAAGAATTAAGCTTCTGTTTGTAGATACGAAAACTGCATGTCATTAAGAAGCACAGCTCTTGTTGCACCTTTTTTTTCTATAATGCAGGTTTTGGTAGATTGGAGTAAAGTAGCATATACACTTGGAAAGCTGGGTAAGCTCTCTGAACTTAATAACAGGTATGTAAATATGGTTTTGTTTCTTATATTTCCAGCAGCATGGCAGGGTTTATATGCCACTTGCTACTCCTTATACCCATCAACATCCATTTTGTTTGCTCTTCCAATGTCTAGTAACTCTAATCCCGACTTGTTATCTTTTTTTATTTCTTTGCTTATACAGGAGAAATTCTATGCAAGAAGAAATGTTTAGTTAATTTCATGATGTTGTAGGTTGGTTGGTTTTCCTCTTGAATCTGAGACTAGATTTTAGGTGGTTCCTGGTTGGGTCGTAAAAGTATAATCCAACTCTCGCTCATTGCTTTACATGATGGTTTAGTATCATTCATGTTGTCTCTAAAAATAGGAGTGTCTTGACTCTAATGAAATGGTTTCTTTTTAAGAGACAGCAGCAACATGGATCTCTCATTAGTAGTAGCAGCTATGAGAACGAGTTGCTTCGTGTCCTTTGTTGGTCACACGGATTTTTCTGTGAAAATCAAAGCTTCTCAGGTTTCCTAAACTATAGGCGTGGTGTGCAACTCCTTCACCGATCAGTTTGGTTACCTGGTTAAGGACTTAAATCTTGTTGGCAAAAGCTAGATTAGGATCAAACCTAGTTTTTTTAGTTCAAATTTTACTCAACGAAAAGAGGATTGTTGCCACCCACCTAGATCAGAACTAACCTAATTAAGGTCTTAACTAGGTTGGCTGGAAGTTGCCAAACTCAAAACATAGAGTCTATGAAGCTGGAGTTGTAGCCTGAAGAGGTAATAGGCTTGGACTAGGGATTCATAAAAACAGATTTACTGTTTAGGTAGTACCTATTCTTTTAAGAGGCATGATTGAAAAGTTTTGTTTGGAGTTGTTAATTAGATGACTTAAAAGCAACTATTAGCTTCTTCGGACCCGTGTTTTCTTTTTCGCGCACTCAAGAGCATGACGGTAAGTAGAAGTTTGTAGAAGTGGTATAAGGGGATTTTATTGCTTTGAGAAGATCGTTTGGATATAATTTTACTATTCAAACTCAACTACTAAGAAAGCCCAAGATCCAATATGTGATGCTCAGTCTCTCTCCAATCAGCGTCTACGTGGTGCTATAGTTCAAATCAAATCACTCGTTGTATTTACACATCAGCGTGATTAGCGTCTTGGCATGGTTAGCAACAAGTGCGCTATTGTCATTACCAAAAATGCAGTGATTAACAGAGTCAACCAATCACAAGTTTACAGCTGTCACTCTATAGCTAGTCACGTAGCATCAACCATGGAAAGCAACTACTTTCCTGCATCGTATACGAAACTCTTTAAAGAAACCTCTAAATTTGTTCTACATGCTCTGAGAGATATCATGTTCATCTTCTACATTCAAGTCTTTCAATTGATATTATTATATGTGAAGCTCTAATTTGAAAGTCGGAGAGGTTTTTTTTTGGATTAAGCCCTAACGTGCATAATGCTCTCAGATTAATGGGGTTGTCCGATCATTAGAACAACCTTTTGCCCTTTAAGAGGCTAACTTTTCAACAAAACATCATGATGTTCTGTACAACAACATCATCATCATTATCATCAATTCATCCAAGTTCTGTTGCTTGGATCTTGTCACGTTGGTACGTGACAACCCCTTTATTTCTTGTACTAACAATTAAGAAAGACACAGGCTGTATTGTTTTAGATTGAGTTGTTTTTAGCCAAGAGGGCTAGTTAGAAGTTTAGAAAAACACTATTTAAATTCACGAAAGGTCAAGACATCATATTATTTATTCAATAGTTGACTCACCAAAAGTTTACATTTGATACAAGTGGATGGATCTCCCGTTTCTAGTTTGGATTTGTTGTGGCTTTTTAGAAATAACTATCATCTCTTGATTATCAATGGTAGCTTTTGCCTAGATGATATCGGATTGGGGTAGAGTATAGTTTATTTGAGTGAGATCACATATGGTGATATTATGAGTATAGGTTGGTTGAATGGGATTTTTGTATGTTGCTTTGCAATTCGCACACCCGAAGACTATTGAATTTTTTGATACTTGTAAAACCATGAAATTTGCTTAATACAAGTTTATATGCTTTTCAAGTGATTTTTTGTTAGCCCATCTATTCGTTTATTAAGACTTGCATGATTGATGTGCTCCTGAATCTAGACATTTAGAATTTGTGAAATAATAGAAAGGAGTAAACTTTTGGAATGTAGGTTTAATGTAAGCTTTGCTAGAAGACCCTAATGTATAGGCAACTTGTTTTGTTCTGGAGTATTCTTATTCTGATATTGGAGGATTATATCCATGAGAGTGAAGGTGAAGTTAAAAGATTAAGTAGAGGTTGAATAGTTTAGACTGTTACTTCAAAGATTTAGGGTCATTTAATGACGAGATTCAAATAAATGTGCATGTTGACATCTTTGAAAGCATTACTCAATAAACTATTTCAGCTCTATGTAAAAGGTATAGTGTTAATCTATGTTAATACAAGAAAAAAAGGGTTTACCACACTTCTACGTGGCAAGATCCAACAACAAAACTTGGATGAGTTAATGTTGATGACAATAATATATTGGATGAGTTAATGTTGATGATAATAATATAGGAAACGAGATGCTTCGTCGGGAAAGTTGGTTTCTTGATGTGTAGGCATCTTCTATTTTGATGATTGGACAATATGCATTCACATGAGTACTAGGAGGGTAGAGGCTTGGTCTTGGCCAATAACTTTCTGATGGCTAAGTTAATGTTTTGAATATTGTAGATCTCAATTGCAATAGTTGAATGTAGAAGATATGAAGATGATAAATAATATTTTCACAGAGCATGTAGAATATTGTTGGGGTTTCTTTGTAGAGAGCTTTATATATGAGTCAGAAAAGTAATTGTTTTTCATGGTTGATGTTACAAAGCCTTTTGAGGTTTATGTTATGGGATTGGATGGCTATGTTAATCGCTGCACTTTTGAAAGTAGTTGCAAGACACTTGATGTTAACCATGTTGATACGCTAATTATGCTGATATATCCAGATATGACGAGTGAGTTGATTTGGATTGTAGTGCCATGTGGGCGTTGATTGAAGAGAGGATGAGCATCGGGTATTGGGTCCATTAGCAATTGGGCTTAGGCGGTAGAGTTGTATCCTGACAATAGAGTTGTATTCTAACAATCTCACAATATTAGAATGTTCCAATATAAATTCTCATTTGAAGGAGTATTAGACCCAAAAAAAAAAGTGATCTCTTGGGTTATTTGTGGAAACTCTTGCATATTGGTGGACAGTACTTAGGAGCCACAAAACGCTTCTGCAAAAGAATCATGGACAAGATCATAAGTAGTTTTTCCTAAACAATTTATTATACTGCAGAAGCAGTATTTAGTTCAACAAATTTGTCTAATCATTAATCTAATATTTTTTGTTGTTTAATCATTATCTAATTTGACTTCAAGAATCGATTTCCTTCCTAGGTACTTGGTGCGTGTGGCTACTGCATTACTGTTTGACAATATATGAAAACAAGGGAAGACAGGTGATACGGTCAATCCACAGCAAAACAGTGCTGAACCAACATAACTGATGGTACAAACTAATTATGTTCATCTTTGCACATTTATTTGTGTGGGTGAGAATTAATATTGTATGAACCTATTGTCAATTGTCTATTGCCAAAGGTTATTTGCACTTTAATGCTCTTAAGTTTCACGCCTTCATAACTTTGATATTCTGAAGTCCTATCTCGACAATTTGACAATTTGATAATCAAGCTGTTAAGAAGTTGCCTTTAATTTTGTTCGAGAATATCAACATATAAAGATGGCTAAGAAGTAATTTCTTGCATGATTTCAGTTTTTGGAGTTTGAGCAAAGTGAGGGACAAAGTTAGGGCTTTGGTTATTAAATTGGCAAGTTAGTTTAATTTAGAAAGTTTGGGTCATTAATTATCAAATAGAAATGTACGGTACCAAGGCGAAAAAAGTTGAAACATTCGGTATAGAAATACTAATAACCTCGTAATATGATATGAACGTCACTGATGTATCTTATAGGCTAAATTTAAGTAACCCTAGACAAACACAAAAAGAAAAAGGCTAAATGGCACTTATATACCCTATAGTTTCACTCTTGTAGCGCTCACCCCAAGTCACAAAACATAGGAGAAAAATACCCTGAGTTGGTAGCTATTTGAATTTGACTAACGATGTTAAAAAATATCCAAATGGACAATAATGCCCCCTCCTTTGGAATTAACCCCTCCACATGATAAAGTAGTAAATATTACAATGAATGAGGGTGAAAAATATTTAATTTGGTGACATGGTAGCATGTGGGAATAGTTCATATAATATTCTCACTGGTAGTTAACGGAAGGTAGTAACTTACACAATTTTACCAACTCAGGGTATTTTTTTGCTACGTTTTGTAACTTGAGATATTCAAGTGCTACAAGGGTGAAACAATAAGGTCTATAACTGCCATTTAGCCAAAGAAAAAAGATAAAAAGTTTGTCTTGCAAAGGAAAACCCTTTGCTTTTAGGATTTTTTTTTTTTAAAGAGCATCTGAAGAAGGGTGAATCGTAATTTTCACTGGCGAAAATCCCCTTGTATTTTACCTGCGCGTGGACTTTGTTTGGCTGTTTTTTGATAAAATCTTAAAAGTTAAAGGGGTTTATTTGATAACTGCTAAACTTAAAGGGGCCTTCACTCATATTTTTAAAGTTTTAGGGGTTTATTTGGTAGTCGTTCAAAGTTCAAGGGGTTCTCTCTTTAATTTAGCCACTTACCTATAACAGATGCATATGTAACATGTCCTTCCTCTCATATCGGTCCACGTTAAGCTAAACTACGACGCAAAGAATCACTGAGCATCCACTCCTGACACCACAGCCCTACAGCGGTCTGCTGCACCTGCGGCCGTGGTCCCCTATCCACGCCACAAAGGACCGCTCCTTACTCTACTCCCCTCGTGATCCAGTAGGGCCCACAAACGGTCCGAGATCAGGTGGACGTGTTGAGCCCTCGGGCGTCAGCTCCCTCGCGGTCTCGGTCATCAAGGCGTCCCGTCCTTATCGTGTACCCGGTACCCCAGATGGGGACCAATCTATAAAGAGAGATCTGGACCGTTGGCTTTGTACAGTGGTATCGTGTACCGGTGGAACAGCGGGATCGAAAATGATGGCCCTGATATCGCCGTATGATGGTTGGCCCCTTGCCACGTTGTCATGGGACCCAATTTTGTGACTGATTTTACCTAAGATACTTATGGGGCCCACGCAATTTGGAGAAACTATTGGAGATCGTCTTGATCTAATTAACTTTGGGTTCAAGCAATGATTGGATTAATGGACCTGGAATTTTAGGGTGTTTGGCAACTCGCCAAATTTATTTTAGGTGGTATAATCTTGTCAAGTTTAAACCTGGCCTCGTTTTGGGGAAATTTCTATTTAGATAACACTGAGTCAAACCTGACCCAATTTTTCTAAAGCTTTTAAATCGATGTTGCTTTGGACCACATCCTCCTTAGTTCAAAACAAAACTAATCTTGTTTGGTTCTGGCTCAATTTTAGGATAGTTGTCAAACACACCTTTAGGTTGGCAAAAATTAGGTCCAAGTTGAACTAGTTCTTTCTAGTTTAAAATTTAGCCTCTGAATTAGTTCTTTTGTGATTAATTCTTATATGGCTTGGTTAAGAAGAAATTAGTCCAGATCCAACTCTATTTTGAAGTTGCCAAACACACCTTTATGTAGTGATTTAAAAGCAGATATTCAACTAGCGTATTATTAACGAAGGAAGTCGAATTATTGGGCATGTTTGATTAAATCGGTGATTTAGCAACTATATTGACCTGAAATAAATGTCTAGTTTTTAAATTTTGTTGATGATGTACTAAATTGATGTTAGTGATCGGATTTATGAGAAGAAAGCGATAGTTCAGAAGGTAAGGTGCAAATGAAAATTGATCGGAGACTAAACAATGACAAATGTGATATTTCAGTAACAAGAAAGGACTGAAAATATTCAGAAGGTATTCAGGGAGAAATCTAATAGTTTGGAGGGCAGTCAGGATCAGAGCCATTATTTGATAAGTTAGGTTGTTTACTTAGCGTATGAGTCTGCCACTTTAGGAGATATTTTATTTTGCTTAATCAGAGGCTAATAAGCAACGCAATTAAGTTTGTAAAGCAAACATAAATGGTGAAGTCCTCAAAAGATGAATGAGTGTGTTTTGTTTATTATTGGCAGAAGATGCCACTGTCTCCTGTCACGAAACGGAAGAACCGTGTCCTGAGTTCGCAGTAGAATACTCAAAAAGGATGGAGCTACATACAAGAAGACAAGTGCGCTCCACCTTGGTGTCCAAAATTCGTTAGAAATAGTATAAAAAAAATGCGATGAGCAAGTCACTTTATTATTATTATTATTATTTTTTTGGCAAATTATGATTCAGAACACACTTGTACGCTGTAAACTGATAAATTTTCATAAATAAAAAAAAAACTTATAACATCTTGATGACCACCATTTATTCACTTATTAAGAAGAATCATGACATGATTTATTATCACTAATCGGTTTAACACACAGTTTCTACAACGTTTATATGGATGATGAATAACTACGAGTAGGTGAGTGATTTGCTATCCACTAATGTTCTTTTAGTATTATTGGGCACGTTTGAAATAGATGCTTGTGTATTGATACATTGTAACCCTAGTTACGAGATTTGCTTATTGACATATTTGTGGAACTTAATTATCGGTGACGGACAGGACAATAAAAAATAATAACATTTACCTCACTCTGCAGCAAATAGAGAGAACATGAATTTATGTAGTTATTGTTGAGGTTATTAATATGTGAGTATAGTCTTAAATCGGATAGGATAAGAAAGAGCGATGAGTTTAAAATAGGAGTTGAGATCAATACCTAACAACTATAATTTTTAGGTTAAAATTGATTTCTAACATTTATTTAAGGTCCATTAACTCTAAATTGAGCCTGAATACTCCCGATCAAGTGGTATCAGAGCTAGTTTTATAGTCCACGTAATTTAAAAAATAAAGTTCACTGTGAAGCCCGAAAGTATGAACATCATGCAAATGACAAACCATCTATATGAATATAAACTGTATAGTTTATGAATTTGATGAAAACTTCAGAAAGCTCCCTTAACTTTGGACGATAATCGGATAACCTTTATAACTTTCAAAATGTCAAAAAAACTTGTTTAAGTTTAGGGGTTGTTAGAAAACTCACCGCTAGCTTTAACATTTTATAAGAATTCCCCCTAAAACATTGTTGAAATTTTTACATTGATGGGTAAAATTATGTAGGCAGATATTTTTACAAGTAAAAATTGTAGTTCATGATTTAAGAGTGTTTCTAAAAGTCTTAAAGTGAAAAATAGTTTTCTGATATACTTTAGATATAATGGTGTTTTATGATATTTTGAAAGTTAGAGGTTATCTGCATCATCTCAAGTTGAAGGGGAAAACTATATTTGTTCAAACTTGGGTTTGGAGCTGGGTGTTCGGAGATTCGGGTGCCCAACAAAAGTGGGCCCGGCAAGCGCCTTTTCTACAGGTGCCCATACCGAACCAATCCAACAAAGACAAGCAACACGGTTCCTTCCGGCTCTTCACTCCATCAAAAGGGCGGGTGAAATAATGGGTGAGTTGTGGGTCTTTTTATAATAGCGGTGGGCCCCGCTCGCTCCCACAAAAGCAACCCCCGCTCCCCTCTGTCGCCTGGACTCCGAAACTCTGCGGTCATTAGTTTGGTCATTAGATTAATTAAGTGTTGCTTTGTTTGGTTAATGATGATGACTTAGTGTTGGATTATTGGTTGTCATCGTACCAATTAGTGTATAATTTAGAAATTATACTATTGTATTGTTGTTCATGTGGGAGATCATTATTCCATGATTAGTGGACTGTGTTAGGTTTTCTGTTCTTGGACACCAAAAGGTGGCTTCACATTCTTCTGTGTTACCATAAATAAATAAAAAAAATAGAGGCCTTTGATGCTCAATTGGTCTGCTCTTTATTAACTTTAACAATTAAGTAACAACTCGTCGTCGATCTTAATTAGAATAGTTATTTTAGGACAAATAGCTGATGACGCTAATTAAATCTCTTAATAACATAGAAAAGCTCCATATCTTACACTATAAAGAAGAAATAATAAATAAATTAATATTGGTTGTTGATGTTTGTCAGGCTGACTAATTATCCGGGAACAATGTTTTTATACATATATACAAGTTGTATGAAAATAATCTTACTATTTTTTCATATTTTTGTATTATCTAACTATGAAAGTTAACATGATTAATCATAACGTAGCTATCATTTTCCGCACAAATTATTTTTTCTATAAACGGCCCAGGGTCATCATGCCTCAAACATTAGTATATAAATATTATTTAGATGAAAACAAGAGAAATTTAAATATGATCATAAAATTTCATCTATTCTCTTCATGTTTTAAGTCTTCTAATAGAATTCGAGATATGGTAAGATTCGTGTATAAAGAAAAGAGATAAGATATATGTTCAAAACAAAAAATATGATATTTGTCCTGGAAAATGAGAAATTAAATTCAAAAAGAAAAAGATCTTATAGTTTAATAACACGTTAATAACTAATAATGGATAATAGGTAATCATATAGTTTAATAACATTCCATTGACACTGCTTTAATTGAACTTCATTAATTAGCTAGCAAAAATCTCTATCCAACACTTATTTGTTTTCTTGACAAGGAGAATGTTCTATCAAAATAAGTAAATAAATAAATAAATAATAAGAGTAAATAGTATGAAAGAGGAAAAGGGAAAAGGGATTTTTTCATGGCTTAAACGAGATCCTTATTTCCAACAAAAAAATGGAAATTTGAGATCTAACAGTTGATATGACAAAAATCCAAGAAAGGAATAATTTGAGGAACACGGGAATTTTAAAAATAATTTAGACAAACCAGCACGCAATTAACTAATATTAAATTCCCACGAGGTTGTTTCAGTACTGATCGCGATCGGAAGTTGAGCAGTCAATAACTCTCTCTCTCATGTCCGGCCGGGCCGGGCCTGTCCGTTTGGGCCCAACCAACACGTGGGCCCCACCTTACTGTCGGCTGAGAAGGTGACACGTGTGGGCCCCGCCTGCGGACACCTCGAGCCACACGTCTCTCCCCCCTCTGCGCCTTATTCTCACCGGGCGGTACCTTTAACCCTCCGGCTCAGCTAGAAAACAGCTGTACGAACCGGTTCGGCTTTTTCTCTCTCCTACGTCTGGTGTGCCTGCGAGACAAGATTTCATGGCATCCTGTTCCGGCACAGGATTTGGGTCCATAAAGCCTATGCGTCCTTAGAGGGGTGGCTGCGTTCTTTTGGGTATTAATTAAGCATTCTTTATTGTTTACAGATGAGATGTTTAATTTTTGGGTTTGGTTATTAACTTTTTGTGTTCTTACTTGTTATCATCACATTTGCTACTATAAGAGCTTTTTATCAGGAGTGGGATAATTTTGATTCCTAACTTTTATGTCCACACGTATTAGCATTACACTTACAATTGACTATACTTGAATCAATGCAAAATATGAGAATTTTATTGATACACTCATTCAAGAGATCTTTGTCCACGACAGATAAATATTCAACATATGATGTTTTAATTTATGGTGTATCTTATTTTCCAAATTCTTCTCTTTTGACCTTTTCAAATTATATAATTAAATTTGTTTCTAGACAATATTTGGGAGTGATTTACATTTTAGTTTCTTCTACATAAATATACACAAGTTGATCTCTACAAATTACTTCTTACAAATATTTATTTAAAGCTAGTTCTCCAGCATGATCTATATCCTATCAATGAGATTTATTTAGCATCAATTAATAAATATTTTAGATTGATATGCGTGTACTTTTAGTATTCGGATCTTCTCCACTATAAAAAATAGTAGAGATCACTATTATATCACAACCGCTAATTTGTTTAATGAGTGATTATAATTTATTTTTAGAGTAAATTAGGAAATAAATACAAATCATGGAAGTATGATAAAACATTAGATTTGAATTGAATCATATATCGCCCACTAGACAAATCAACGATTATGATTAATATAATGATCTCTCCACTATTTTTTTATAATAGAGAAAATCCATTTTTAACACCCATAGAAAGGCACCATGTAAACTAACCATTATCATATACTCATTCGTATCTATTCAAATCGCTTCAGAGTTGGTAAAAAATCATTTCAAATGATGAAAAACTCACTCCAAATCAGCTAACAAAAGCACAAACCAAATATTAAAGAACACGTGTACATCCAAAAATCCGGCTTAATTAAAAAAACCAGACCCGGTTCATGTTTTAAAGCAAATCGTGTCGGCCCAACTGCTGTCCAAACAAAAACAAACCCCTCTCTCCTCTCTCTCATCAAATCAAAGAAAGTAACACGAGATAGAGCCAGAGAGAGAGAGAGAGAGAGCTAGGGTTTCATCGCTCCGATCTCGATTTTGTCCCAAAATTATCGTCTCTCTTCGTTCAATCTCGCCTTCAAGTCTCAGATCGGGCGTCGGATGATCTAATGGCGTCTTCTGAAGTCTCAGTGAGGGGAAATGGAAGCAACAGCCACTCCTCCGTCTCCACCGACCGCGGCGCCGCCGGAATAGGTTAGGATCCCCCGCCGCCGCCTGAAGAGGCGGTGATCGGACTCGATTTCGTTGGAAATTGTAGCTGACTGCTGTCTTTTTGTTTCGATTTCAGATGCTGAGGATGAGCTTTACAATGAACTGTGGCATGCTTGTGCTGGACCGCTGGTGACGGTTCCGAGAATTGGAGAGCTCGTGTATTACTTTCCCCAAGGACATATAGAGCAGGTAATGGCTCTGATCTCTGATTTTGGCTGTAAAAGTTTTGAATTTTAGGGGTTTTTTTGGTTAATTTTGGAATTTATAAGGTTTCGCCCACGTTTTCCTTTGATTTCCTGTGTTTTTGTTTGGGATTTTTTGTTCAATTGAGGGTTACTGCGGTTGATTTTAGCCCTAGAGTCGAATCAATGGCTCTAGTAGCTGACTCTCTTTATTTCGATGAAATTTCTATAATATCTGCTGATTTTCCCTAATTATCAAATTTTCCATGAAATTTGGTGAAAATTGGCGAGTATCTGGTGCTTAAACTTATTTTGAATTCAGGGTTTCTCTTCAACATTATGAAATTTAGGGTTTTTTTGAATGGTCTCCTGATTTCTTCATCACGGAAATGAAATTATCATTTCTGCAGTGGAGTAACATTTTTGTCTGCATAAATCCCCTAGGCTTCTGAATTATTTTGTTATAGTATTTGAGATCCTTTTCTCCTCTCCCTGCCCTTTATGTTTGTTAATTATGATTTGGGTTGGAACACTTTTTAGGTTGAGGCCTCAACAAATCAGGTAGCGGACAATCAGATGCCTGTTTATGACTTGCCATCAAAAATCCTTTGCCGTGTGATGAATGTCCATTTGAAGGTAAGCATCAATTGTTTCTCTTAGTAATATGTTCATTAACAATGAAAAATAGGAGTTTTTCTGTTGTTTGTGAGGCTAATATAGAAATTTGATTTCTCTGCTATATCTCTTGGTGTACAGGCTGAACTGGACACTGATGAGGTTTTTGCACAAGTGACGCTGCTTCCCGAGCCAAATGTTAGTGGCTTCATGTGGAATTTTCGCTTTTGTTTATACAAGAAAGTTTAGTAAGATTACTGACTTTTGATGATGTCTTTTATCAGCAAGACGAGAACGCTGTGGAGAAGGA
The DNA here is from genome assembly GCA_012295165.1 of Asparagus setaceus. NCBI lineage: Eukaryota > Viridiplantae > Streptophyta > Magnoliopsida > Asparagales > Asparagaceae > Asparagus > Asparagus setaceus. The sequence goes on along the minus strand of CM022708.1, from coordinate 22,829,336 downwards.
ACCTGTGGCTCCTCCACCACCAAGGCCTCATGTTCACTCTTTCTGCAAGACACTGACAGCTTCTGATACAAGCACCCATGGTGGATTCTCAGTGTTGAGACGTCATGCCGATGAGTGCCTTCCGCCATTGGTTAGGGTCCAGCTCTTTTGTTTTGATTAACATTGACCTGATCATTTTTTATTCATAGTAACAAGTGAGGCACGATGTGTGGTGGTTGTTTTGTTTACATTTTGTTCTCTTGACCAGGATATGAGTAAAAACCCTCCAACTCAGGAACTGGTTGCGAAGGATTTGCATGGGGTTGATTGGCGATTTCGTCACATTTTTCGCGGTAATCATCCTAAATGAAAGAGCTATTTTATTAGACATTGCGTGCAATTTAAGAATTTATTTCTGCAGTTAAGCTTTGAGTTCCGTGTCACAGCTTCTTCTCTTAATGGAAAAAGTTGGTGATATTTATTAATATAATGCTATCCTGGAACTTTGATACCATAGTGTCATTTCATTGTAGTTATGGATCATATGGCAATGGATGTTTTACGTATCCAAAAGTGTAACTTGTTAGAAACATTGTTGTGTAATTGTATGTTCTGTGGAATTTTTTTGTTCGCGTGGGTATTTAGTGTTATTGAGTTGTGACTTATGTGAGGAAATGTTCTTCTGCTATCCTAATTAAATTTGCTAGCAACACTTTTACTCATGTTTCTGTATACTTAAGTATTGCTCCCACAGTTTTATGTTAATTTACATGGATGCATATAAAGGGGTCTAATTTGTCCTTTGATTATGAATATTTCAGGTCAGCCAAGGAGGCATCTGCTTCAAAGTGGTTGGAGCGTGTTTGTTAGTTCTAAAAGACTTGTTGCTGGTGATGCTTTTATTTTCCTAAGGTATGGTATGCTACCTGTCTTACTTCCTGCTGCAATTTCTGTATGTTTATACTCAAATGGAATGTTCTTCGCAGGGGAGAAAATGGTGAACTGCGTGTTGGAGTAAGACGCGCTATGAGACAACAGACAAATGTTCCATCTTCTGTCATTTCTAGCCACAGTATGCATCTAGGTGTCCTTGCAACTGCGTGGCATGCTGTTACCACGGGAACATTGTTCACAGTTTACTACAAGCCTAGGTGTGTGGTTGATGCTCGTGAATGTTTCATATTATATGCAGCGATGTAGATATATTTGACAATTTTACCAAGATTGCATTCTTGCAAAGCATGGATGCATCATTCACATTTAAATAGTTTATTTACTTTTTTTTTCCCCAAATGTACAGTTAGGGGTTCAAGCATAGACTTAGAAACTTTCTTAAACAGACTGCTTCTTTAAAACATCATTTGCATTCACTTGATATGACAAGTCTATTCTTTTTCTAGTTTTCATGTGTTTTCTTTCTTATAATTAACTTTACATGGCAGGACAAGTCCTTCTGAGTTTATTGTTCCGTATGAGCAATATATGGAATCTCTTAAAAACAACCACTCAATAGGAATGAGATTCAAAATGAGGTTTGAAGGTGAAGAGGCTCCTGAGCAAAGGTATAACCCACATACTATTTATCTACTGTTGAGATCATTATAAAGTGATGTGACTCCAATTTAGTAAATTATTGTTTCTAATCTGCTCCATTTATCCTTCTTAATTAAGATTTACTGGAACCATAGTCGGCATAGGAGATGTTGATTCTAGCAGGTGGCCCGGATCAAAATGGAGATGCCTCAAGGTACCCTAGAAAGAAAACACTTATTATCTTTGTTTGTCATAGTTGTGCTTCATGATATGAATTTGCTCATTTTCTGGAATTAGGTACGTTGGGATGAAACCTCTTCCATTCCTCGGCCTGAAAGAGTTTCCCCATGGAAAGTGGAGCCTGCTTTGGCTCCTCCAGTGAATCCTCTTCCAGTACCTAGACCCAAGAGGCCTCGGACAAATGTGATCCCCTCATCTCCTGATTCCTCTGTTCTTACACGAGAAGGTAATAATATTCTGAAGTTCAAAGTTATCTGAATCAGTTCAAAAATCAAATGGTCTTGAATTTATAAATAATGTATTTTTAGGCTCGTTGAAAGTCGCTGCAGACCCTTCCCAATCACATGGAGTGTCAAAGGTCTTGTCAGGTCAAGATATTACGACCTTGCGAAGCAATTTTGTTGATGGTGATGAATCAGAGGCAGCTCCTAAGCGCATGATGTGGCCTCCATCACAGAATGAGGAAAGAAATGATGCTTGTATGCCAAGAAGGTTGGGTACAGAGAACTGGATTCAAATGGGGAAACCTGAACCCACCTACACTGACATGCTTTCAGGGTTTCAAACATCCAGCAACTCTCATAGACTTGCTTCACCACATTTCGAACACACTTCAGGTGATAGGAAGCCTTCTAAGAATCGATATTGGGAGCAGGACAGTGAGCTCAGCTTGGTTTCAGGCCAGTGGTCTTTGATGCCTTCCAACAATTCTTTCAATATGGAGACCAACCTAAAGATGTCAACACAGGCATTCAGATATGGTGGAACTGGAGGCTATGAGGAAAATCATCCTAACCGGTTAGCACATCTTTCTTCAGGTACTCGAATGGAGAACTTGTCACGTCCACAGGTGGTGAGACCTCAGCCAGTATTAGCTGCAACTAGTAATGCGGCATCAGCAGGAGGCAACACTTGTAAGATTTTTGGGTTTAATCTTAATGGAAATCAACCAATGTCGGACATGGTAACTGCGCACTCAAATTCCGCCTACGAGGTGGAGGGATGTAGTGAAGAAGCAGGAAAATTGCATCATTCATCTGAGGTCTTAGAGGCTGGCCAAACCTTTGAGCCACCCAAAGGTACCAAGTCGCTGGAGTCTTCTTCAACAGGTAGTGAGCGGGAGAATGGTCTTCAGCCTAGCTCACAGGCTGCTAAAGATATCCCAAGCAAGTCAGTGGGCGGTACGACAAGGAGCTGTACAAAGGTATATATTTAAGCTGTTCTTTTACTGATATAATTATTTATGTTGTCCTCGTGCATGCAATGAACATTTTAAGTGAAGAAGTTATTGTTACAAGCACAATTAATCGATTCTTGGTTTGAGTAGATAGTCAATGTTACTCTTGATCATCCTAAAACATCTGAAGGATTAGAATTTACAGTTTAGGGGCTTCTCACATGTATGTGCTAAGTGGTTGAGAAATGTCCGGTTTTGGATAGTACAATGTGCAAGCTGCAAATCACTAAGATGCAACATTTTTTGTTCTCTAGATGGGTTCATGATTAGAGAATGATATGTTGAATGGAAGATCCATTTAGATGACCCATCATGCACGTAGAAATAGTGCATTGCCATGTCATGTTTTCTGGTCATAACAGCCTTCTTATCATTGATAATAATTGTCAATTATCATCTTTGTAACTATTATTGTTATTATATTTTTAAATATGTGATAATCAGTTGTTAACAGACCAATTCATAACATTCATGTGCTTTGACATAATAGAGTTTCACATAGAAGAGTTAATGCTAATTCCATATAATGTTACTATTACAGTTTTGCAACAGTTCTGTAACACATGAAAATGATCAAAGATTTATTTGGATCCATCAAAATCTGTCTCAAATCCTATTTTTTTTCTTTCTCATAATCTTCCACTAAGCTCTAGAGTGGGATGGTTTGTATCTTCGTAGGTACATAAGCAGGGAATTGCTCTAGGGAGGTCTGTGGACCTTTCAAGGTTCAACAGCTATGATGAACTCATTGTAGAATTAGATGGAATGTTTGAGTTCAAGGGTGAATTAATGTCGTCCAACAAAAACTGGATGATTGTGTATACCGACAGCGAGGGTGATATGATGCTGGTTGGAGATGACCCATGGCAGTAAGTATTTTCTCAAGTTTGTACATCTAAGAGTTTTATGGATATCTCCCATGTGTTGACTTGTATTGTCTTCATTTAACAGAGAATTCTGTAACATGGTTCGCAAGATCAATATTTACACAAAAGAGGAAGTCCAGAAAATGAATCCTGGAACACTGAGCCCAAGAAGCAAAGAAACTTCTTCTGATACAGTTTTCTCTTCTGACAAAGAAGTGAAGAGCCCCTTGCCAACTCCAGTTTCCAATTCCGACAAAAGCTAGTAATGTAAGTTTCCAGATGGCAATAAAAATGCATTCATGTTATTATATACTGATAAAATTATTGATGATTGGTCTCTTGTTGCATCTTGTATTATTATTCAGGTTGCTGAAGTTTAGGATGAAAAAGGTATATGTGGGAAGGCTGCTTCTTTTTTTTGCATGGCAGAGTTGGGTAAGCTCCCAATCTGCCTTTTTATCGCTTGACTTTAGTATAGATCGAGGTGCCATTCATTTGAAAACAGTTCTCCACGTCGTTGGCGACCTCAGTATTAGTAGATTAGTAGATTTGTAAATGCTCCCGTCGGCTATGTTTTCTAGCAGGAGGCTAGGGTTTTTTCTCACCTCATCAACCATGTAAATATATCTGCTCAATATAATTAGTATGCAGCTTGTTTCTTCTTTGCCTTGTTGATCCTGTGATTGTGCCCCCTGTCAGCTTTTGACTTGCTCTTCCTGCTCTATCTTTGCTTTGGCTTTACTGCTTATCAATGCTTTTGGAATTTGTGGCCTAGTGGTAGATTAATAAATGCTTTGTCTGTTATATTTTTCTCATATCAACCATGTAAATAGCTTTGAAGTCTTTTATCTTTTCTTTCAGATTACTGATTATATTGTTCTTTTGGAAAGATATCTTTCTATTAGGAGAAATCTGTGCAAGAGTAGAGGACTTGTTAATTTTATGGTTGTTTACTTCTTCTCCCAGAGACTTGAGAATGAGTATTCATTGTTGGACTCAAGTTGGAATCTTCCAACTTTGGACCACAATGCTGCTTTGAACTCTGAATTTGCCACAATTTTTCCTGCTGTCTTTAGGAGGAGGAAAAGGAGTGATCTAGTCTATAATTGAAATGCTCTCTCTTTAAGAGGTAGGGTAGTTGTTGCAGCTATGGTTATGAGAGAGACGAGCGCTTTGCGGCTGTCACTTTTTGTGGGCTATGATTTCGAAACTGTGTAGCCCAACCACCAGAAAACCTAGAGATTGTAATTATTATGGGAAGCCCTACTTGCCTAGGGTTTTATGTGGTTCCAAACCCTTTTGAATTTTCCTATGAAGTGAATTTGGACTTGTTGTCTTGGGTTAGGAATCTTGTAGAGGGCTTGACTTTGAGTCTACATCGCTTGAAGAAGGAACAAGCATCATTGAAGCTGCTAGCATTTGTGTTGAGGTTTCCAATTAGATTTAGATAAAGGTGGAAGTGTTTCAGTGGTCCCCTTCCGTTGCATTAATGATGCATCAAAAGGATGTCGATCATTATTGCTTAAGGTTTTGTGCGGTTGACATCTTTTTGGTGCACCATTAATGCAATGAACTGAGATCGATGAATACTTTTAATAGTGCCTTGTGGACCAAGTTTTTGCGGAACTAAGCTTTTTGGCAGGATGGTTTTGGTTTGGGCATTGGAGCTTGATTGTCATATAAGTACATGTTTTATTAAGTTTCAAATTTGTAAAAACAAGATTTGAACGGTTGAGTATTTATACAAATCGTTTCAATTTTGTTGTTCTCGAATTTGTTGTTTGGATGTCTAGAGTTAAACGGTGTAAGTCTGGGGAGTTTTGAGGTAAAATTTACGGTGGTTTTGTCTAATTTTCGAAGTTGATGGTGGTAGTTGGGAGGAAAACCGCCAAAGTTCGTGGGTGTTATGTAAAATTTACCCTATCTTTTCCTAACGTCTCAAAGGAGAAGTAAAGGCAGTGGCCTTAGCCATAATTGAAAATTGTTTATTTTAGAAAGTAGGGGGATAGTGGCAGCTATGGTTATGAGAAAAGCAGGCGCTTTACTGCTGTCACTATTTTGGGGTATAATTTACAAACTATGTGTATAGCCCACCCACCCCAAACCTAGAGTTGCCATTATTATGTGAAGGCCTACTTGCTTAGGCTTTTATGTACCCAAAAACTCCTTTTGAAATTTTCCTATGTAGTGAATTTGAACTTGTAGGGCTTGGACTAAGATTTATGAAGAGATTGTTGTTATCATGCGAGGGCCTACTTGCCTAGGTTTTTATGTATCCAAACCCCTTTTTGAAATTTTCCTTTACAGCGAACAATCTGGACTCAGGCTTGAGTTAGGGATTTATGGAGAGGGCTTGACTGAGTCTAACATTGCTTAAGGAGGAAGGAGCATCGTTGATTATGTTGGTGTGGTCCAAATCTTGTTAGGGCCTACAACTAGATGGAGATGAAAACGGCTGGATGACTTGGCCTTTTTTCTATCAGTTTGCAAACATTATTGCAGTTTGTTACAATATTCTTTATTTTTTAAAGAAAATATTCTACTGTTTTTTCGTTTGACGAGGGAACTTCTCCAAGATCCTTCTGAGACTATTAATAGTGAGGATTGTGGGGGAAGTTCCCTGAAACAAAATTATCTCACGACAGAGAGAAGGAACATAAGTAAACTGCAAGTTGAAGAGTTTTCTGAGATTGTTGTTGACGAGAACCCTTAACGCAAATGGGAGGATTTTCATTAACCACACATGATAATCCCAATTAAAAATAATAATAATATAAGACAACATACTCTAGCATTTAAAATAAGAGTTTTCTAAAATTTTCTTCATAAATGTAGGTACAAACTTCACCAGTATTTTCCTTCAGCAGTATCCCAGTGAATCCAAGCATTTCTATTGTATATTAGATACTTACCATTAATTTTCTCCTCTGTTCTGCTGAAAGTTTTGACGTCCCACTTGCGTCATAGAAACTGCAGGACAATAAGTTGCAATCAACTTTTTAATGGGCTTGAATGAGTTGGAGGCCCAAGACTAAACATGACAATTAACTTGTTAATGGCCTTGAGCGAGTTGGAGGCCCAAGACAAACAACGACAATTTGTGACTACATTTAACAGGGGGACACATTTCGGGGCAGAAAGCTAATTAGCCTCACTCATTGCTTCATTTAAATTCATGGCGAATGACATTCAAAACAGGGGAACCCTTTTTGGGGCATAAAGCTAGACTAATGAAGCGGTATCTTTTTAGTCTTCTTTATAAAATCGTGACCAATAGGATTCAAATATAGATTGCTTTGATACCATCTCAATGAATCCCGTCGCTACATCTAAACTCCTCTACAACCCAGATATGCCTTTAACATGTGACTTAATTATCATAAATTGTGCTGCTTCAATCTTTATCCTAAACTTACACTAGAGGTGAGTGCGGTTAGGTGCAAACCGATTAAACCGTTTGAGCGGTTCGGTTCGGTTTTAGAAAAACTTCAATTAGGTTCTTAAATATTTAAAACCAAAATAACCTCATCGACCGCTCTCAACATAATTGCCTAAAACTTATGCTCGTTCAAGGTGAATAGATAATTTATACTAATATTTTTGGGGTTTTTTTTTCACAAAAACCACCTTTAAAATGGGGTGAAAATACAAAAACCACATTTCAAGTTCAATTTATACAAAAACCACCTTTAAAGGGAGTTTTGGTTGCAAACAACAACTTGGGCCTATTTTCTGGTTAAATTTTGATTGAAATCCCCAAAATGCCCTTGAAAAATACACCACAAAATATTTCAGGTTTGGTGAATAATACATGTCACTTGTATTTTTAAGGGTATTTAAGAGATTTCAATTGAAATTTCATCAAAAAATTGATCAAAATGGTTGATTATAACTAGAAATCTCTTTAAAGATGGTTTGTGTATAAATTAAACTTGAAATGCGGTTTTTATGTCCAACCTAGTAAAGATGGTTTGTGTATAAATTAAACTTGAAATGCGGTTTTTATATGTCCACCCTATTTTAAAGGTGGTTTTCATGAAGGAAATAATGCGTATGAAATGACAACTCATTTTGCTAAATGAACCACCAAGAGATAGCCATGTGGTGAGACCCACTTTGTTAGTCATAACAAAAGTGTGAACTTCATCACTCTATCTCTTAGTAGCTCATTTTGTTAAATGAGCCGACACATCATAACCATCATTCCCTTTTGTGAAAAAAAACCAATATTATTATGTATCTTAATTAATAAATATTTGATTTTAGTTTGTAAAGTTAGTGATTTGATGAGTTTTCTTTTCAATTTGTAGGAATAATAATCTTGGCTTTTAGCTAATAAGTCTTTAACTGTGTTTGGCGAAATGTCGAAAATTGGGCCGAGATCAGTGCTGGCCTAGTTTCATTCTAAACTAGTTTTAGGTTAGAATGAAACTAAAACCAGTTTAAGAGGCTTTTTTTGGCTTACAAAAACTGTGTCAATGCAAAAACTGGGCCAACATTGACGCAGTTTTTTGTCAAATAGAAAAACACCCAAAACTAGACTAGGTTCAGTCACGGTCCAGTTTTGAAGGTTTGCCAAACACACCCATAGTCCAAGCCCAAATCAAACAAACCAAACCACACTGCACTGAACCGATTTGACATGGCTCAGTTTGGTTTTTGATCCAGTTCGGTTCAGTTAAGACAAGAAATTGTCAAAACCGACCGAATGTTTACCCCTAGCTCACACTAGTCCAATGTTGATTTTACCGCGCATATACATCTTGTGGCTATTCCACTGCCAAACCAATACCTAGAAAGTCTCAGAGGAGATACTTTCAACCAAACCAAAATCACAGCACACTACTGGCGACTTCATAAGCTGCTAAGTTAACACTTGCACGTACTCCAGAAACAAAAGAATACACTGGCTTCACAACCAGAAACACTAAAGGGAGGAAAAGCACCATGTATACTTCCACACCATTTAGATTACCCTTCTGCTGCTCTTGGATCCAAAATCCAATCGCCGACTGGTTGGCTTCAGCAATCTCATAAGTTGTGAAGATTAGACAATGTATGCATGGCAGAGCCATTTAGTAAGAGATCAGCCTCTACTTCGGAGAGGAAGCCATTTTCAAAGAATGCTGAATGGAGAGCTCTGACGCATTTCCTTGCTTCGCTATCGTGAACCACCAATGAAATGTTCACCTGTTGTTAATGAGAGTATATTCTGAAAACCAGCACTTCGAAGTTCCAAGAGAATAAGGATGAAAAGCCACTTAAATAAATTAGAGTTATTTGCGGATAGACCACTTGTAGTATCACTGCTTTGAACTTACTACTCTCCACGTTTATTGTTACAGATAGACCACCTTGGTGAAAGGATCCCCTCCTTCCGACCAATAGACCCCGATGGGTAAAAGAAGCAAAAAAAGATAATTGTTGGGGGAGGTTGGTGGCTATCTGCAACAACAAAGCTACAAGGGTAGTAAGACAATAGAGGGGGCTATCTGCAACTAATCCAATAAGTTACCTTCGATGCTCCTTGAGATATCATTTGTACATTGATGTTGTTCTTCCGGAACACACTGAATGCCTGAGCACCAGATGGTTAAAATACTATTAGATAGAAAATAAACGGTAAGGGGAAATTAGACAGCTTGTTCCTGGATGAAAAAGATCAACCTTCTCTAGTATCAAAGAAGAATGCTGCACATTTCCTATGAGAGATATTATTGATCTGTGTTGAAGAAGATTAACCACTGCAATTTTCTCTAGCTCTTCAACAACATGGTCTAATTCCTGCTCAGTCAAGTACAAGATTTGAAGTTTCAATGTAAGGGTCAACTGGAAATAAGGGAGTGCAAATGGCGCTGACCAAAACAAGGCAGAATACGCCCTAATGCATGATTGCCAACAAAAAAATGGTTGATGACCAATTAAGAAAAGTATTATAGTATGATGAATTATATATTTATGCAGAGTTCAACAGGATGGAGCTGCTTCAATATAAACTCGGTTCAGTTACCATTTTCAGCTTAGAACCTGAGCTCAATCACTTAAGATATGGACATGCTGATAGGAGATTAAAGAGAGCTTGAGCAAACGCCATGTAAAAATTACAAAATTTACTATTATAAAATTGATTTAGCTCGACTTTGACTAGTAACATGCTAGGTGTATTACTAAATTTTTATTCATATGGATGCGAAATTAGTGGATGTCCAATGTTATAAATTATATGTAGAGTTAAACTATTTGGTTATTAACCATTAAGAAGTTATTTTGCCTTTTTGTTCATAAGCATGATTTTGTCCGACTTGCTGCTTATCCGATGTTTTGGTGCGTGCACATGAGATATAGTAACCGCTTATATTAGATGGACGGCAGTGTATATGTGTGCAAACGTAATGGTTCTGCATCCCCATATCCTACATTTTAAGAATTTACAGCATCAGTGTCATATTGTGTCTACAACTGTGCTTCCAATGTTTTCATAAGTTATTTTCTGTAAAGGAAATTGTAAAGCCGGAAAACTCTCTTGGTTATAATGGGGATTGTAACATGTTCAGAGTTTTTCTCCATCCACGGAAAAGAATGGGAGCTCACCTTATTATCCGCCATAAAAAAGGGTCTTGGGGCTAAAGTGTTCATCATTCTGTCAGAATTGTAGCTTTCTCTTCAACAGTTAGATAAGAGTGAAAAAATTAAGCTTCGGGTATCCATTTATATATGTTTCAGAAACCCTTAGCCATGCATATCAGCAGAGCAAGTACAAGATAAGGTCAACTTTTGTGGGGAAAACAATATCGGTCATAGTCATCCCAGGAAACGTACTCTTCCTTAAAAACTTATAGACTTTTTGGAAACTCGAGCAATCAGAAAATTTGAAGTGATACTCCAAGAAAAAATGACAGTTAAAAAGCTTGCCTGTTGAATTAGTTCTCTGCTCCATAGTTTAGATGGGTCTAAAGTCAAAGAAATACTGACTTCACTGGTGGCCACACAGTCCACAGAGATATCCAACTCATCAAATATAGAAAAAACCTGCAGTTATGAGATAACTTGCAATCTTGTGATTAAAAAAAAAAGTGACATGATTTAATTATTCGAGAGATGAGGACATGGTATCCTTACCTTTGCTAGGAAACCATACTGGCCAAGCATCCGAGTGCTCACTATATCCAACATGGTGATATTTGATTTCAAGACTATACTGGTCAATATAGCCTGAAAAGAGCCAATAATGAACAAGTTTAAGACAATGGACATATATGCTAATATAAAATATTTTCTTAATTCAAAAGAATGTGTTACCAACCCCAGTCATATCTCTTGCTTTAGTGATGAGAGTACCAGGAGCTAAGGGATTGTACGAATTCTTGACCCTAACTGGAATATCAGTTTCCCTGGCAGGCCGCATTGATTGGGGATGCAAAACCTGAAATTTAGAAAGGGAGTCAGCAATTTGAAAAGGCTAGAATATGCAAATGTGAAGTAACAATTCTCAGCATCAAAATAAACACCAATCACAGTTCATTGTTCCAAGGCTACAGTGACATGCAAAAGCATCATATCGAAGAGCAATGCTTTTAATACTTCAACATCAAATAAGTTTGTTTAATTCTTATGTGCAGCCAGAAATGCGTTCTTGCAATCTCATGCAAGATACGGAAATGGTTTTTTTATAGGGAACCGTCCCTAACTTAGGCCAAATTTCAAGTTACCACCCTGGGTGTTTGGTTGCTTGCAACTATAGTTGCAATGCAAGTGTCACTTGCATGCAACTAAGACGTTGCAACTCTTCTTACACGCAACTACAGCTACAATTGTTTGGTTCAAAATTTAAATTTTGCAACTTGTAGTTGCAGCTGTTAGATTTTGCTTGTAATTTTATATATGCAACTTGTTTTTTTATCATTAATAAATTATTAAAGTTACTAATTCCTTTCACACTTTTAAAATACTTATTTTTTAAACAAATAATGGTTATTATTATTAAGTAAATTGACTTTTAAATTTTAAAAAATTTCATAAGATAATATTTTTATTAAAAATTAATTTTAAAAGTAATATATTTTTGTAAAATAAAATATTCTTGTAAAATAATATTTCGTAAAATAAAATATTCTTGTAAAATAATATTTTTTGGTAAAAATATAGTTTTGTAAATGAATTTAATTAAAAATTATTCTTTTCATAATTTTTTAAAAATATTATTGAAAATTTTAAAATTATTATTCTAATAATGTATAATATTATTCAAGGAAAATTTTATTTTTAGAAAAATAATATATTTTAAAAACAATATATTTTAGGAAAATATATTATTTTAAAAATAATATTTTAAAAAATTTGTTTTAAAAATATTATTGAAAATTTTTAAAAATAATATATTTTAAAAATAATATATTTTAAAAACAATATATTTTAGGAAAATATATTATTTTGAAAAATAATATATTATTTTAAAAATAATATATTACCTTAAGAATAATATATTATTTAAAACATACATTATTTTAAAATATAATATTTTTCAAAAGTTATTTCTTAAAAATAATACTTTTGAAAAATATTATTTCATGGAAAAATTTGAAAAATAATATTTTCCAAAAGAATAATATTTTTATTTTTCAGAATAATAATATTTTAAAAAATTTGTTTTAAAAAAATTATCTTATAAAAATATTTTTTAAAGATATTAGTTTCACAAAAACATTTTTTAGGAAAAATATTTTTAAATAACTTTATTTTTAAAACTTTTTGAAGAAATTATTGTAATAATAATTTTTAAAAGATTATTTTAAATCTTTAATGAATTTGTTTTTAAAAATATTAAGTAATGATTTCGATTTTTAATAAATTTGGGTCAGTTGCAACTGTGACTTGCGACCGTTTTTGACGTAAGTCATATGTTGCAATTAAGGGTTGTTTTGCAACTGTGATTACAACTGTAACTGTGAGTTGTAACAAAATAAACGCTTGCAACTGGACAAATTTGACCTACTTGCATGCAACTGGAGTTGCAACCACTCCAGTTGCAAGCTACCAAACGCCCCCTAGTTACCTGAGTTCCAGAAAACTACCATCACATACCATTCCGTCAATATATAACCTTCCATGCTATGTTGCATGGGTACAAATACTGGTACGGGTACGTGCATGGGACACAACAAATTTGTAAAAGGTAGGGTATGGGGACACGACTATATAAATATTTATATACACATACAGTATTGAAATTACTAATTTATATGAGAACAAGGATGAGAATTAAAACTCTTATAACATTTTTATGTTTATTTTATTATTGTGGATTATAAATTGCAATATCACTAGTTTTTTAACAAGATGTTCAAGCGACCCTTCAAAATCATAATTCGGAACCAGACCATGTACAAAGAGTTTCAAGAAGTGGATGTGAAGTGTAGGATATATGTCCAAAAATTGTATGACAAGTGTTTTAAATTAAAACATGTATTGTATAATTGAGTACATGCCCGAGTAAATGTATGTATATATGCAAGGAGTTTGGGTACGGGTATAGGTATGGGTATGTGTCGAGTACGGCCACGACTTCAGATTAGAAGTACCTAGGTAACATAGCTTCCATGCCCTTTTCTGTCCAATTTCTCCATCGATGTTAACGAAATATCAACTATACCCTTTAGCTGAAAATTCTTTGTGCAAGAGAATAGTGTTTTTTTATTGTAGTTTTTTGTGGCCTTTGTCATGATGTCTTACTTGAAGAATGACAGTAAAAGTTTGTTTTCCTTGCCATAGTAATCATTATAATTTCCTTGACTTAATGAATTTTATGGGATTACTTAAAAAATGAATTTTATGCAATATATCAGAGTTGCTTATGATTGAAACCTGCTTTTGAGTTGCCAAAAGAATAGAGTAACGATAACTGTAAAATTTTTCATTGGCACCATAGGAGTAACCACAACATCAAAGATTACACTATCACAAGAACATAAAGTATCGTCCACCTCAATATAATAACTATTACTGCATAATCTCAAAAAACAACCAGATGATCAAAATAAAGACTACAGGGTAAATCTGTCAAGCTACAGTTTATTGGACAGAAAATTGGAGGGAAAAGGGCATGGGTGATTATATGTCAACGGAATGGTACATAGGGGTGGTTTTGTGAAACTCAGGTAATTAAGGATGATAACGTTAAATAGGGCCTAAGTACATGTACAAAACTTAAGGGGAAAGTACATTTACAAAAATCTACATCCATCCCTCCATCCCTCTCTCTAACTATGTAGGTATCACCATATACACTAGCTGATGCTTTAATTTCACCAAATGTCCTCTTCTACAAGATGAGAAATTTGAGGGAAAAGAACCCAATTACGTAAAACTCTTCTCCACTAGGTACAGTGTCAACCAGCGTCATTACCTCCCGACTCGCAATCAATATCATATGATGCAGTTCATGAGGAAAAAGATATGAATGGGATGGCTATATTGCTCTGATATTTATAAAACAATATCAGCAAGTATGTATTGCATGATATTTGAATTGACGTGATGTATAACTCTGTTTTTATCAATAAATATAGTCATAGATCAGAGAGGTCATAACTGCATGCTTTTAATCTACCTCTTTATTGTCAATGATTCGTACGGACTAACTTGGATAGTTGGATAAGAGATAAAAAATTATCTCAAACTAAAAGCAAGAATAAGTGTACTATCAGTGAGGAACATGATATTGATTTAGTTTATCCAAAAATAACTTTTCCATATATAGTACCTCAGCAGCAAAAAAGTAAAACTCTTGAACTACAAATGCATTCCCGTTTAATAAAGGGATAACAAAAATATTATTTAATATCCACCACACTAGACTGGGGAGAAGGCAGTCAAAATTTATGGTTTGTGCACCTAAGATCAGTACCTTTACTTCTCTTTTTACAATAAAGAACTGGAAGAAAAGATTGTGTTAATGCCGGTTCTCAAGTTCCATTTAATTCTCATTCGAATATCTGGAGAACTGTTCATGATTTGTGGTGAGCACTCATAGGGTGTGACAAAACTCTAAAGCATGCGGACAACTTCTACTTTACCAGTTTCTTAAAGCTGTGGCAAACACGCATGGAGAGTGAGAAAATGAAATGTTACATTAAAGCTCTAACATCCTACCGCCTTCTATGCACCAACTTCAGATGCTAGTACACATGCATACCTGTGCACCAAAGTAGGCAAGTTCAGCTGCCTCATCGAATGTCAGGTATGGTACAGGAGTTGCATTCGGACAAATATTAGGATCACATGTCAAAACACCATCAACATCCTTCCACACCTGTTTAAAACACAGCAAACATACATCAACACTAGATTATGCTAGAAAGCATCTACTGAACCCAAATGATTGAGACAGACTTTATGATAAAAGTTTTTGTTGTTATCCCATCTTCTATGAAGCAACTAGCACTTATGTCATATATGAAAATTATCAAAGTCATATATTAAAAAAAAACCCTAGAGGACACAGGTAAAAATGAAATGATAGGTTACACAACTTTAGATGCCAAAAGATTGGAATCCAATAGGTAAAAGAGCACATTGACGGCATTGTTCAAAGGGCATAACAAAGAATATAACTGACCTGTATCTCTCGTAACCCCAAGGCTTTACCAATTGTCGTTGCTGTTAAGTCACTACCGCCCCTTCCTAAGGTGGTCACAGCAGAGGATTTCCAACCCTGAGGCAGGAAATTTATACATTAATCATTTTCAACTCTTGCTCAAATATAAATGGCATATCAGCTCAGCCAGAAACTAAGAGTTTGACAGCAGTTACTTTTCCCAGAAAACCAGTCACAACTGGAATTGCTGGATCATCAATCCAATCTCCATGCAATCTCTTGGCTACAGCGGGATAAGTTGCTTCAAGGATCTCCGCATTTGTAAAGTCGTCTGTGGTTATAAAACCAATATCAAATGCATCATACTGCACACAATTATGTAGCAACATTATTAGTTATATTACTACTTACTGATACAGCATTCTAGACTGCTACATAGTGAAGAAGAGCTGGCCACTACAGACCAATTACAAGAAGGAAATAGGAAATACCTACTGTTTTTTTGATGCTATAGTACTTATGATTATGATGTTAGAACATAATAATTTAACGAAAAAAACGGAGGATCGCATAGGCAGCGTAGGGGAGTAACTTCAGATGACCAATCATGATAGGAAGACGGTGTTACAGAGAAAACCAATGTCTTTCAACAGAGGGTTTAACAAGAAAGACTTGTAAGTAGGGTCAAAAACATGAAGGAAGTTGAAGAAAGGGTAAAAAGATAACATTGGAAAGAAGGAGGAGCACAGAAACATTTTTTTCTCAAAAGAAAATATAAATAGAATGACCCATCTCCCATCTAAATTAGTTTTGTAGATCATATCTCGAAATCAAGTATGTTATAGCAACAAAAAAAGGCCAAATCCCAAACTCGTGAGGTTAGCTACAAGAAGTCTTTTCTTTGATTCAGCACTATTAAGAGTCTTCTATTAACTTATCAACCATTGTCCTTTTAATTGCTTACATCCATGTTCTTTTAGGCCTAAAATTCTAATCCTTATTTCTCAATAACTATAATCGTCTCAGTTCTTATAACACGCAAAAACATGAACTTGTCAGGGTATTCCATATACCATCTTGATAGGTTCTCCACGTGCTATCAATCTATCGTCAAGAGAAACAACTACCGATGTATTACAGATAAATTAAGAAGGCTCACAAACAAATTTTTTCATCAGACAAAGAGCTGTCAATCTGATTTCATGTCATCACTTAATGTTCCTACCTTACCAAAATATCTATAAAAGGGAAGGTTTAATTACTGACGTGGGCTCTGCATCAACCTAGAAGTTTTGTTTCTGCAGATTCAAACAGCTGCAATCTGAATTGAACCTGATGATGTGAGAACTATTTACAAAAACCAGAATTAAAAATTAAATTTCTCTTACTAACTATGAAAGCAAATGATACACGTTTCAATCAGATAAGGTGCTAATCCCTAGAATTCATATACTGACTAAAGTTCACAGTCAGATTCAGCTATAAACTATCAAATGCAAATGTTGATATTAAATAGCAAAGAGATGTATATTTTGATGCCATCTAAGGTGCAATGTATGTGCCTGATACTGGATGTTTAACATGTAAAAATTCAAAAAATGTAGTGCACAAATTTGATAAAAACACAAGCTACTACACAAAAATTCAATCACCGTAAACTGCAATAACTATACATGAATCACAGTCTCGCCTGACCGCTATGCAGATGACATGTAGTCTCTGTAGTTTTAAAGCAGACTTAAGTTAGCTAAGCTTTAATGTTGCTTATTTTCAATAAGTGCATATCTCCTATTTGTTCAATATAAAATCTGCATAAGTAACTAATACAACTTTCCTCATTTATATCAATAATGCCACCCAACAAGCTCTCTTAAAGCACAACTTTCAGATGTAAATATTATCTTAATTTTTATATACAAGCACTTTGTATTTCATTTTGAAAAGGACATGAACCATAAAGTTACCTGTCGTGCTTTAGCACCAATTTTGTTTAAATGTGCTGCAAAAATTCTAGTAGACATGCGTTCCCCAAATGAAACCAGGTGGTCTTTTGTACGAAGTGTCAGCTCTTTCATCATGGCAATGCCTTTTAAAAGCTGCTCGAGATCGTCCAGCAGACCTATCAAATTCGCAAAACTGTTTACTCATAGTACAGCAGATCTGTACGCAGATTGTGCATGTGCAACCGGTTCTGGAAGTAGATAAAAGCTAAAAATTGATGCAAAAAATGGACAGTTATAATTATTAAAAAGTAGTGCCAAATGCTCCATACTAAGAGAGAAGCAAAACATATAAAGAATAGGTAATTTCAAGAAGTCTCATCGCGTCTTACAACCTTTGATGGAAAAATGAAAGGGTGAAAACATTTTTTTCTTTTTCCGCACTATACCAACAAATTATTACTGACACACAATCATGTCATTCTTGGGTAGAGCCGTAGAGGCACATCGGATTTGACTGACATATCAGGTTGACATAGTATTTTTCGTATGAACTATAATACTCTTCTTATTGTTCATTTATTTATTTTTTCCTTTACTCTTATCACTTGAAGTTTATAATATTTACATGTATCCCCTGGTTGCATTGTTCATTTCCATGCATGCCACAATATCTCATTTAACACTTACATTTAGATTCTACTATTTTTAGTAGATAAATGAGGTTAAGGAAACTACATTGGGTCAAAAATACCAATACTCAAAGAAATGAGTATATATCTTTCTTGACTAAACTACTTTCTTAATGTACCTCGCTATCCAACATGGGACAACCACCACCACATGACCCAAACCTTGCATTTAGAACCTCACCAGTGCAAATAGGCAACTTCATGTAGTAAATATCACTAATATCACGGCAGACCATTCACGTGTTAGAGTAGGGAGTATCCTTGCTCATATTGGAAGTTCTATTTGTTCCATATTTCATGTAGAAGACTAGCTAAGCATGTGTCAAAAAAAAGGTGACAAAAAAAATATAAGCGCACTACTTGTGAATACAAAAACAAAACTTTGAATTCAGGCAAGTTTAGTGACGAGTGTCCTTGGTACTGACTACCGACTACATGGAGAAGATTCTTTTAGACAAAGCCACTAATGGAAATAAAGGGAAAGGTTATCAAGCCTCACTTTGGTTTTTTTTTTTTGGGGGTGGGGGGGTTTGTTCGTATTATTGTAGCATCCTGGTTACCAATGTTGTAGTGGTGATCACAACTCTCAGAACGAGATATACAGTGAGAAAGGATCTCAACTATCAAGGGGTTTGAAGCAAATCTTGGTTTTTATTTGTCAATATTAGCAGCAACCATTTAGTAGTATTTAAAGCCATTACTTCTCCACTGGCAGCAGCATGATCAGACATAATAGATGTTTGAATGGAACATGTCCCCACTGGTCGAGTGCCCTTTTTATGGGCCAAAATCTGGACTCACGTCGCGGTGTCAATTTTTAGAAAATCCGCTTTAAATTCGTGGCTGGTGGGATTTGAACATGGGTTGCTCTAATATCATGTTGACGTCCCCAACCATTACACCAAAACTCCGAAGGTATATTTTATATTCTAACAAGTATAAACTAATATTCTGAGTTTGAGAGTTCTTTAATCTAATCTAAGTTGCAAACTAAATTTGCTGAAAGTTCTTTTATTTTATTTGTTTGCTATGCTACTTGACACTCCCCTCCCACACAGAGGCGGTTCCATTAACAAGCTAGGGGTGCAGTTGCACCCCTAGAAATTTCCAAAATTGCATGTTAGGTCATATAATTTTTACATCTGTCCCCCATAAATTTTAAAAATTGCACCCCAAAGCCCAAGTTATCTAAAAAGATTTAAGAAATTAGTAAAAATTTGAATTAGCCTATTGAAAAGTGAAAGCCTATTTACATTTCTAACAATAAAATATACTAAGTACATTTCCACCAGATACTATAATTTTATAATATTATACTTTTACTATTAGTTAAATAAACACTCGTTGTCCGTCCCCCCAAGAAAAATTTTGGGTCCGCCACTGCTGCCACATGTCTCTAGGAAAGCAGTTCCGCCCAGCTTCACCTTTGTGCACATCCTTGGAATGATCTATCTTAGCAATACAGCTTTATAAGTTAGATTATGTACAATTTCACAAGACATTGTCACAAGACTATAGGGCTGTTTGGCAACCCACTAAACTTGGGCCAAGTTCAAACTTGGCCCAGGTTTGATCTATTTTGTATTTCGGAAAAGCTGGGCCAAGGCCCAGTTTTTTCTAGTTCATTTTTAGCCCTCAAAACTAGGCCAGAGTTGAACCACCCCCTACCCTAGATCAATTCTGGCCTGGTTAAGAAATAATACAAGTTTGGCCTTGTTTTTGTTGGGTTGCCAAACAAAGCCTATGAATGAGCATAGAATCAAAAAGGTGCTTTGTCTCTTCATAGTTGAGTGTCTGAGTGAGAGACTTGAGGGAGAACAAGAAGTGCAGAAACTAGATTGTCAAATGGGTAATCTAGTCCACATGTAAGTCTTATTTGGATATGAACTTGAAACTCCAAAACTCTATGAACAAGCTAAATTATAAAAGATGAACCCAATTTATAGGGCCTTCTCCAGTCCTCGACTCCTCGTTCCAACAATTTTTCAAACAAGATCCTAAATCTGCACTCTAAACTTTCACGGAACTTGACTGCTGAAAACTCTGCAATTTTTGATCGAAACCATAAATACTTAACCCAATCTAAAATCATGGCCAAATTCTAAGAGTGAGCTAAGATATTAAACTCTTTAAGTCCATATGGAAACAATTGAGGCATGATCTCTAAAAATATAACACTACTAGCTATCCCAGAACTCTAACCCTGAAGATGACTGGAAACTGAAACTCTACCCTCTGAATTCTAAAATGAAACAAACACTAAATGTCTAAACTCTGGAAACTGAAACTTCATCAAGGCCTTCAACTTAGACTGTAACTCTAACCTCCGAATTCTATAAGTGAAACAAACACTAATGCTTAACCTCTAGCACAACCTTTGAACAAATACAAACTTAAAGCCATAGAACAGAAAGAAACTTAAACAAAAGTCTCTACTGTAGATTTTTCGATAATGTGAATGTTCATATTTCTTTTCTCTAAAAGCAGACGAGCTTATATGAACATAGCCAGCAGTTGTTAAAAGGTTAGTTAAATTTTACCTATAAGATTCTAAAAATTATCTTTTTAATTCAGAAGTCTGTGAATGTATATAGTAATGTGCGTGCATCTTATCTATGATTAGAATATATTATTTGTCAATTTGTATAAGCTTCAGCCTAGAAAAGTCAATATTCTACTATCTGTCACTATTTCTAGTCAACATTTGCCAAGGTCAGCATGTAACATGCAATTCATACAAAAAAGGTAGCTTGTTAAGGAAAAAAGGGTAGCTTGTCATGGTTTCATAAACATTGGGCACAGATAATCATAAGCTATAGAATCATAAACATTGAACACAAATAATAATAAGATACTCACCATCAATGATAGAGCTATCAAGTCCAAGTTCATGAAGTGTCCTACAAAGTAGAAGAAAACACAATGTCACAGCAGGCCAAACAAGCAGAAGTTACGGACCATGAACAAAGGAAGTGAAAGAAACTACATACTTGAGATGCAACTCTTTTATAAAGCCAAATTCATCAATATCCGACGCCTTCGATACACCACAACACACAGCTTTCTCCCCGGCCTAAATTGAGATTCCAAAAGGCACAAAATGAACGAAAAGAGCAAACCAACACAATAAAGAGAGTCCTTTTGAATAACAAAATATCCCAATTACCAGAAGAAGCTTGTTTGTACTTTTTCCCATAGCCGAGAGAACAACAACAGGTCTTTCTTCAGGAAAGCTAAGAATCAGCTCTGCAACCTCCCTCATCCTCTCAGCTGAAGCCACCGACGACCCGCCGAACTTCATAACGATACTGAGCTGCTCCTCATTTCCTTCAGAAATTTCCCTTGACATCTCATTCTTCCCCACAATAGCTGACCCTCTCTCACAAGAAACCTTCAAAGCTCGGCCCCCTCCGTAACCCTCCCTTTTCATACAAGTCAACCTCGAACATCGCTCGAAATCGATTCGATTCCATGAATTCCCTAAAAAGGAAAGAGAGCTCGGCGAGTCTGATGTCAATCCAGCGCAATGAGCTCTGAAACCAAGGTGAATTGTGGACGCCATTGACCTAAGCTAAGAATCGATCTCAGTTCCTGGAACCAAGATTGAGGTATCCCATTCTATTAGGGCAAGTAACAGAAATTTGCAGAAAATGAGTATAAAAAAACACCAACAACAGATCAAAAATCAAAGGAATGCTGATGGAGCTAACGCCAAAAGAAATTTCTAGTGTTCCAGTGTCAAAAGCGAAAACATTAGGATCAATCAGACGCTCGAGAGAGAAATCTAGGCAAATTTTTAGCCAAGAAATTGCATCAAAATCTTGAGAAAACCTAAGAAAATGGAGAGAGAGAGAGAGAGAAAGAGGGAGAAAGCTTGGCGATTCATACCTCGAGAGAGCTAGGGGTTTAGTCTGCTCGCTGATTCTTGGCTCTCCTCTTCCCGTTATTGTTGGAGCTCGAGCTCGAGCTCCAATGGAGAGGGGGGCGGCGTTGTTTGGAGAACTGGACTGGAAAGTAATTATTTGAAGAAATGAGGGCTTCGCGCTAATTTTGTCTAAAGTGAAAGTGAGAGTCGGCATGGAAATGTTTATTGGGTTTCTGGTGGGCTGGCTCCGGGCACGTGCGATCAAGGTTTTCTTATACTAGATTTTATGTTAAGGCTAAATATCATAAAAACCCCCTTAACTTTGGATGATTATCAGAAAACCCCCCTTAACTTTAAAAATATCAGCAAACACCCCCTAAGTTTAGGAGTTATCAAAAAACCCCATTAACTTTGACATTTTATCAGAAAACCCCTAAATTAGGGGGGTTTTCTAATAAAATTTGAAAGTTAAAGGGAATTTTCTGATAAAATCTAAAAGTTAAAGGGAGTTTGTGATAATCCCATACTTAAGGGAAGTTTTATAATATTTTGAAAGTTAGGGGAGTTTTCGATAATTGTCAAAAGTTAAGGGGTGTTTTCTGATATTTAGCCTTATGTTAATGCAAATGCACATAAAACATTAAAAGTATTTTTAAAATAAATTTGACTTAGCCTATCCTGATATTTGGAATTTTGGGATGAAGTCGTTGTTGTTGTTGATGCTTTGAAATTTAAAATGTCATGCATTACAAAAAAATCATGTATGTCTTTTGCTATTGTATATTCTCGATCCCTGTTTTTGTTTACATGTCTGTCTCTAATCATCTAAAATAATACCTAGTAAGTATTTTTTTCGATCTTATACTAGTATTCCGGTGCACGCGATACATGAATGATACAAAATGCGAGGGGGGAATGCTGTGATTGAATTGTTAAGGAAACGGATATATATTTTAAGTGTATTTTCGTTGATTTTCCCCCCAAGTTTAATTATATTTATGTAATTTTTTTTTCCGGGTGTGAGTATATTATCTTTGATTTTTCAAGTGTGAGGGTATTTTTATTGATTTTTAAGTGTGAGTATGTTTTACAATCAATTTTTCTAATGCAACAACATTTTCCGAATTCTAAAACTATGGCTCACAATGTGATAAAAAGAAGGCTTTTCTTCAATATATGGTATATACAGTATAGATATTGCTACTCTAGAAGATGGAGAAGAAAGCATTTTATATTAAATCTCATTTAATCAAGTAAACTTTTGTCTCGTATTTTTTAAGCTTTGGTGGGTACCGAGAAGACGACTTGAGAACTTGGAGAAGGTGTCAAAGAGAAATTAGAACCATGAAGTGATATTCATTGGATTACATGTCAATATTTGATTGATTTGAATTTAAAGTATAAAAGTTTACGGCACTTGATAGTTTTTCAAGCGTTGCATCTATATGTAGCCCAAAAAATCAGCGCAAAATTTGGTTCGGACTCGTTCCCCACATTCCGAGGATAAAGTGATTTTTATGGGATTACATGTTAACATTTGGCGTGAGCCTAAAAGCACTTAAATATCTTATAGTTTCACTTACTTTGCACTTATATATCTTCACTTGTTTTCGCAACATATATACATATACCTTAAGTTGTTTAAAATTGACACTTTGATACTCTCTGTTGTGCAGTTATGAAAATTCTGATCTGAATGTTCCTATATGACACTCACATGCTAATTGATTTTTAAGTATTAATGAAAATTTTCGTGTCTGCACAACAAATATACCGTAGTGCTAATTTGAATAACTTAGGATGTACAAATATTGTGCAAAACAAATGAGGGTATATAAGTGCAAAAATAAGATATTTAAGTGACATTTGGCCTCGATAAAACGAGACAGTAAACTAGGCACACGTCAAAGAGCAAAAAAATATCTGGCCTGAACCGCTGGTTCGGGTCCGGTTCAGACATCAAAAATCAATCAGCAACAATCCGATGGCAAAGTGGCAAAAAATCTTCAAGGGAGGGTGAAAACGACAAAAAACCGCAGGAGAGCTGTTCTATCTTGCTCCACGTCTCCTCTCTCTTCCTCCTCAAAATCCATTCCCACCATCGAAATCTCGACTCCTCTCTCTCTTCCCCAAAAACTAGGGTTTCGCCAAAACCCTAGCTCCAGCTTCAAGGTGCGTTGATCTGATTTGATAGCTAGGGTTCGTTCGATGAGCTTATCGATGTCGAAATTTGTGCTCGTTTTGATTGTTTGATCGTAGTTCAGTGTCTAATGTTAGATCCTGTTTCTTGATTTGCGAGGGTTCATTTTGTTGAGCTCACAGATGTTGAAATTTCCACTCTTTTGATTGCTAGATGTTAGTTTAGCGCCTAATTTTAGGTCCTACGCCTTGATTTGCCCGCCGCAAGTAGGATCACTTATGTATATTTTGATTTTATACATAGAGTAGAGGATTCATTCGATTTGTTTGTGAAACATGAGAAAATTACAGTTCTTCACTAGTATTTTTTCCCATTTAATTCCTCTGGTGGATTTAGAAAGGAAAAGTTACTGGTCTCAGAAAAAGATGGGTTGCGGTTCTTCACGATGCGAAACCTCATGCGAAGAAAATAAAGAGGCCCTCAAAATTTGTAATTTGCAAATTAAGTGTTGCGTGGGTGGGAGGCTTAGGTTATTCAACATGAGGTTTCAAGTCTCTGTTCGGAGCTCAGGTTAAAAACAAAGGAGATAATTGGAGGTTGATTTGAGACAATGATCATGTCAGTTGGGACAACAAGTGTATCTATCTGAATAATATTGTGCAAAAGGAAGAAGTAAGAAATTTTGTGTTTGAGAGGTTGAATAGTATGGGTTCCTTCTTTTAAATTTTTGCTTCTTGATTTTATTGCCAGTTTGTGCTAATTATTTCATATTATGATAGTTCTTAGTTTTTCATCACCCCTTCTTGCACTACGTCTGCCTATCTAACATGTTGCTTGCATAGATGTATAATCAAATAAAAGTCTTTAGTTTAGCTCTGGATGTCTAACCAGTGCCCTTTTTATTAGTTGACCATAACTTGCTAAAAGGAGAAATTTTGTATCAGATTTTCTGGTACCTGTTGTTTGATCCACTGAACTTAATCTATTTCAAGCATGTGATTGTATTTTTTCTTTTTTTCTATTCATTGCCTTTGACATTTTCCAAGGGTTCAAATAAACCCTTTCCTTACTGAGGGATATGTTACTAGTTACTATAACCCTTGTCGTTCGAATTGGATCAGAGCATTGAGTGTCTGGGTTAAGGTTGAACAGGATATCGTGATACTAACTGATAATGTTGGCACCAAAAATAAAGAGAAAAAAAACTATCTGTTTGGAGTTTAAGATTTAGTTTGTGTTGCTTTAATTGTCTTTGGGAATTAATTTAGTGTCATACCTTTGCACATCTTGTTAGCCACGCTCCATTGAGCATTGCTGAAGGATTTGATTGAACTGATTGGACATATATTCTTTGTTTATTCTCTGGTCCACACTCAAATTCTTCTGCGGTGATGAATCAAACATCTATTTGATGGTCTATGATCACAAATCTGTTTCAGCTGTGATTTAAAAAGTTATTTGTATTCTAGCTCATCTTCTTGACAGATTGCTCAACTGTCCTCTTTGCTTTATTACTGCATTTTTTGCAGGTTGTTGCGGAAACATACTAGCTGTAGTGCAATTATCCACGGGCAATAATTATGGCTGGGGCTTTGGTTCAGTCAGCTACTCTTCCTGCCGTGGTTAGTGGGAGCCGCAGCCAGATACGGGGTAGAACTAAAAGAGCTGGAAAAATTATGGGGAATGCACGTCCACATCCTCTTAGATTGCAAGGATTCACTGGCTTGAGAGGGTTAAATGCATTGGATTTTGCCTCTAAATCTGGACGTGATTTTCATTCTTCTGTAGCAGCTGCCATTTCTGCCCCAAAGGGGAAGGCTGTCAGAGGAGTTGCTGTGGCCATGTTTGAGCGTTTCACTGAGAAGGCTATTAAAGTTATCATGCTGGCACAGGAAGAAGCACGACGGCTAGGCCACAATTTTGTTGGAACAGAACAGATATTACTGGGCCTTATTGGTGAAGGGACTGGAATTGCTGCGAAAGTTTTAAAGTCCATGGGCATTAATCTGAAAGATGCTCGTGTGGAGGTTGAAAAAATTATTGGGAGGGGTAGCGGATTTGTTGCTGTCGAGATACCATTCACACCACGTGCAAAGCGTGTGTTGGAGCTCTCACTGGAAGAAGCTCGGCAACTAGGTACCTTTTCTTTCTTTCCACCTTAAGAGCACTTGTGTATCTTTACTCTAAATAATTTGGTCTGAGTGTGTACGAGTTCTTTGAAAGCTTGGAGCATCATTTGTTTCCATTATAAGTGACTTGCTGAATTTCATTTCCACTTGTTTTATACACCTGTTTCTTCTAAGTTTCCCTTGTTCTTTTTATAAATTTTTTTGGGTTTTTGTCATATTAGACCCCAGAATCTTTGTCCATCTTATATTAGACTCTCTAATCTTCATATTTCTAAATTAGACCCCCACATAGTCATATTAGTTCAAAATGAGCATCTTATTTAAAACAACAAAATAGTTTTGAGGGTCTTATTTAAAACAACTTAATGGATTTTCGGGTCTAATTTACAAATATAAGGATATGACGGTCAAGTATGAAATTAACAAAGATTTGGGGTCTAATATGAGAAAAAGCCTAAATTTTTATCAACAAAGAGTTAACCTTTTTCTGGTTCAGATATCCATTTCTTCTATTACTTTTGTGTCACTTAATATGAGCTCCATTTGGATCAATATATATGAGTCATATATTTTGTGGGACAAATATACTAAGGACTTTATTTTTGGGTTTAAGATTTCTTTGTGAAGAGTTCCTAAACCCAACCCAGTTTAAAAATGGCAGGCATACTGTTTATTTTCTTGAGTTTGAACCTTATATATATATATATATATATATATATATATATATATATATATATATATAGCAAGGCTCCTATGAACTTAAGTTCATAATGAATAGTGGTGCACCAACTTTTCTAACCACTCATCTTGCTTTGGGATCCGTGAAAGATATAAAGGCCACTTTGAGATTTGTGCATCACAAATCTCAAGGCAAAATGAGTGGATAAAAAAGTTGGTGCACCACTATTCATTATGAACTTAAGTTCATAGGAGCCTTATATATATATATATATATATATATATATATATATATATATATAAATTGCTGAGTTTGGCTTAAGCTTTCTACTCTACTGAGTGGGCTTGGGATTTGAGGAAACATGTCCTTATGGTTATTAGCAGCAAACAAGATTGGCATGTAAATCAGTACATGAGCAGTGAGGTCTTAAATGAAAGTTTGGGCAATGTTCAGGTCATAACTACATAGGGTCTGAGCATTTGCTTCTTGGATTGCTTCGTGAGGGTGAAGGTGTAGCAGCTCGTGTGCTCGAGAGCCTTGGAGCCGATCCAAGCAATATCCGCACACAGGTAAGATTTTCCCCCTTTCTTTCTCCTTTTAATAATAATAATAGTTGTAATAGTAGTGGTAGTAATAGTTACTTATTCAGTGCATGTTCTAGGCTGTTATACATCTACCAACACTACAAATGAATTTTAGCATTAAGCTTCGTTGAAACAGGTTATTCGAATGGTTGGTGAAAGCACAGAAGCAGTGGGTGCTGGGGTTGGAGGAGGCAGCAGTGGAAACAAGATGCCTACACTCGAGGAGTACGGAACTAATCTAACGAAGTTAGCAGAGGAGGTATGATTATTTTTATATTTCTACGTCTCATAATGCCACTGTCAACTGGAATGTAGTAGATAGAAACGTTAACAAAGCCACTCCTTACAGGGTAAGCTGGATCCTGTAGTTGGCCGACAACAACAAATTGAGCGTGTTACT
This sequence comes from Asparagus setaceus, assembly GCA_012295165.1. Taxonomy (NCBI): domain Eukaryota; kingdom Viridiplantae; phylum Streptophyta; class Magnoliopsida; order Asparagales; family Asparagaceae; genus Asparagus; species Asparagus setaceus. The sequence continues at coordinate 22,801,459 of CM022708.1, read as the reverse complement.
CAGATTTTGGGCAGACGGACAAAGAACAATCCCTGTTTAATTGGAGAGCCAGGTGTTGGGAAGACAGCCATAGCTGAAGGACTTGCACAGAGAATAGCAACTGGGGATGTCCCAGAAACCATTGAAGGAAAAAAGGTTGGTTAAGAGTCATATGATTCCATATTTTCTTATACTCATTGCTAAAAGGATCTATAAGTTCTTTCACTTTAGAGTATGACTCACCATTTCTTGGTTAACATATGGTCTAGGTTGTTACCCTTGATATGGGGCTTCTTGTTGCCGGAACAAAATATCGAGGGGAGTTCGAAGAACGATTGAAGAAACTTATGGAGGAAATTAAACAAAGTGATGAAATAATCCTTTTCATTGATGAGGTGCATACGCTAATAGGAGCAGGTGCGGCTGAGGGGGCAATTGATGCTGCCAATATCTTAAAGCCATCTCTTGCAAGAGGTGAACTACAGGTATTTGAAACTTGTACATGTTCTCATTTTCATATTTCATGTCATTCTTTGAACTTGAGCAATAGTTTGTTTAATTTTATGGTATACATATGCTTTAAGTTCTGGAATAGTTTATGTTAAAATTCTGAAAAACTGAGTTTTCCAATACAAACAAACACGCATATTTTCTTTTAGCATATTTATACTGAAATATTGCCTTATTTTTGTTAGTGTATTGGAGCCACGACGTTGGATGAATACAGAAAGCACATTGAGAAAGACCCAGCATTAGAAAGACGATTCCAACCAGTGAAAGTGCCAGAACCCACAGTTGATGAAACTATACTAATTCTCAAGGGTCTCCGTGAACGATATGAAATTCACCACAAGCTCCGTTACACTGATGAAGCTTTAGTTGCTGCTGCACAATTATCGTATCAATATATCAGGTTTGAAATATGAAATAAAGATCAATTTTCTATATATTTCACGTGTAAAAAACAATCAACCACATTGATCACATACATTCGATGCCCGCTACATGCTATGACATGCACAATAATTTCTATCCAATTAGTTTTATGATCTGGATTTCACAGTTAACAGGATTGGAATGATTGATTTGATTGTCCAATATTAATGCTTATAAATCCTTTTGTTCTTTCAGTGACCGTTTCCTCCCTGATAAAGCTATTGACTTAATTGATGAAGCTGGTTCTCGTGTTAGACTTCGCCATGCACAGGTAATATATTCATACCTTTATCTCACAGTGAGTTCGTTTTGAAGCTGCTGCTTTAAGCAGGTTGCCATTTTATTTGCAGCTTCCTGAGGAGGCTAAAGAACTTGATAAAGAACTCCGACAGATCACTAAGGAGAAAAATGAGGCAGTGCGTGGCCAGGATTTTGAGAAGGTATCTCTTCATCTCTCTCACATAAATTTGTTCAGTAAATGATAAACATAAACGTTAAAGGTACCAGAAGAATAGTGTACAGAATTATTTGTAATTTAGTTATATGTAGAGTAGTGGGTTATTGAATAGTAGTGTAAATGCGTGAATAATATAAAGGTTAAAGGTACCAGAAGAATCGGTTACAGAATTATTTGTAATTTAGTCTCATGTAGAGGAGCGGGTTACTGAATAGTAGGGGTTTAGTTTCAAGGCCATTAGTTGTTTTTATCTTCCTGTTGGAAATTGTTATAAAAAGTAAAAGTTCAGTGTAAAAAAAATGCTCACTTGGAATAACTGGAGATATAAGCGGGAGATAGAGATATTGAGAATTATGAAACCACCAGTTTTTGCAGTAACCAGTAAATATATTTGGATATATGCTTATTGCATTAGTTCAATACAGTGCTAGTAGTATCGTCTTGATTGCAAGATTTTTGATCCCCTAAACTCGTTTTCTTCAGACAGCATTTGATTTTCCTCTGGCACTATTATTCTCCATAAATTAATATTCCTCTATTCTAGTATACATAACGAACAGTTTTATCAAATAAACAACCCATATGATTCTGAATTTCGCTATTATTAGTTTTTCCAGTAACAGAAGCTTTCATGACAGGCTGGAGAGTTGCGAGATCGTGAGATGGAGCTAAAGGCTCAGATCTCCGCTCTGATCGACAAAGGCAAAGAACAGAGTAAAGCCGAGGCAGAATCAGGCGACTCCAGCCCACTTGTCACAGAAGTCGACATCCAACACATTGTCTCCGCCTGGACTGGAATCCCCGTCGAGAAAGTCTCAAGCGACGAATCTGACCGCCTCCTCAAGATGGAGGATACCCTACACAAGCGCATTGTCGGCCAGGACGAGGCTGTCAAGGCCATCAGCCGTGCCATCCGCCGCGCTCGTGTCGGGCTCAAAAACCCTAACCGCCCGATCGCTAGCTTCATCTTCTCCGGTCCCACCGGTGTCGGCAAGTCCGAGCTTGCCAAGGCCCTCGCCGCCTACTACTTCGGGTCGGAGGACGCCATGATCAGGCTTGACATGAGCGAGTTTATGGAGCGTCACACCGTCTCTAAACTAATAGGTTCACCGCCCGGATACGTTGGATACACTGAAGGTGGACAGTTAACTGAGGCTGTCCGTCGTCGGCCGTACACCGTCGTTCTCTTCGACGAGATCGAGAAAGCCCACCCAGACGTTTTCAACATGATGCTTCAGATCCTCGAAGATGGAAGACTCACCGACAGCAAAGGTCGAACCGTCGACTTCAAGAACACGCTCCTAATCATGACCTCAAACGTCGGAAGCAGCGTGATTGAGAAAGGCGGCCGAAGAATCGGTTTCGATCTCGACTACGACGAGAAGGACGGAAGCTACAACCGTATAAAGAGCTTAGTAACGGAGGAACTAAAACAATATTTCCGGCCAGAGTTCTTGAACCGGTTAGACGAGATGATTGTCTTCCGGCAGCTGACGAAGCTGGAGGTGAAGGAGATCGCTGACATAATGTTAAAGGAGGTGTTTGATCGGTTGAAGGCGAAGGAGATCGATCTTCAAGTAACGGAAAGGTTTAGGGATAGGGTTGTGGACGAGGGGTATAGTCCGAGTTATGGAGCGAGGCCATTGAGGAGGGCAATAATGAGGCTGTTGGAGGATAGTTTGGCAGAGAAAATGCTCGCCGGAGAGATTAAAGAAGGGGATTCGGCGATCGTCGATGTTGATTCTGAAGGGAATGTCACGGTTCTGAACAGTGGGAGTGGGGTGTCGGATTCTTTGCCTCCGGCTGTTACTGTTTGAGTTTGTATATATTGGCTTAGAGGTCTTCTTAAGTGAAGGTTGTGCTAGTTTTAGCTATCGCTTTAGGTGTTCTGCGCATGCTGAATATTTCCGTTAATGTTGCAGTATAAACAGACTCCCACCGGAAAACAATGATCATGAATAGTAAATGGTAGAGAAAATATGCATATAATATGTCAGATGTTGATATTGGAAAAGGATACAAATTAGTTTATAGTGCCTTTTCTTCAATGAGAACAGAATTCGTGTGAGTTTTGTTTATGTGTTGCAGCGTCAAAAGGTCTCTTTCACGGCACAAAATGACTTGAGTGTTAAAGGAGTCATAATTTTAGACTCTTACACGCTTCCAGATTGATTGCCTTTTATGGGTCGAAATCTTGACTGCTTCCCGTTATAATAATGTTATACTCTTTCATGCTTCAGATTGATCGCCCTTTATGGGTCGAAATCTAGACTCACGCAATCATGTTTTCTTTTTGAATCCAGTGTTTCTTCATGGATAATGTTTATTTTGTTAGGTGAGCTTTGTCTAATCAAGAGAAATGAAGACAGTGATGCCAGTTTTTTTCTTTGCTGGGGTACTTCATCACAGGCCAAAATTTCAATCAATATTTCTAAAGCACAATCATGTCGACCCTGGAACATGAGAAATTAGCTAGCCACGTGCCTTTGTTATTTGGATCATCTGTTTTCCCCTTGTTTGAGTAAGTGGTGGTGGTTGCAATGTCTCATCCTAATCCCCATAGCTTAAACTTTACATGATTCCATCACATGATCAACATTATTAGAAGGCCCATCTCAGCCAAAAGTTTCTTCCATTCTTCATCCCATCAAAGCAAACGGTAAAAAATTTAATACCAGAGTCAATGTTAAAACATCAATTACTCTCAGGTTCAAGAATGAGCTATGATCTTATGTGGAATAAAAAAAAAACCTACATAAACATGGAATGTACAACTCCACATGACCTATTTATTCCTCTTTCATTTCATTTCACTTTTCTCTCTTTACTCTCCTCCTCCAAAATTCTTTACTTTACTTTTGAACCAAGAGGAATATGGAATAAGTGCCCTACTTGTCTCTTTAAATGAAAGTAACCTTAAATAATTAGAAATAATAAAACCAAAGGCACAAGTTCTTGACAATTCTGTTCTATTTTTCAAGCCAGCCTGTAAAACCAAATTTTTTGGTCGCCATCATAAAAATACCTTTATTTTTCCTGAAACAAAAAATGGAGGATACCTTTTCCCATGCTTTTATTTTTTTTCCTTTGCTTTTTTATATGAAATTTCTTCTGACTAAAGAAAAGGTTATCAAGATTTGTTTAAGAGCATTCTACCCACCAAAAATACCAGTTTCTCAAACCTTCTCATAAATGCTTTCCAATACGCCCGTATACCAAAGAGTAAGCCAATTTAGAAGTTGTATCTTTAGAATTCTCTACATTGTAGATGAACAGTAGAAGGACCATTCTTCAAGGATTAATTACATTCAGGTACCCCGAGGTACGCTGTATTAGATGGGTGACCCTAGAGTCTGCATTACCCCGACTCCCTGAGATTACTGATTATAATTACAAGAGTGACTCTGAATTCTGTTTATTTTTTCCTTCTCCGAGTTATCCATGCAGATACACTAAATCACGCTTACCCATGCAGATACACTCGGTAATTTCAGTCTTAACCGTGTAGATACGTAATTATACAATACATGAGGATACCTGAATGTATCTAATCTTTTCTTTAATTATTATCATTTAATAGGGAATCAAGTTAGCCCCACAAAGTGAGGGATAAAAGGAGCACACGGTGACTTTAAATAAATACAATATATCGCCCCACCTTGTAAAGTAACAGGAAAGGAATCTAGGTGGATGGATTTAAAGGGAAGGAAGGGTAGAGAGGTGAACCAAACTTTAGTTAAACATTTCTTTGCTAAATTTTGAGAGTCTAATAATACAACTATGAAGTTCTTGTTCCAGTGCCCATGCTGCTCCTGTTTCTGCTTCATGAAGGCCAAGAAGAACCAACCAAAGCAGAAGGAAGCCAAAGGGGATTGAAAGGAATCTATGGCTCACTGCAAATTTCTTACTTTGGATACTTTGTAGAAACAAAAGCCATCTTTACCCATCTCATGATCTGTAGACCTCTTATCTAAGTAAAATAATGGTATGGAATGTGTCTTCCTTGTTTAGTTATCCTTATCTTTGTCGGTAGATGAATTCTTTTGTGATATGCCCATCTCCTCCATTTGTTGTTCTACTGATACGAAGCCAGTTTGCTCGAGAAACCTGCCACCAAGAAAAAAGAGGGATGAGTTTGCAAGTAAAGCATCTTTGAACTTTAAAGTTTTGATCACTGCATCGTAGTTTCTGTGTTATAAAGATCATCTGAATGGTTTTTTTTTTCTTCTTCTTTTCTTTTTCCTCTAACACTAGTGAATTTCGACCATGTAGCTGAACGGCTGATCGAAACAATTGCGGTAACACTACATCAGAATACTGACGAAAGAAAATGGTCACAAGTGGAATCTTGTGGGAATTCCTTTCAGAAATAAAAAAACCAGTGTATACAAAATCATAGCTAAACTGAGATGGAGTTCTATGCTTCTTGTAGCTCCAAAACAAATTATCGAGTATGTGTATAAACCATATCCAAGGAAAATAGGTAATATGTGCTAGACCAAAATAATGAAACCTTGGCGAGTTTAGACTCCGGGTGTAACCATAGACATCGCTTTCTAAAGGTTCCAGTGCAATCGATTCATATTTAGACAAGCCTATGTTAGCAATGCATATTCATGAAGGATAACTCTGCATTCACCGCGGAACAGGAATTATGCTGCTGATTATCAAAGGAAACACTTTTTGCCGTGAAAGGCAATATAGGGAAGAACTTAGCAAGGGAGGGAGAGAGATATAAATGTGTATGGGGCAAACAACTTCTCCTGACAAATGCACTTGTCAACATGCGTAAGGCAAAGCCCCAGAAATAACAATAACTATTACAAAATTGTTATAGAAGAGTGTATAACCTTGAGTTGCTCCTGCTTATCCACAATAGAGGTAACTTTCTATTTTTTGAATGTGAAATCTATACAAATTATAAACACATCAGTATTGGGCCTTTGGCATATAGCAACCTGCATTCTGCATTATTGCATGTAAAACAACTCTTATTGCTCTCAGGGCCCTTTGCAGGTCCTATCAGGTTTTCGCAAAGGTCTTATATTTATGAGCTAGGCCAAGAACTTTCGAGATCCAATCCCTTTGGATCTGATCAGATCATATTGATATATTATGCGTTGCTGGCTCATAATGACCATATCCGAATTGGGATCTTTACCCTGACCATATTGGAGTTAGTATCTGGTGCATCCAATAAGATCTAACAACTGAGATACATTCCTACCTCACTGTATAAACAAAGGCAATGAATTTCTTTCTTTCGAAGTCCCAAATACATCATAGTTTCAGACTTACTGGTCATGGAATCTTGCATAGTTGCAAACAAGATACAATTATTTGGTTGCAAATGCCAAATAGATTATCATGTCGTCAACTGACTAAGAACAAACAGATAACTTATCCCCCAACCTTACATCCATTTGTTCATATGGAAAGCTAATGAACATAACAGAATAAAGTGGAAAATGTAGCATGGATAGGAAATAAGAATTAAAATGAAGATGTCAAAAGCATGTGAAAAGTAAAATCAGAAAAGAAATGGAAGCCAGATCTTGAAAAAAAGGATGAACTTTAGGGTTATCATAATCACGGGATATCTAATAGAGAGCAAGTTAAATCATCAGTTGATAGAATGGTTCAAGAAGGAGATGCGTGGATGACGGGATCAACGGAAAAATAACTTACAAATACTTAATATCCTTCTTTTATTGGTGTTTCTCCGGTTTCCTGTATTTAAATTAGATTGCTGACTATGTCTTGGCAAATATCGCAAAGACCAAAATAAACTCGGTGGATTGTAGGTAAAGAGGTTCAGAGCTCGAAAACCTCTATAACTGGAAAAACAATCCTTAATATAGTAAAAATAAGCCAGGTCCTTGTAGCTAAGCTCTATGATCAGAATTTAAGCTTCTCCATATGCAACATGATGAACTATTATGTGTTAAATACTGACAAAAGATGATAGCACCATTTTTTTCCAAAAGAAAGAAAGAAATTGCATCTTATATTTCCTAATTAGCAGGAAGACATACTAGTGGTTCTAGCTATCACATTCACAAACGCCTAAACCTAAACTGGGTACAAAAAAAAGGCTTTTCGAGCTTGTCGAGATAGTAAAAGGTGAGAAGGAAAATAATTACCCATTAAGAAGAATAAAAAGAACTGCACTTATTATGACAAGCAAAAGAACATTGCCAACAATAACAAAGTCACTGGATATGAATGCTAGGGAAAGCATGGCGATAAGGCAGACACCAAGCATTAAAAATGTAATCTTGAGCACAGACCATGTTGCACCCTGTGAAATAAGGTAATCCAATAAGATTGGTTTATAGCAACAAATGATTTGATAAAATATGGAAGGAGAAGACAGTCAAATGATATAATAAAGAAAAAGTACACTAATTCAGTATGAATTTGAAATCAATACATACATTTACACCGGAAGCTAAAGCTCCTAACAACACAGCTTCTGCAGATGATAACTCCTTTGAAGTAGATTTGTCCATTTTTCTGATGTGCAGTAGAAAATTCAACCATTAGATACGATAGACGAAAAAAGTTCAAAGTACTAGTAGATAAAACCAAACTTGCAAAGCATGTGTTGTTCAAAAGAAGAAAAAAGCTTGCAAGCAGTTACAATAAAATATAAAATCCAACAATATTAGTAAGAAAACAGAGAGAGAAAAACTCTCGTTATGTTTAGAGAAGGGAAACAGAGAATTTTGTTGGGACTTTTTCCATTCTTCTGATGCCCACAACACTTTGTTTCCTTATTTCCCTCCTGTCACCTTCTTCTCTAATTATTCCACAGTAATCAGGATGCTAAAAGCCTAAAACTCTATGCTGAACCATATTGATCCAGATTATAGCTTATGAATCAATTATTCATAACTTTCAAAATTAAAAATTCAAGTCACTTAAGCTCCTTGCTAAACCAGAAATGTTTTGCTTCAGAATTTCTCAAATGAAGGAATGAGAACAGAAGTGTGAAATAATGTGATGAACACATCTCCATGGGTAAACTGACCTAAAATTTCCTAATTCATACTTTCCGTGATTATATTCAAATACAAAATCTTTACTTATATCCAATTTAATGTGTATATGTAATGAAACTCTCCCTCTCCCTCTCCCTCTCCCTAGCGAACTCACCAGTTTTCTTCATTCTCTGTTAAAGGATTGAACTCCCACTTCCATAACAAAAAAAAAAGATAGATATCCTCTACTATCCATATTTTCTTTTCACTTTTCACCCAAATCTCCAGAACACAAGGATGAGTATTGCAAGAGCTAAAACAAATGTCTGAGAACAGGGTTTCAGGGTTTGCTCTATACAACATCAAATATCCCGGAAGAAATCCTTCAGGCATTTCCCCCAGGTGTACACATTTTTGAACTCCCCCAAGATGTGGAAACATAGGAAAAGAGATAAAAAAAATTACAGGATTTGCTGTGGGAAATCCCATTAATCTCCGCAGGCAGAGATAAACAAGCTGAATAGAACTTTATTCCAAATTTAATTATCATATTCTGTGACCACCAATCATTTAAAGAGGAACCAGTGGTAAACACTAACCTAACATGTGGCTGGGAAGAGCAATAAGCCATGACTTCAAGGAAACTGTTGTAGTATGCTGTGCACGAGTGAAAACGAGGTTTTCTCTGAAGGATTTGGAATGTCCTTAATTCCTTCTATTTAGGAAAAGAATGTAACGAGCGAAATGTCAAAAGATAGTCCTCTCAAGCAATGATGCACACAGAGGTAAGGTAAGATAATGCAGTAAGATGTTGGGTTTCAAATGAGCAAGAAGCCATATTTCCACGAAATTGACACTTGAAATCGTTTCGAGATTGGAGAACCTTTCTAATGTTATCGACTAATGACTATAAATGCTTTTATCCTACCATAAATTGCTACAATGGCAATGCAATTGAACTCATAAATTTTTAAGGTAATATTACTTGTTTTTCCTTTTATTTTCTTTTTTTTGGCTTTATTTTCGCTTCCCGTCTCTTGAGGCATTTATTATCTAATTTTCTTTTCCTATCCTTCTCATCCCTTTTTCCAATTGACACCTCTAACTACATGCAATTTCACAATTTCGATATAAAAAATTCACTTTCCAACTTAAAAACTATGACAGATTTATCAAAGCCGACTTTTTAATGTATTGCATATGGATGCAATCAGCATGATAACTACACCAAGTAGGTCTTTTTTTTTTTTTTTTTTGCCCCAATTTCATAGGGGGAAAAACTTGTATAAGAATGCCCATAAACATCGAATTGGGTTCATTTGATAGTATCACAGAACTCTTTTTATTTTAACTCAAATTCCCTGCTAAGGGAAACTCTAGGGTTTAGATGATGATTACTGGAAAATTCTAATCCATAAAAATTGATTCCACAAATATTAACAATAATTGGAAAGGGGAAACGAGAAGAATTAGGGAAATTAGTACCTCAGAAGAAATTAATAGCGCCGGCAAATGAAGATTTTTTCGAAGATCTGAGACGAGAATCGAGAGTTTTGAAGACTCGAACTTTGCGAAGTAATGAGGGTAAATTTCACCAAACGCCCTTTACGTTTGGGCGTTTCTCAGATAACCCCTCAACGTTTAAACTGTGACAAAACCCCCCTTAGGTTTTGGGGTTCTCAGAAAACTCCCTTCAACTTTCAACCTTTTCCAAAAAATTGTCTAGAATTGTGAGCCATAATTTCATTGGCCAAAAGTATCTCTCTGCTTAATTTTGATCACCTATAGATTTAAAGGGTTTATTAAAGTGCAAAATAGGGGAAATTAATACGTCAAAATTTCCTATCCAAAACAAACCGCCTTGCAATCACAAAACCGAATGTTCAGATTCCAAACCTCAATTTCTACGCTATACAATATAAGATTTGGGGTGAGCTCTGCGTGATGCAAACTGATTTAACCGATTAAACCAGCCGAATTTCACGGCTCGATTCAGTTTCAGAATATTTTTGGTTGAGTTCAATTTTATAATATTTGAAACTGAAATGACCAAACTAATTGCTTAAAATGTAATTGTCTGAAACTAACGCTCTTCCTTAGTGAATAAATAATTTATGCTGATATTTTCTATTACATATTTTAATTGTTAAAAATCTGATTTTAGTTTGAAAACTAGTTAATTTGATGAGTTTTCTCTCCAATTTGGGATATGAGACGAGTGAAAGATTTGAAGGAGCGCTAATTTTGTCTAAAAACTCTCTAATTTGACATGTCTAGGTCCAACCCAATTACTACCGGAAGTTGGAGCATGGCCCTGTTTCCAAGAATTGCAAGGTCCAGTTCGACTGGTCCAAGAAGGTTGAGTCTCAGGGAGGAGCCGACACTTATCGCTGGCGGCGATGATTCTTCAGTGTTGGGCAATTTGATTTCCCATCTCAATCCTATCGACCGGAAGGATGGAAAGATCTGATCTATTGATCCTCGAATTATTCAAGTTTTGTATGCTTTTGTTTTTGAATATTCGATGGTTTTTTAAATGGTTTTCTAATGCAGTGTTAATTAATTTTTTTTGTTTATTAGCTATGTGATGATGTTAGTTTGTTAGATTTGAGTGTTGTGAAGATTATCAGTACATAACATGAGAGTATTATAACCTTTGACCTCCCACCACCGCGATTTATATTTCAGCTTCGTCATCGATGCTGTCCTCTCAATATCATCACTTATGTCATCTTTGATCTCCTATCTTAAGAATGGATATTAGTAAAGGTATCAGGGTTCAAGTTGATATTAGTTAAACAAATCTTCATATTTGATTTCTTTTACCCTCAAAACCTTCAATTTTGAGTTACCTAAACCCCTCTGAGTCTGAGAGTGTTACTAGTACTAGTTAAAGGGTGGAAGGGTCAGTTGACACAGAAAAAAAAAACCCTTTCTCATGTAGACTAACAGTTGTCCAGGAGGTTGTGATCCTGCTCGTGAGCTCCGTTATGAGCCCTTGTGCTCCTATATTCAGCATAGGGTGAAAAGGAGAATAACCGTCTTCAAGCAACTTAACTAGTTAACGGAAATCTATGTATTTCTGTTACAGTTAACGGAAATTCACCCTAATTATTAACCAGGGGATGTTTTGGCAAGAAAATTGAGGATTTGAGGGACTTTTTGGGAAATACTGAGCTTTGTGGAGCTTTTTGGCAATTAAAGGAGATTTAAGGGACTAAAATCAATTAACCCTTCTAAAAAATAATCTCTAAAGTGGTGAGCCATAATTTTATTGGCAAAAGTATCTCTTTGTGTAATTTGCTGACCCATGGATTTAAGGGGTTTATTAAAGTGAATAGCAGAAAATGTTAAAGTGCAAATTTGGAGACTTTAAATGTTATATGGGTGATGTCGTAAACAAATGAGGGTGTCAAAGTGCAAAATAAGGGAAACTAATATGTCAAAATTTCCTATCCAAAACAAACCTCTTTGAAATCACAAAAACCGACTGTTCAGGTTCCAAAACTCAATTTCTACCCTATATAATATAAGCCTCTTGGGGTGAACACTGCTCGATGCAAACCAATTAAATCAATCGGACTAATCAAGTTTCACGGTTCAGTTCAGTTCGATTTTAAAATATTTAAAACTAAAATAACTAAACTGACTGCTCTCCATGTAATTGTCTAAAACTCAAGCTCTTTCTAAGTGAATAGATTATTTATGCTAATATTTTTATTAGATAATTTAATTGATAAATGTTTAATTTTAGTTTGTAAACCGTGTTAGTTTGTAAAATGATTGATTTGATGAGTTTTCTCTCCAACATAGGTATGACTTATGACACGAGTGATAGGTTTGAACAAGCAGCAGTTTAATCTTTTAGCTAAAAATTCACTAATTTGACGTGTCTAGGCTCAAATCGGACAAATTAAACCGAGCCACAAACAATTTGATTCGGTTCGATTCAGTAATAAATTTGCTCTCTGAGATTGATGCTATCGAAGCGGAGGATGATGATGGATAGAGAGATGTGAGTTTTGTCTTTTTGAATTTTTCAATAAGATTCGGATAGTTTCAGAATGTAGTGCACTGTCATTAACGCTTTGTTCTTGGTTTAATCATGCATTTACCAGGATATGAGTTTCTTAGATTTGAATATTATGAAGATTATTTGAATGATGGATATAGTTTGAAGATCAAGTACGAGTGTGTTGTAAACTTTGGCATCAAGACCCACAGCCCTCCCCGTTAAGAATTATAATAGAGAAGTATGTGTATAGTTGTGACCTGAGTCATCTGGTTATGTCATCGGGCCTAAGTTCACTTAATAAGTTATCTAAATAAGTTATCTAAATAAGTTAAAAGTTTCACACATCACAATGGCAGTATCTAACTTTCAATAATATATAGATAATTGATGCGAAAAGTAATCATAAAGGTTCAAAGATCACCACATAAATTGCAAAATACAGTTAATCACAAGAAGAAGCATTACTCTCTAATGTGATATAAATTCTAATAATGATAATCAACTATTAATAATAAAAAATTTGGTTATAGAGAAAATCGATCAAATGGAAAAATCATGTATCGAAAAGCCTAAAACTTCGTTTGGGAGTTTTTTTTAAGGGAGTTAGAGGATGGAAGGGAAGGTTAAATTTACACCCATTTTCCTCCCCTCCGATTTGGGCGGTAGAGGATGTAATGGAAATGAGTGTAAAATTTTATAATGCGATAAGACAATTATACCCTTATGACATTAAAATCAATAGCTAAGATATACTTCCATCCAATATGTGAGGGTATTTATGTAATTTTATCTTTTTACTTCTGTTACTCTTAGAACTTCCAAACAAGGTAAAACAAATTTACTTCCGTTCCCCTTACTAAACTCCCAAACAACATTTTATCTTTTTCCTTCCGTTCCCTACCTTTCCTTTCCATTACTTAACTTTCCGTTCCATTACTTAGTAAACTCCCAAACATAGCATAAGCAAAGCTCAACTCCTTTCACCCAATAGGCCACCAAAGATAGATGATACTTGTTAATGAATATATTTAATAAATGTTGTAATAAAATATCTGTGTAATATAAATATTTAATAATATAAATTTATTTCAATAGTATTATTTAAACGAGCAAGGCTCCTATAAACTTAAGTGTCTAGAGAATAATCATACACCAACTTTTCTATCCGTTGATGTTGCCTTGGGATCCGCGAAAGATATAAAGCCCACTTTGAGATTTGTGCATCTCTTGATTTCACGGATCCCAAGGCAACATCAATGGATACAAAAGTTGGTGTATACTATTCCCTATAAACTTAAGTTTATAGAAGCATTGCTCTTATTTAAACTAAATGATTATATTATTAATTAATAATTATACTCTTAAATAAATTGTTTAATAACATAATACTAAGCAAATTTAAATAACTATTAGATGGATGTTAATAATAGTATACTTTAATCTTTTTAATAATAGTATAATAAAATAACTTTATAAAATATTTATATACAATTTATAAAGTAATATAATATTAAATATAAAAAATGTTCACGTGCAAACCACGTGCATTATACCATATAATCACACGAGCTTGAACTTTTTGAGGATTTACTGCAAAATGCCGAAGCTTATTTAGAGTTTTGTGTGATTTGTCCTTTAAATAAAGAAAGAAAGAAAGACTAAACCTACCGAAGTTCATCCATCATCATCATTCATACAAAATTTTAAAAGGAAAGAAACACCAACCTTAAAAAGTAAATCATGGTATCTAATATAACAAGGAATCGCAGAAATTCACGCAATTAGGCATGCAATTCCCAATCTTTAAAATCAGTCCTAATGATATTTTTAATAATACTATAATTCCCATATTTAGTGTTTCACAAGTCGAACTTACCTTATAAAAACCGCGGAAAATAATAATTACTAAAGATGCCACTACTCCCAAACCGGGTTCGAAGGAGTCCTACCAAAACCCGAACTCCCTTCACCGCCTCAATCTCTACCCTATATAAGATCCCTTTAACATCCCAATAAAACCCTAACCCTAAACCTAAACGCAAAAAACAAAAAAAAAAAAGCCAATTTATCAAGATCATGTCAGCTCCTTCCTCCATCCCCGAACGCGTCGATTCGGAGGTCGACGCGAATTCCGAAGAGAAGATCGACAAGAGCGCTGAAGAGACCACCCCTCTAGCATCCTCCGATCTCCCCTCGGCCCCCGCCCGCGTCGATCCCGAGGCCGACACGACTTCCGAAGAGAAGATCGATGAAGAGGAGGGCGATCCATTGGAGAGGCTTCATAACTTCTACGCCAACTTCTTCAGGGATATTGAGTACGGCCCAGCTTCCAAGAAGTTCAAGGTCCAGTTCGACTGGGCCGAGGAGCGTGACCCATGGGAGCAGCCCCCGATCATTGCCGGCGGCGATGATCCTTCTTCAGTGTTGGGAAATTTGATTTCTGATCTCGATCCTGTCGACGCCAAGCGCGGCCGCGGGGACAGAAAGATCTGAGCTTTCGTCCATAGGTTTATTTATATTTCTTTAGTTTTCGCATGCATGATTATATTGGTTTGCTAGATTTAAATATTTTTTTTGGCGATGTTTTTTGGATAGTATTTTAAATTGTCTATAAGACATCAGTTTCTTAATTTCTTATATTTGAATATTGTGAAGATTATTTGAATGATGGATTTTGAACTTCAAGATTAAGTACATAGCATAAATTGGGGAATGCTGAACCCCCTCCAAGAGTATAAGTACTCTTATGTTAGCCATGAACGTTTTTTGCCTTGAGCTTGTGCGCATAATGTTCTCCAATTTGCCTACAGATATAAATATACCTTGTTCCCGAACGGAGTTCTGACTGTCTAGACCATATATGTGCCCAAATACTTCATGATACTTTCCGATAGAATATTTGATTCCTTAAATAAAATAAAATAAAAGCTTTATAGGTAAAGTAGAATTTCATGTCAACAATAATTTTAGTAAATCTCTAGTTCATCTTGATATGAGGATCAGATATTACTTGAAGATATCATAAACTTAATGCTAGTAGAGCTCTAGTTCATCTTCGGCTTGTGAATCCTGGGTACCATTGAATAAATCATAGAACTAAAGATATGTGGAAGTGAATCACAATTGTAACTAGTGTAACCTGCACTAAATTGGCAATTTCCTCTCTGAATATTGTTGTGGGAATTTGTTCTATTTAGGCCGTCTTTAGTTAGCTATATGATGACTATAATAATAAAGCAAGTTGATACCTTCCGTTAACGAGCCGCGAGAATATTCTATGGAATATTCCCACATGCTGTCATGTCACCAAATTAAATGCTTTTTTACCCTCGTTCATTATAATATTTACTACTTTATCATGTGGAGGGGTTAATTCCAAAGGAGGGACATTATTGTCCATTTGGGTATTTTTTAACACCGATAGCCAAATTCAAATGGCTACCAGCTCAGGGTATTTTTCTGCTATGTTTTGTAGCTTGGGGGTATTTAAGTGCTACAAGAGTGAAACTATTGGGTATATAAGTGCCACTTAGCCTTTGTTGCCAAACTGAAAACTAGCTTTTGGACGAAGATTGTACCCACTAAAACTAGTTTTGTGGAGTTGCCAAACACACCCTTAGTTTGGGAATTTAACTCATTTTAATCCCTCTGGATGTTTTGCCATATGTTTTTTTGATAAATGGAAACAAATTACCTCATTTTGATTTTTCAATAAGGAGTTAAATCTCCTTTAACCCTTTAACTTGCTCACTAATAAAATATACAGAACTTACATAAGGGTGTGTTTGGCTAGAGGGTGTTATAATAGCAAATATAATTGTAGCCACAAGTAGCGGTGAGCAAATGCTCAGTCCAGTCGGTTGTGATCATTTTTTGTCAAATTGAACAAAACCAAGCCAAGATTTAAAACCAAACCGAAACATATCAAATCGGGTCTGTGCAGTTGAATTTGGTTTGTCTCATTTACCTTAGACATGTAAAGTTAGAGAATATTTAGCTAAAAGACAAGACTATTATTCCTTCTAATGTTTCACTTATCTCATATCCCGAATCGAAGAAAAAACTCGTTAAATCAGCGACTTTATAAACTAAAATCATATGTCTATCAATTAAGATATACAAAAATATTAGTATAAATTGTTTTTTCACCTTGAACAAGCATAAGCTTTAGGCAATTATGTTGAGAGAGATCGATTCAGTTATTTTGGTTTTAAATATTTTAAAGTTGAAAAGAACTGAACCAAAGTTATTCTAAAACTGAATCGAACCGCCAAACTTCAGTCGATATAATTGGTTTGCACCAAACTATGCTCACCCCTACACGCAAGTAGTTGCAACTCAAGTTTTGCATCCACATGTAGCTGTAACTCAAATGTTGTTGTGTAACACTCTAAAATTTGAATGTGGATGCAACATTCTCATTTTTAGCATATTTGGTGTTGCAAGAACATTTTCGTGTTGCAATTATATCCAACCAAAACACCCATAAATATAGTTGAAACAATATAGTGTTTCAACTCCATCAATCCAAACACATCCATGATGTTTCAATTATATTTGTTATTTCAACGCCTCCTGACAATCATATCTTAAACTATGCTCTCAAATAATTAATATTTAATTTGATTGTTACCATCCAGTATAGGCTCATAAGTCAAATCAAGATTATTATTATTATTATTATTAATTGATTTGATAAATGATTTGTATATAATGGAGAACTCCATATATCATGCTCTAGAAACTCTAACAGAAAGAGGGGAAAAAGCTATTGGTCAATGGTATTCTGATTCCCTTCCTTGAAGAATTTTTTAGTTTGAGTAATGTCGATCTGGCGTATTAGCATGCTTAGGGTCTGTTGATTCGCACAAAATAATTATGAAATAGCTGAAATAAAGAAAGTAGAAGCTAATTCTGTTCATTCTGAGCAAAAGAGACATGACTGCTTTACTAAAAAATCACTTCCAATGGTATATCACAACCTTAATTTGCTTAATGATTGGTTGTGATTTGCCATTGGGTGTGAATTAGAAAATGAGTGTCAACCATAGGGATGTGGTGAGAGTGTTAGATTTGGAATAAGTCATAGCCATCTACTAGAAAAATTGATGGCTATGATTAATGCAGTTGTCTCTCCACTATTTTCTTTAGTGGAAAGGATCCAAGTCCTTACTTTATTAGTTACTTCCTAATAATTTTTCATTACTATCAAAACAAAAAAAGTGAATGAAGTATAAGAAGTACTATTTCCAATACTTTTAAAAATCATTTCATAATTATTACTTTCATCACTTCTTATTTCATAATTCAAAAGTTACTTCATTGACCTATTGTCCACCTCTAAGACTACTATCAAACCGTTAGTGAGAGATTCCAGACATTATTATGCCACTCTTGATTAGTGAAATTAGGCCACATTCATTTTTGGGCGTTTGATATTAGATGATGTACTGATTACTCATGAAATAATGTATTATCTAAAAAAAAAATTAAGCGAAAAGGCTAAGAAAATTATATGGCAATTAAACTTGATGTGTGTAAAGCATATGATCGGATCGAATGGAGTTTTAAGAAATGGTCATGAGGAGGATGAGTTTTGATCTTGTTTGAATCCATTGGATTAAGCAATGTGTATCCACAGTTTCCTACTCATTGAATAATGGTCAAAATAAAGGATGTCTAAACCCCACTAGGGGTCTCAGACAAGGAGGAATATCCCAGGACGGGTCGCAGACCCTCCCTTCGAACCATGGATCTCCTTGGGATCCGAAATTTTCGGATCTGAAATTTTCGGATCGAGGGATCCAATGGTTCATAATGGGCCGTCCCTATAGGGACGGCCCATGGGATACTTTCTCGACAAGGAGACCCCCTCTCCCTTTACTCGTTCATTTTGTGTGCAGAGGCCTTAACAGGTCTCTTGAAGGTGGCAGAACAAAAAAAAGATATCATCGGCATTAAAATCAGCGAACAAGGCCCGATCATGTCATACCTACTCTTCACAAAAGCATCACATACAAAGGTTATGACGAAGTCAAGAAACTCTTGAAGAATTATCGCGACACATCAGGTCAACTTATTGACTTTCTAAAATCTGCTATCTTTTTAGCAAAACTACATCTGCTGATTCAAAGACAAATTACTAAGGAACTTGGGTATTGACAAAGTGGGTGGTGATGGAAATTAATGTATTTGGGTATTCTAGAGACTTTTGGGAGGTCAATAAGGAAAATGCTTGCTTATATTAGAAGCCGAATCAAATCAAGAATTTGTGGTTGGAAAAAAAAGCTCCACTCAGCAATCAAGAAGGAAGTGATATTAAAGTCTATAGCTACAGCTATTTCAAACCATGCTATGTCGCGAAAAATCTATGCAGCAACATCTCTCAAGGCATGGCGAAATACTAGCGCTCTCGAGTGAGGAAAGAAACAAGATACATTGGTTCTCTTGGTCAAAACTTACTGAAAATAAATTTGATGGAGGTTTTGGCTTCAAGACCTCTTGTGCTTCAATAAGGCAATGCAAGCCAAACAAGATGGATATACTGTAGATTATATGCTAGGTTTAGTCTCCTACATCATTTGGTAACTAAGTCATTCTGGATGGTTGGATGTTCAACCCCATTGAAATTATTGACAAAGCAAGTGGAAGCTGATAGAATGTTTTTGTGCAAGTAAAATGGAGCAAAAGAATAAATTAATAAATTACTTCGCTAAATGTTCAAGTGAAGCCTCGTTATGTCCTCCGCTAGGAAAATTAAAATTAAAATTTGATGCTTATCGGGATGCAAAAAAGCAAACATGCTTCTAGGGGATGACTTCTCCTCCCTACTCGTTGGAACCAGGTTGTTTGTAGTCTGTATTTTATAAAGGAATGAAAATTTGTCGTTTGAGAAAGAAATAGGGGTGCATTTGGTCCGCTCGGATATAATCCTTATCATATCCATATCCATATCCACTTACTCATCTCGGATACGGATACGGATCCGGATACGGATATTTCGGATACGGATCCGGATATTTTACTACAAAATCATATCCGTAATCATATTCTATCAGTTATAGATTTGAGTAATCATATTCGTATCCTAACAGATATGGTTACAGATATTTTCTCGGATACGGATACGGTTTAGCCCCCCTAGAAATAAAGAAGAAGAAAAAGGTTCAGTAGGTACACGGTCCGGCCCGCTCAATTAACTGCCCACTCAAGGCCCAAAAGAAACGGGACGGGAGAATTGAGTGTAGAAGTAAAATTAAAGGGTGATGCTGAAACAGAATTTATTTGATGTCTTAAGATTAGAGTTAGGAGTAAATTATCTACTGAGATATTACATCATTTAGTTAATAGAAATTTGAAAATATATTTACGAACTTAAACATTTTTTGTAACAAAAACACACGGATTATGTTTGTATATTATATATAAGGCTTAATATCAGAAAACCCCCCTTAACTTTGGGCAATTATCAGAAAACCCTCCTTAACTTTTAAAATATCAGAAAACCCCCTTTAACTTTAAGGTTTTATCACAAAACCCTCCCAACGGCATTATTCCTTATTATCCCAATTTTTCGGCGAAACAAAGTACTCTGGGTAGAGATTTTACCCTCGTGTGATAAATTTTTTTTTAAAAAATTTAGTTTAACACATTAATTTGATTTATTGCAGAAAAACTCTCTGAGTTCTTGAAAAAAACTTTCCCACTAAAAATCCCTATTGGGGGTAGTTTTGTCTGCTAATAATTGGCTTAATATCAGAAAACCCCCATAGCTTTGGGCCATTATCAGAAAACCCCCCTTAACTTTTGAAATATCAGAAAACCCCCCTTAAGTTTAGGGGTTATCAGAAAAGCCCCTTTAACTTTAAGGTTTTATCACAAAACCCCCCTAACAGTGTTACCCAAATTATTAGCGGACAAAACTACCCCCAGTAGGGATTTTCAGTGGGAAAGTTTTTTTCAAGAACTCAGAGAGTTTTTCTGCAATAAATCAAATTAATGTGTTAAACTAAAATTTAAATTTTTTTTATCACACGAGGGTAAAATCTCTACCCAGAGTACTTTGTTTCGCTGAAAAATTGGGATAATAAGGAATAATGCCGTTGGGAGGGTTTTGTGATAAAACCTTAAAGTTAAAGGGGGTTTTCTGATAATGCCTAAACTTAAGGGGGGTTTTCTGATATTTTAAAAGTTAAGGGGGGTTTTCTGATAATTGCCCAAAGTTAGGGGTTTCTGATATTAAGCCCTAATAATTTGGGTAACGCTGTTAGAGTGGTTTTGTGATAAAATCTTAAAGTTAAAAGGGGTTTTCTGATAACCCCTAAACTTAAGGGGGGTTTTCTGATATTAAGCCTATATATAAATATCAAAGCAGTGTCAAATTTATAACTCAATCAATATTATTATTATCAATAGCAAAGCATATTCCAAAATTAAAATAACAACAAAGCATATTCCAAATTTAAATTACATCTTAAACTTTTTTTTGACAAAATTACATCTTAAACTTAAACATGCTCTTCGGACGAACAGACAGTCTCCTCACGCGCGTCTCACCCGTTGGGCACCCCAAAGTCCACCATCCACGCCAATCACAACCCAACACGTGCCCCAGAAACCAAAACTCCCTGTTCTGCCGTCCACAGCAAATCCCAACCCTCCCCATTCCCACAATCATTTTCCATTATTTAAACCCCCAAAGCAAATTCCAACAATCTCTCTTTCTTCAAAATTCGCGTTGCCCTAATTCGGAGAGCAGAGACCAAACCCTAGAAAAATTTCAATGGCTCCCTCCGAATCCCGCCGCCAAACCCTAATCCCCTCCTACCTCTACTCCCCATCGTCGTCAAACCCCGCGATCTCCGGCCTCCTCAGCGGCCGGACCCCAGCTCCGGCGGCTGCGGCGGTGCCGGCGGCGGCGGAGGCGGAGAGGCCGTTCATGATCCAGGCCCCGAGTGAGCCTGGAAAGATCGAGATGTACTCGCCGGCGTTTTACGCTGCTTGTACCTTTGGGGGGATTTTGAGCTGTGGATTGACTCATACGGCTGTTACACCGCTGGATCTCGTTAAGTGTAACATGCAGGTGAGGATTTCTTCTTGTTTTTTATGAGATCTGTGATTTTTAGGGGTTTTTGGTGTTGGTTAGGGTTTGGTGATTTGAGATCTGTTGGTTTTCATTTTGATTTTGATTTTGTTGATTTACTGTTTATACGATGGAAAAGATTGTTACTTGATGGAAAATATCAGATCTTTGATTGCTTTGAGTGTTTATTTGATTGATTAGGGTGAGGCTAGGGTTAGGGTTAAGTTTGATTAGGGATTGGTAAGTTTAGATCTTTGCTGTTTGTGGAAGTAATTTTCTCATTATTGAATTTATCTTTTTTTTTATTGATTTGTTTATGATTTCAGATCTTTGATTGTTGTGAGTCTTTATTGTATCTGTCAATAACCTAAAGCTTGAAGCTGGGAACTTGGTGAAGAAATTGATTGGTTTCTGAGTCTATATGGATATAATCTATCAATAATAGTATCTTATGATTGTATGTTTGCAAAGGCTTATTCACTCATCATTGTATGAGTCTTATGTGGAAAGAAATAGCCTTTTTTTTGGTGGGTTTTTTTTTGGGGGGGGGGGGGGAGGTCTTGCTTGTCAATTTCGGATTTCTTCTGATCTTTCTATATTGTTTTGGCTGTTTGATTGACATTTGATCTTATAAGGAACTTCTTAGGATGTGAGACAAAACCTCTTTTTTCTGATTTGGTTGAAATTTTATTAAATATTATTCATGTCATTATTAGATTGATCCTGTAAAGTACAAGAGCATCCCATCTGGATTTGGAGTCCTGCTAAAGGAGCAGGGAGTCAGAGGTTTCTTCAGGGGATGGGTGCCAACCTTGCTTGGTTACAGTGCTCAGGGTGCTTGCAAGTTTGGGTTCTACGAATTCTTCAAGAAATACTATTCAGACCTTGCTGGACCTGAGTATGCAACTAAGTACAAGACGCTGATCTATCTAGCCGGGTCAGCATCTGCTGAAGTGATTGCTGATGTTGCTCTTTGCCCCATGGAAGCTGTGAAAGTTCGAGTCCAGACACAGCCTGGGTTTGCTAGAGGATTGAGCGATGGGCTCCCGAAGCTTGTCAAAGCTGAAGGAGCAATGGGGTATGATTTCATAGGGCTTTTATGTCATTTTGTTTGCGTTTCCCTTCTTGTCATTATCACTGATGGTTTGACATTTACAGATTGTACAAAGGACTTGTACCACTATGGGGTCGTCAGATTCCTTGTAAGAAATTCTTTTCTTCTTTCATAGAGTTGGTTAATATCTGCTATTATACGCATGTGTTTGTTGATGTTATGTATGAAGCTTCTTAACAAATTGTGACCTTGATATTTGATGTTGGTGACTCTTAATCACTTTCAAGTTGTTTTTTAGTTTATCTTATGTTATGCCAGTACTTGTGTCAGTTATCTATTTAGTACGACTTCTGTTTAGATGAACTGGGATGCTTGTGCTGAAATGCAACTGCACAATTATCTGTGACTTGTATTTTTTGGGGAGCCATCTTTGATATAATTTTCTTTACCAATACATTAGAATTATAATTTTTTCCCTTTGTGCATACCAATTTGATTGCTTTGGGAGGTAAGGTTTATTTTTAATTCGACAAATGTTTGTTTCCCATCCTAGTTAAAAATTGGTTTTCTTCCATTTTTATTTTTCTTCCTTCTGCTCCAAGGATACTTCTTGTATTCTTTTTCTTCTTTTCCTCCTGAAATAAAGGTTTTGCTGCTGCTTTTAGTTGATTATTATATACTTCATTATATTACTACTTGATTTTTCTTGACTTGCTTCACTTATACGCACATAGTTCTTTTTGAAATCCCTCTGTGGTTTTCAAGATTTTATGTGTGCATACAGAAAATTGTCCTCACTGCTTGAGTATTCTCCATATTCATGGAGTTGCACTCCAATGAAGCGGTCTACAGTATTATCTAATACCCATATATGTAGTTATTCATATTCTTCCTGCACTTCTTTTCGGTCTTGATTCTTCTGTTTGTCAAACTAATTTGCAAATAGTTCTTGTTGAAATACTATTGTAATCTTCACAATTTTATGTTTGTATACAATATACTGTCCTCACTGCTTGAGTCTTCTCCAAATCTTTGGAGTTGCACACCAATGACGTGGTCTGCAGTATTATGTACTACCTTGACATATACTTGTGCTTATAATTTCTCCATTTTATCGTCATCCTGGTTCTTCTGCACTTTGTGAACTTATTTGCCTTGAAATCCAACGATGTATCCTAACTGCATATAGTTCTTCTTGGAATCCCACTATGATTTTCAAGATTTTATGCGTGCATACAACAAGTTGTCCTCACTGCTTGAGTCTTCTCCAAATTTGTGCAGTTGTACTCCAATGAAGTGGTCTATAGTGGTTATCTACTTGACTGACATGAAACTGTTTGCTTAACCCTATGATTTCTTCTCCATCTTGCTTCTTCTGCTCTTTGCCAACTTATGATTCACATAATTCTATTGGAATATCGTTGTGATAACTGGTCTTCAAGATTTTATATTTCACATAATCTTATCATAGCTGCTTTAGTTTTATCAAAAATTGTGGACACTTAATCTTGGAGTACTGTTGTGATCACTGATCTATAAGATTCTATACTTCACATAATATAATCCTAGCTTGCTTTAGTTTAATACTTCACATAATATTTATCCAAGCTGCTTTAGATTTTACACTTGTTATTTACTACTGTGACATATAGCTGTCGTTGTACTAGATTTCTTGTCCATCTTGATTATTCTGTTACTTTATCAACTTATTTGCACATAGTTCTTCTTGAAATCCCACTATGGTCTTCAAGATTTTATGTGTGCGTACAACAAACTGTCCTCACTGCTTGAGTCTTCTCCAAAATTTTGGAGTTGTACTCCAATGAAGTGGTCAATATTGTTGTCAAGGCATGCAATTATGCATATAACTCCTTTTTTTAATCTTTCTTGATTCTTCTGCACATGTCAAGTTATGGTTCACATAGCTCATTCCCATTATGATTTTGGAGATTTTGTGTAAAAAGTCGTCCTTGGTGCTTTAGTTTCTTCAAACCTATGGAGTTGCAATCTCAAATATTCTGCGTAAAATTTGTTGTCACTGTTTGAGTTTTCTACAAATATGTTTTGAGTGTCCCACCGATGAATCGATCTATAGTATTATCTATACCATGCTGCATCAAATTTTCGTCCAGTTCTTTCTACTGCACTTTGTAAACTAATTTTGTTGCACAGTTGTTCTTGAAATCCCGCTATGATTTTAGGATTTTATGCGTGCATACAACAAATTGTCCTCACTGCTTGAGTCTTCTTCAAAATTTTGGAGTTGCACTCCAATGAAATGGTCTATATTGTTCTTTGCTGTATTGACAAGCAACTTTTCATATAATTCCTCCAATTTTATACATCTTGATTCCTTTACACGTCGTCTATTATCTATTGCCATGGCATCCAGTTACAGCTTTCTGAGTATTAGTATGTCTGAAAAATTTCAAGTAGTCTTGCCTGCGAGAGATCGAACTTAGGGTTTTCCTTGTGCTCCCCGTTCACTTAATAATTGCTTGTATGCAGACAAATAATCCGACAAGATGTTGTTGAAAGATCTATTATTTATGAAAAATAATAAAGGAGTTGAAAGCATGCCACTGAAATTTATTTGATAATTTAACGGAGGGAAGGATGTAATTGAATTTTTTATTAACAATTGAAGAAATTTTGTTTCCTAATTCTTCTAGGTTAATGAATGTGCAGATCTTAGTGTGTCTGCATGTGTGTTGTATAATAATCTAAATTTGATATAATCTATTGTATCCAAGAGCTTTATTGGGGAGAGCTATCAGAGTTTATATTGATTTCAAGTGTTCGAGGAGCTGATGGGAATATTTAACTGTTAACCTGATATTGAGATTGTTTTATGTGTGGATGGTTGAGCATGTAAAAGTGTCTTTTCTCTACAGAAGTTACCATGCAAAAACTGTATCTTTACCAGTTACCTTGCGTTAGATCAAGTTCTAAAATCTAAGCTTTTCTACCTATCGGTGGTAGAATTGCATTTTGGTTGGAAATGACCTGATGTTTTTATGTAACATAGAGGTATATGTATGTTTATGTTCGTAGTTGTCATTTCAAATTTATTTTCTTTCCATGCCTTGGTTTGGCTATACTATCCATTATGTTTTCATTCTGATTAGCTGTCAAATTTAACTTGCAGACACGATGATGAAATTTGCATCCTTTGAGACCATTGTGGAGATGCTCTACAAATACGCCATTCCCACACCAAAGGATCAGTGCAGCAAAACTCTTCAACTGGGTGTGAGCTTTGCAGGTGGTTATGTTGCTGGAGTATTCTGTGCTGTCGTCTCTCACCCAGCTGACAACCTTGTCTCTTTCCTCAACAATGCTAAGGGGGCAACTGTTGGTGATGTAAGTACTATATAGTACATAATCACATTGCTTGTATCTTATTTTAAAATTTTAATATATGGACATTGGCTCACGATATTTTGTTTGTTGCATATTAAATTTTTTTAAAATATTTAATTGTGATCAGGCTGTGAAGAAGCTTGGAATGTTGGGCTTGTTTACCCGTGGGCTCCCTCTCCGAATTGTCATGATTGGTACTTTGACAGGAGCTCAGTGGGGTATTTATGATGCATTCAAAGTCTTCGTTGGCCTGTATGTACTCTTTTAACTTTATACCTTTCTATCTATTTTTTTCTTCTAAAGCTAGTTGTTTTCTACAAAAGGCAGTAGTTGTTTTCCAAAAATAGGCACAGATAATGCATATGCATCTCTGAAGTTCAGCAAATTGATCTAATTTGGTTATTTGTGGCTGAGTTTAAGAAAACTACCATGATCTTAAATGTTTTTAAAGAAAATATCATGAGCTGTTGTGTTCAGTTGCCATCAACTTCATATCTTTCAAGATAGATAATCATTAGTTGAATTTCATAAGTTCAAATTTACCCTGTTATGTATTTTACCCAATAGTAAGCCGAAGTAAAATGTGAACTTTTTTTTTAATTATTAATGTACAATAATACAAAAAGCTTGACATAAATTTCTACATTACCTTACACTCCGTCCTCTCAACCCCCATGTTCAGCAAAGTAAATAGACTTTGAGGCGTATAATAACTTCAAGATATTCTTTGGAAATAATATTTTATTAATACTGGGAAGTTACAATTGCAATTGTTTTTTATTTCACATGATTTTATTGTAGCGCATGGGGGAATAACTGATAGTTACTTGTTTATTGATGGTTATAATTTGGTAGGCATCAATATTATTATGGATATTTGGTTGGACATATAATGATATGTAAATTTATAAGTAATAATTTAATGATAAACTCATTTTTGCTAGGCTTTAAAAAAAATCATAAGTCTTTTATTAGGTGGTATCATAAAATGATCTTGAATATTTCTATTTGAGAATGATGGGTATGAGGTGGCGGCTCATTTAGCAAAATGAGCTACCAAGAGATAGAGTGGTGAGTGAGTCCCATACTTTTTGATGTGACTTTTAAGGTGGGCCTTCATCACATGGTGGTAGCTCATTTAGCAAAAATGAGCTGTCACCTCATACACATTATTTCCTTCTATTTTTATGAGAATTGGTTTATCATTGTTGTCATATAGATTTTTAAACTTAAAATTAGTTTATAAA
Organism: Asparagus setaceus; assembly: GCA_012295165.1. Lineage (NCBI taxonomy): Eukaryota > Viridiplantae > Streptophyta > Magnoliopsida > Asparagales > Asparagaceae > Asparagus > Asparagus setaceus. The sequence continues at coordinate 22,774,343 of CM022708.1, read as the reverse complement.
GGTTAATATTCTGAATTTGTGATAGAGCATGTTTTTGAAATTATATTGTCATGTGCAAATTGTGAGTTGTGGTTTTTTGATGGAAAAGGTACTTTTCTGAAAGGACTTAAGTTCGTGTTAGTCTCTGGGAAAATAATTAGGGGCCTTTGGTATTTTTTTTTTCATGGTTGTTTTCAAACATTTAGGCTTTTAACCTATATTTATCGGGTTGGACATTGTTTTAGTACTATGTACTGAATTTTTCTTTCGGTTATAAATTATTGTAAGTCATGTCTTAGCCAAGATATTGATCTGCCCTTCTGAAGTGAGGAAAATTAGAAGTTTTAGAGGGAAAAATAGAGACCATTTTAAAACAGAGATTCAGTTAGAGAAGTAAGATGCATGGGTGTAGACTAACTTCCATATATATCTCCATCATCAATATTATTTTTTGAAGCATATGCAATGTTTAGTATTTTATGCAGCTCATCCTTTTCCATATCTGTGATTAGAATTGCATGTTTCTTCTCACAACTTATCTTACTTTTTACTTGCAGGCCAACCACTGGTGGAGCTGCTCCTGCTGCGGCCACACTCGAACCTGCAAAATGAGCTACTACTCATTTTCGTTAAGTGGTTTTATTTAATAACAAAAGATTCACTGATTGTTTTGCTCCTCTGCGGATGGGGTGTATAATATTTTTTTTGAAGCATAGTTTTATTTCCTATCAGCCGTCGGAATTTCAACGGATGGTTTTGTTCTGATCTCATCCTTCCGACATGAGAGAGCTCTAAATTATGGTAAAGTTAAAGATATTTTTTTTGGTGTTACCTCACATTTCTAAAAGAAATTGAGTAATAAATTTTGGATTAGAGGCAGTAGATCTGCCTTGTACTCTGTTGTTTTCTTTTCTTATATTAAGTGCTTTCTCTCTTGTGATGAGTTTTTATTTAACTTTTATGGATGAGTTTCATTCTCATCCTTCAGACGTGAAATAACTCTTTGATATGATAAAGGTGAAGATGGTATTTTTGGTGTTGTGTTACATTTCTAAATGAAATTGAGGAATAAGCTTTAGATTAAGGCAGTAAATCTGCCTTGTTGTATGCTCATTGGTGGGATTGTTCATTTCCTTGTCCTATGTTAAGTGCTATTTCATCTCCTGATGAGTTTTTGTTGTTAGTGCGTTGCAAGTCGTTTTCTTAATTAAAAGGGTAAGAAACTAATGACACATCACCAAGTTGAAGTAGAAACTGCAGATTATCATACATTTTTGGACAAACAAACGATTAGATCTGTAATGAAAAATAATAATAATTTTGCAATGAAATATACAATACGACTACTTTTGCAAATAATCAATAGGCAACATTTTCTACCACGTGTGAACAAATAGTCGGTTTGGTCAGACCGATTTTTGACAAACTGAACCGATCTGGATCAGATTCAAAACTGATTAGGCTCTAGACATGTCAATTTACGGAATGTTAGCTAAAAGACAACGCTCTTACTCTTTCAAATCTTTCGCTCATCTCATATCCTAATTTGAAGAGCAAGCTCTTTAAATCAACTTTACAAACTAAATTCGAAAATTTATCAATTGAGATACATAAGAATATTAGTATAAACTATCTATTCACCTAGAAAAAGCGCGGGCTTTAGAGAATCGCGTTTTATTATTGTCTCTGTGTGCAGCAACATTGTCATGCTAATCTTGAATCATAAAGAAACATTTCGAGTAATCGTACAACAGCTCTCAAACGAAAACGAAACCAACAGCATATGTTTTAACTGTGAAAAAAAAGAAAAAAAGAACCAAATGAAACGAAGAATAGTGGTACCGACAAAAAAAAAACATTGATAAAATATCGATCCAAACAAATGAAACAAAGAAATTAAACGACGACGAGAAAGATGCCATTTTGTAAATTGAGAAACTTCTCTCCAAATGAACAGTAAGCATAAAATCTCTAATTGTTGAGAGATTATCATTTTAATCAAAATTTTTTGTTAATATCAAGTTTCCACAATTTTAAACCTAAATAAGCACGTGCTGTGAAGTATCGTTTAATTTTAATGAACTTGAAGGCCTTGATCTGATGGATATTGTCTCATTTTGTGGACATGAATCTGGAAAAGTCTTATATAAACCAAAGAAATCATGATCAGGCCAAATTCGATGAACCTCAAACTTTCTTAGTAGGTTGATTTCAGAATTCAACTGTCCAAGCTTTCACATACAGGAATCTGAACCAATTATTCAACAAATTTGATTGTGGACCATCGCATCTAGCCTTAGAAAAGATTTTCATATAAATTTTTTTAATCAAATAACCATTCATAAAAATTGAGGCATGTACCTGTACAAATGTAGAATTCTGGTTCGTCCATGTATACATGAACCATATTTATGAATAGACCAGGTTAAATGTACCAATACAAATCCTTCCATTATTAAGAAACAGCGTTTATAAGTTACCGATTTGGTGTTGATTGCAAAATTTTCAGTCAATAAACTGATAGCTATAAAAAAGGGAGAGCATTCAGGACGCTTACTTGGAGATAATAGACAGTGAATCATAAAGTGTAGTAGGATACAAGGATAGCCACTTTTACATTTTTTCTGGGAACAAATTTTCGTTTTAGACCCTTTTATAAATTTATTTCCAAAAATCGACCCCTTTCAAATTTAATCACAAATTTCGACCTGGTTGGCTGAAACCAGGTCGAAATTGGTAAATAAATCTTCACGGGATTTGAAATCCCGTGAAGATTAGTGCTAATTACCAGTGGAGCTTCACACAATCTGGGCGATAATCAGTTATTAAACTTCACGGGATTTCAAATCCCGTGAAGTTTAGTAACTTTATTTGCCAATTTCAATCAAACTGGGTCGAAATTGGCAAATAAATTTGAAAGGGGTTGTTTTTTACAATTAAATTCCTAAAAGGGTTTAAAACGAAAATTTGTCCTTTTTCTGGTGATGGTCTTCCATGACAATCACAGTAAGTTTAGATAAACTTTTTCAGCATACCAACCAGAGGCGTAGAGTTTGATCCCGTGGAGAAAGCACGTATTCAAAAGTCCAAGGTGATTCTCTTAAGCAAACCTTTCTATTTACTAATTCTTGGATGGGTTAATTGCATTTAGACCCCATGTACTATATTGCGCTTTGGAACTTATTATCCTTTGTGAAATTTTGGCAAATATTACCCCTAGGTGAACATAGGGAGTCTTGCGGAGGATAAAAGAGTCAAAAGAATTCCAAGTAGGGTTGTCTAAATCAAAGTACAGGGTAGAAAGTTTGAGCCGGTGACAGTACGGGTCTTTGTTCAATTAACCCTTTTTAAATTAATGAAACAATCTACCACTATCTTCAATAATTCATATATTGTTCTCGTTAGGAATATGGCCAGACTATAGCACAACAACAAGCAGTCATCTACTTGAATTGTTTTTCTATTTCTTTCTAATATTAATTCATTAAAAATATTGTTTTAGTTCTTTTGCCTAGTTTGACACTATCCCCAACCAAAAAAGATATATATGTTAGGGCCAATATTTTAAATATCGAATATCGGAGAAATATTGGACGAACAAAACCCATATTGGATTGCGAATATTGGGGAGATATCGGGAAGATATAATAAATATCAAAGTGTCATATTGGTGATGTGCATATATAATATAATGTTTTAAAATGTAATCTAAACATAGTTGATGAAATCTAAGCATACAAAAAGTAAATAATATACGTACAGGATCCCTAACCAATCTTTTAAAATAAGTAAAAGTCCAAATCAACATTGCAACCAATTTTTTTAGGCCAAAATGTCACTTGATATATTGGGAAAATCATGACATATCATCTAAAAATTGCCAAAGTCTGTATACTATTTTCCGACAAGTTGTATAAAAAGACATATCCGCCAACATATCGACTGGTATATCGGCCATGTCGGGGACATATCGTCTAAAATTGCCAAAAAGTGAAAGGATATCGAGATCATATCATTTTACGGAAAGGCTTGTGAAAGGATATATTGGCCGATATATCGGACCATGTCGGGGATATTTAAAACAATGGTTAGGGCAACACTTTCCATGTCCCATCCATGTCTAATATTAGAAATATGTAGTCTTAATGAATCTCAAAAAATTGTGTAAGAAGTTTAAAATGCCTCTTTAACAAAGAGACATCCATTTGCTATCATACATTCGTTCCGGTAGATATTTTTTTATCAGTTAAAATGCACATATACTAAAATAATAAGTAACTTATTAGCTTACTTTGATGTAACTAATTACTTGCTTCAGTGATGCTGCACGGAGTACCACTGGTGCATATAAGAAGAAATAGGTGGATATGGTAATAGATGAATATGGAAAGATCAGAGGAAAGTTCTCGACCTCAACAAGCACTAATCCAAATGTGCCAAAATAACAGACGACAAGGAAATGGAAGGGATAATAGCTAGACAATGATTTGAACTAGCGAGAAACAAGCAGCTGTATATTTTAATTTTAAATTTTAAATTTTTAAAATTTTTTTGTTTACTTTGTAAGGATTATGTATGTACGAGCAAATACACAAATTTTTTTAGCTCAAGACTATCAATAGAACATGTAAAATGTATGAAGGGATTGCCAAATTCTCTGACGTATTTCCTTTGGAGTGTCTCAGTTGTAAATTAGTCTTATATTCTGAAGTCATAAGAATAATCCTCATCAATTTTACAAAATATATCTTTTTCAATATAAGGCACCAAACAATCATTCATATACTCATCTCCCATTCGGTTTCGAAGGTCATCTTTCATTGCCGAAAATGCTCTTTCAACACTTGCCGTTGCAACCGGTAAGATTAGTGCCAACTTTACCAACTTGTACACTAAAGGATATAAAGTGTCTATCTTGATTCAACCATGCAACTTCTTTGCAAGTTTACCAATCCCTTCAATTTCACAAAAATCATGATGAGTAGTTATATGAGAAATGTAGTTTCCAAGCTGATCACTAAGCTCCATTCGATCTAATTCAGATAAATCTCTAGGATAAAACTCGGCTAATCGAATCAATTTTCCCTTATCAAACGACGAGAATGAGTTACTTGATAGCGTGAACACAAAGAACAGAAAATCATAGAGTTTCTGTTTTTGATAGCACGTTTTACATTTTAGTCCACTTTATTTTAAAATTTACAATTTATTACTCCCTCTTGTTTTTTTTTTAATTTTTCAAGGTGGGGCCAAGGCCCCCTTGGCCCCCACATCCCTCCGCCCCTGCATCCAATCACAGCTCGCTAAAGGTTGTGTACTCGTCAGTGTTGATTTATTTAACTGATATCTGGCACGTCCTAATTGTAGGTGACCAGTTATTTCATGTAAGTGATGCTAATTGGTATCTGTCATGTATAGTAAATCTTACTCACGATATAAATGCTAATACGAACTGTCCCGTGAAAAAGAGAGTTAATAATGTTTAAAAACGAGCTAGTGCAAACAAAATTATTATTGGCCATTCAAACAATCTAGAGAAGAAAGAATGTCAAAGAGAACACTAGTCCTGGACCAGAGTCTTTGATGCATGGAGTGTAATACTGAATGAAAGCTCTAGAGCTGGCTTCACGGCTGATTGCTATGACAAGTTTGAGAAGACGACGACCGGTTTCGAAGATGATGAGCATATAGATCTAGGTCAACCATAAAACCCTCATGGGTAAAGGTGATAGGCATGAAAATAACCAGAAGGGGAGATCGATCAATAAATTTCTTTGAACAGATATCATACATGAAAATAACCATACATGCACTAAAATTGCAAAATACAATATCCAAGAGATATCATACATGAAAGTTGTCTCCTAATGAACACTAAACATAAAAATGTCTAATTTTTAGCAAATTACCATTTTAATCAAGAGATTTGTTACAATAAATTTTCCACGTTTTAAAATTAAATAAGCAAGTGCGATGCAACATTATTTGATTTTAATGAAATTTAAGGCCATGATCTGATAGATATTGTCTGTATGCATGATGTTTTCAGAAGTTTTGTGTTCATGGATCTTGAAATATATGATGTAAAATAAAGAAATTATGATAAGGGCAACCTCAATGAATCACATACAGGAATCTGGAACAAAATATTAAACAAATTTGATTGTGGGCCATTCCATCCAGTCTTAGAAAAGATTTCATATAAAAGAATTTTAATCATATAACTAAGCCTATCAAATGCACTAAAACTTGATGAATGTACCAATACAAATAAACAATTATGGTTCATCCATGTATACATATCTCTCTGGATAGACCAAATTAAACATACCAATACAAATCCTTCCAATATTAGCAAACAGAGACTCCATCTAGCCTTTAACAAAGATTTCACATAAAATAAATTTAACCATATAACCAGGGATGCCAAATGCATTAAAATTAATGCATGTACCAATACAAGTATATGGATTTCAATTGTGTTAATTATTATGGGACTTAATAATTGAAATGTGATAAGGGGTGTTTGTTTCAAATCCCAAAATTATAGGATATGGATTTCACCATGGGATTACAAATCCATAGGTTTTTAACATAGGTTGGGATTCCATAAACTTTGTTTGTTTCATTAAAATTTTGGGATCCCAAATACTATAATTTATAATGTTTTGTTTGTTTCAAACTCAAATTGTAGCATTATAAACTTTAGAATTTAAAATCTAGAGTTGTATCAAATAAAGTTATGGATTACAAAAAGAATGTGAATACCCATTGGTGAGCTTATCTCCCACAAAATGACAAACACAATTCATTTAATTGGGGTAACCATACCCATTCAAATTTAAACCCCAACGGCTATAAACAGTCATAAAACGATCATATTTTGCCAATGGCTATAAAAATAGCTCAATTTCACTAACCCACGACAATGAAAAAAAATTATAAAAATAAATGATAATACAGAGGCTCAGAAACTGGTCAATTTTTTCAACACCTATATAATGAAATATCATTGTTGATTGCATTCAAATAATAATGGACTGCCTCGCCTAAAAGTTGCAAATACAATCTAGACTGCATTTTCATTATTGAACACTTCCTGTAAACAATGAAATCCATTGTAGGTGACATTATCAGAATGCGACCAATCATCATAGCTTTATCCGAAAAACCAACAACCATGGCTGCAAGCAAACCCACAATTAACTAGCAAAAAAATTCAACAACAAACCATGGTCAGAGCATCACAGAAGCAAGCAGCAAACCCGCAAGCAGCAAGCAAATAACCAGCAAGTAAATAACCCGCAAGCAAGCAGCTCAGACCAAACAACAAACCAAGCAGCAATTAAACAAGGCCGCAAGCAGCAAACCCACAAGAATATGGCAATAAAAACCAACAACAAGCCAAGGTTGCAAGCAACCCAGAAGCAAGCGACAAACCCACAAGAATATGGCAATAAAACCAACAACCATGGCGCAAGCAAACCCACAATTAACTAGCAAAAATTCAACAACAAACCAGCGGCAATTAAACAAGGCCGCAAGCAAAGAAACCCACAAGAATATGGCAATAAAACCAACAACAAGCCAAGGTTGCAAGCAACCCGAAGCAAGCGACAAACCCACAAGAATATGGCAATAAAACCAACAACCATGGCGCAAGCAAACCCACAATTAACTAGCAAAAATTCAACAACAAACCAAGCAGCAATTAAACAAGGCCGCAAGCAGCAAACCCACAAGAATATGGCAATAAAAACCAACAACAAGCCAAGGTTGCAAGCAACCCAGAAGCAAGCGACAAACCCACAAGAATATGGCAATAAAACCAACAACCATGGCGCAAGCAAACCCACAATTAACTAGCAAAAATTCAACAACAAACCAGCGGCAATTAAACAAGGCTGCAAGCAGCAAACCCACAAGAATATGGCAACAAAAACAACAAGTTGGAGAGTTTCAGATGAAGGCCTGAAAGAACAAGATCGGTGAAATAACCCCCAAATCGAAGCTTTCACCTCCAGCGAAATAACCCTAGCCACTAGCCAAATCGAAGCTTTCACCTCCAGCGAAATAACCCTAGCCACTAGCCAAATCGAAGCTTTCACCCCCAAATCGAAGCTTTTAACTCATTCTCATGAGATTTGACCAGAAAATCAGCGATTTTGAGAAGAAGAGTGGTAGGTTTTTTCAGCGGGAACTGGAGGCGGCGGGTAAAGAAGAGGAGGGAGAAAAGTGGAGGAAGCGGTGAAAATAATCACTTCCAAAAACCTAGCGGGAGGATTTGGGGTGTGTGGGATCTGACGTGGAGTGGGGTGTCAGATATAACACCCTAAATCCTCTCCATTTGATAGGATTTTACAAATCCTAAAAATGGGTACTTTTTTGCAATTTTAGAATTCAATATGCTAAAAAAAATTTTGAAACAAACACAAACTATGGAATCCCAAAAACATAAAATTGTCACTTTTTCATCCTAGAATTTGGAATCCCACCCAAATGCCAAATTTTTTTGTGAAACAAACACCCCCTAAGCCTATCAGCTGGAAGTAGTGAGTCACAGTTGGCAAAAGAACAAATAAAAAATAATAACGAATTTTAGTCTTTAATAACACAAAAAATATTATATCTGTTCTGGCAAAAATGAAATGGAAAATATTTGTGTCTATGGTAACGGTTTGCATCCCTTTTATTTGCATTACATTGTCTAATTTATGATTATGTCCATTGAATTTCAAGGAATCATGCATAATTTCAATCTTTTTTATGTTGATTTGTAACATTAGTGTCGGAGCAATTCAGGTTCAAATCTCAGAGGCTACACATTTAAAGCAGATTAAAAAAAAATTGTTTCGCGTGAGTATAGATTTTTGCCTTAAGGATGCTCAATTTAAGAAATATATTAGAATATTAGCTTATAATCGTCAACCTTTATCATAACTTTAAATTTTTGATACGATGAAAAGGATGGACAATAGAAACAAGGCAGAGATTAAGGCCTAGCATGAGTGATGAGAGCCGCTTAGAGTAGCCAAGGAGACTGCCTTTGAACCCATATAAATGAGATTTAGTCACATTTTGAGAACTACTAGCAACATAGGCAAGTCATCCTTGGCTACCAAAGATAGCCTCTTATCTTCATGTAAGGCTTCTCTTCCACTTCATATGCTTTTCATTAATCTTGTATTTTGATGGTAGTCCTTGCTTATATTGCTCTATTTATAGAATGTTTAGTTGATAGTAACAACTCGCCACATCCATAGCTTTTTCCAAGAAAAGAATATATTCACATGATGCTTGGGACCTTCTTTAAAGGAAACTTTTGTGGGTAAGGTGATGGAAGATATGGAAGAGAGGTCAAATTTTCAACATGAAGATGTGTTTTTGTTGATGTCATATAATTGAACAAAATCCCTTCCGAAAATTTGTAATGTTTTGCAGAAAATGAAAATCCTCCTGACTTTATAATTAAATTAGAGAAATTCCTTCTGAATTGTTTCACTTAATTATTCACCATGACTGATGATAGTTAGTTTAAGTTATCACGTGTTTCACATGTGACATGTTTTAGATAATTTTGCTCCTACGTATTTATCAATTTACTAATTAAAAAAGAGTTTTCGGGTTAGGGTGCATAGATAGTAACAAGAGTAGTTTAGACTCACCCTTGACATTTATGACAGCTTCCAATAGTTAAGAAGGTTTAATTTGTTTAGTTTTGAAAGGAGGTTTTGTATGATTTATGAAGTTTAAGAGGATTTCATTCACACACATCCAAAAACAAAAACAAAAACAAAAACAAAAAAGAGAGGAGGTTTTGTGAAATTTACCATAATCTTAATCTCTCTCTCTCTCTCCTTCCTCTATCTCTCTCGACCTTTGTGAACAATTATTTCGAAGTCTTTAATTCCCATAAATAAATAAATAAAACAAGTGGATGGTCCTTCATGCGGTTGAAGAATTTGTGGATTATGTGCCTCTAAAAATTCAATTATTTAGATGGTGGTCATGGACATTCTTATACATTCATGCCATGTAGCTTTATGGATTTGATTCCCATAACGTTTGATCTCATAATAGACAAAATGCAAGTGGATGCATCCTTCGATTCATGATTCCTTTTTACTATCTTTGTAAAGTCTTTGGCTTTTGAAATATTCCCATGTGTATATTATGCTCATGCACAAATTATTTTGTCGTAGATGCCTTCAAATTGCCACACGACTTTGTTCCAAGTCATTTGAAAATAGTATTTCAAAGTTTTCTACATCTGAAATACGAAGATAGGTAGCAAGCTAGTCGTCAATAAATATGACTGAATATGATTATGTGTGTTAGAAATATTAAAATATAATCTTCACCATAACTTCGGAGTTATGGTGCAATGAGTTAGGAATTTTAAGATGGTATCAGAGCAACCTTGGTTCAAATTCTACCTGCCATGAATTTAAAACGGATTTTCTAAAAAGTTGTCACCGCTGCGTGAGTCTAGGTTTTGGTCCATAAAAAGAGCGCTCAACCTGCAGGACATGTTATTATAATATAAAAATATAATCCTCAACATAACTTTAGAGTTCTGGTGCAATTGGTTAGAAATTTTAAGAATGTGGTATATGCATGTATTTTAATTCGATAGCTAGAAATTATATTACTCTCTTGATTGTTTTCCTATCTAAGGCTTGCTCTCTTAATTATCTCTCAACTCTTATTAGCTAAAAATATGTCCTTAGTAGGGTTTTAATATCCAATCTACTATTCTGAACAACAAAGCTATCATAATAAGAATCATCAATAAACATTAAATAACAATTTTCCCACCTTTTCTACGACTTTTACGTTAAAGATATTTATAAATGAATTCTACATTATTAGATTTTCATGCCAATTGTTGACACGTAACAATCACTCTCATGCTCTTTCCTTACTTCCAATTGTTTTGAGAAAAAGAAATTTTGAAATATTGCAGTGTTTTCTGAGATGTGTCACTCTAACTTGGATCATTAGCCCATCTTTATTGGGCTTTTCCTTTATTCTGTCCTTGTCAAGGCCCGCTTCTGGCTTGGAAATGGCTAGGTGTAGACAACATGCTATTTAATTAATTAAATTCTATTAGGATAATATAGAAAAAGTAAAGCTTGTTAAGTATGTCAATTTAATTAATCCATCCGTCAAAGAATTCAATAGGTAGTTGAACTTTCCATATGAAGAAACAAAGATTGCGGAGAAATATAAAAACTATATAATATATAATCAAATATAGATCATGGAGAAACAAATCCTAACCAGTGAATCTATATGACCAAGCCAAAAAGAAATCTTCTCCCAATGTAGTAGTTTTCTTAGAAACAAAAGGCCAGTGCATCTCACTGTCCTTTGACCAATCCCTAGATCACTCTTTAGTTTCCTCTTTTCTTTCTTTCTTCCATCCTTTTCTTTTTCTAGCACCGCCAACCCCTCTCTTTTTGGGTGGACTTTTAGTTTCCTTTGAAAATGAGAAAACAATTGTGTGAAAACTTTACTTTATTACTGTATTTCGGGTAAATTTAATAGATCCCCCATTAGTTTGGCCATTTTTTAGGAACACCCTTAACTATTTTAATAGGTACTAAATCTCCCCTTAGCTTTGAGGGGTCTTCACATAACCCCTGAATTTGTTTTATCCCACTGAACTCATTGAAGATTGTGCACTATAACCCCCTAAACTAAGACCCTTAGATCTAACTTGTCATTTTACAAGCACATAGCAAAAAGGGCGGATATGCTACTCAGACCTGAAAATAATAAAAAAGAATAAAATGTTGTTTTTAGTGTTAACGGTTTTCTTTTTTGCCACATATGCGTGATTCGTGATACATTAGACTTCATGGTATTGCTTTGAGGAGTTAAAGTGAAACATATTCAAGGAGTTCAGTGGAATAGAAGAAATTCAATAGGGTTATATGGAAAAGTTGCAAAGTTCAGAAGGTTTTGTACCTATTAAAATAGTTAAGGGGTTTATCTCGCAAATGGCCAAACTTAAGGAGGGTTTAGTGAAATTTATCCTTTTATTTATTTTCTATAAGGTTCTGTCTATTGAGGTTCATGGGTATACTTGGAGCACTAATTTGAGAATAGGGAACAATGCAGTGATCCCCCTTTCTTATGAAAGGAATGTGCCTAGTCCATGACTTAGTCAATGCGTGCCATTACCCTAAAAGTGGAAAGTTAAATGTAATTAGGTCCAAAATTGATTGGCACCTCATCATTGATTAAAAAAAAAAGTCTCCCATTCTATCCCTGATTAAGAGCTGTTATCATTAGCCTTTTTTATTGGTAATCGCGCACTAAGTTCCTCTCTCTCTCCCCTCTCTCTCTCCCTCCCCCCTATGTTAACGTTAACATCTAATCTTTAATATTAACATCTATCGTCTAACTTTAACAACCAACTTGTAATTTTAACATTCAAAGTGTAACATTGATAGCTAACTTCTAACACCTAACCAATCACTAAAAGCTGCATTTACTTGGAATTTTTTTGGAATTTCATGGAATATTATGATGTATTTTGCTAGAAAAATTAGAAATTGGATGCTAGAATTATAGACTGGCTGTTAAACTTAACTGGTATTCGTTATATTTTACGCTTCGATGTTAAACTTATCAGTTGTTAAAATATTAATCTTATAAGTTGTTTAATTTGTTAGACTTACTGATTGGAATGTTAAACTTAATTAGTTAGTTGTTAAAGTAAAAGTTAGATATTAATCTTATGAGTAAGTTGTTAGATTTACAGCTTATATGTTAATTTATCAGTTATTTATTGGATTTAAAGCTTTGATGTGAAGAAAAATACAAATAATTTTTATGTAGATAAAAGATTACATTATAGCCAAGTTTCTATGCAATCGTGATAATGAAAGAGACTAAGTGTTACATTCACCATTTGCGTTTACAAACATATACCGGATTGTCATGATCAAGTTCTGCCTTCAAGTTTTTTCCTTTCTCTCTTCAATAATTAATTGAGCAGCAAGCCTTAATCTCAATACCCATATTGTTTTCATTTTCTGCTGTAAGCTTCATAAAATTTCCACCGTGGAGTATAACTTTGATGAGCATGTAAATGCAATCATATCTACAAACATTAATTAACATCTAACTTCAAGCGTTAAAACTATGAGACACACATTGAGAGAGAGGAGGTCTCACACAATGTCCACGTAATTCGAGAAAAAATAACGTGACAATGAGGAAAAGAAAAGTGATTTGAATCATTATTGAGGTGACAACTAATTTGGGGTCTAATTAAGTTTGTTAGTCACCTTTAGGATGAGAGCATGCATTGGCTAAGATTTAGTTTTGTAGGAGGGAAGGTGAGGGGGAGGGGAGAGGCAAAAATTAAATTTGCCTTTGGTAGATGGTTTTTAGGGGTGAAGGTAGAGTGTAGGGAGGGGAGGTGAAGGAAGGGACATCTTAAAATAAACTAAAAAGTTAGAGAGAGAAGAATCCTTCCAAATAGAGGGAGGACATATAAGAAGAGAGAAAATAAACTACAAAAATATACATCTCGCTCTCCTACCCTCCAACTAAACATAAATGCTTAAAGAGATGTCCATCCCTCCAACTCATCGCACATCCTCTCATGTCACCTTCCCTCCTCAAACCACCTACCAAACCAAACCCATATCACGAAAAGTGGGCACATTTTATAAGATATAGACCTCAACACAGTTTTCCCTTGATAATATCAAAATTAGTGGCACTAATTTCTAAATATGAAAGATGTGGGAGAATTGTATGGAAAAAACTCAAAATGAAATTTTCCTTCTAGTGTGTTTGGCAACCCACTCAAAATAGGGCTCGGATCAATTCTGACACAGTTCTTTCCTAAACTAGTTCTGAATTAAACCGGGGGGGTGTTGGTCTAAAGAAAAATTGATTTTAGGATTTTTTTTTTGTCTAAACAAAACTAGACCACTAGGAGTTCAAGTTTAACCAAACGAGAACAGTCAAAAACTGGGCTAGGTTCAGTCCTAGCCCAGTTTCAAGGGATTGCCCGACACACACTTCTAGTTCATTATGCTTGCGTGCAACGTTATTAAAAGCCAAATGACACTCATTATTGATTTAATTTAAACCTTTTTCCGTAACTAACCTAAATAAAATATCCAGATGCCGCAAAATTGGCTAAAATACCAGATTGGCATTTTAAATTGACCCTAAATTAGAATAAAGCATTTTAAATAGCTCCGACTACAATAAGGCCTCATAATTGTTCAAAAGTGACAATAACACCCATATTTTCGCCGGACTCCGGCCAACTCTCCTCTCTCCTCCCTTCAAACTCCCCACACCTCCATGGCTGACCTCCCCTCTCCCTCTCTCTCCCTGAACCCAAACTTATCAAACCCAACAACCAAAAACCTCTCGCCTTCACCCTCAACCTCTTCAACTCCTCCTGGAGCTCTAACTCGCCTCACATGGCCGCCAAGCCATGAGAAAGATAGTTCACAACATTAAAACCTCAAGAGTTTAACCCGAACCCCAACGAGAATTAGTTCAACAATTCTTAGAGTTCGAGAAGAGGAGAGTGTGAATGTGCCGTGGGCGAAAGTGGAGGAGAGAATGGTGTTCGGAGAAAGAAGGAGAGAGTGGCGACGAGGGCGGAGTTAAAGAGGTTGAGGTGAAGGCGAGATGTTTTGGTTGTTGGGTTTGATCGGTTTGGATTGAGGGAGGGAGAGGGAGAGGGAGGTCACCATGGAGGTGTGGGGAGCTTGAAGGGAGGAGAGAAGGGAGTTGGTCGTCCCACAAAATACGGCCTTATCATTACTTTGAACAATTATGGCGCTTTATCAGAATGGTTTATTTAAAATGCCTATCATTATTTAGGATCGATTTAAAATGCCAATCTGGTATTTTAGCCCCGCAAAATTGCATGGCATCTCAAGATTCTTTCCGTACTCACTAACCTCATTATTTATTTAATTTGAACTTTTTTTAATAACTAACCTAAATAAAATATCCAGATACCGTATAATTCCATGGCATCTTAAGATTCTTTTCGTACTCACTGTTAAAAAAAAAGTGCCTCTACAGTAATTTTGACTTTGACTTAAATAAAAAGCAAAGATCCAACGGTCCTAAAGAAATCAAGAAACCTGCGAAAAGCTCAGGAGAATTTATCTCGTTCCGAGGACAACGATTTCTACGTTCAGACAGTGAGGTGCCAGCTCAGCAAAAAGTGCAGATATTTTCCCCAAGAGGAAGCGGGCCCCACTTTACAAAATATCAACAACCCTCTCACCCACCGCACCGACTTAGGTGGGCCCGCGCTCGCTCACACGAATTTACTTCTATGCGAGATCTTGTTACCATTTGCTCATCAAATTCTCGGCACCTAATTAATTTCTTTTGGGTTTTTTTTAGATATTGCCCCCTCACATCTTCATCATTCCATAGTCCCTCAAATCTTGAAATTGCTCGTGGTCCCTCAAATACCAAGGAGTCTTGCTATTTGGTTCCAATATTATCAAAATACCTCTCAGTTTATGTTTTCCCCTAAAAATCTCCTTTGTTAAAAAAATTATAGGAGGGGGTCCTTTGATCATTGAGGGACCAAATCGCAAGACCATTTAGGATTTTGATTCAAATGGTTCAAGGAATGTATGAGCAATTTCAAAGATTTGAGAGACTAATATGTAACTATTGAAGATTTGGTGGTACAAATATCTAAATTTCAGGCAACAAATCATCATATTTCTAATTTACACTCCAACTCCTTAAGTTGTTTGAGATAGCACCTTTTAAAAATAGAGTTTTCATATCATATCAAGTTTGTATTAAGCCACTAAATCTTCATATTCTAAATTACTTACCCACATCTATCGAATTCAATAGTTTAAGCATATTGTAACAATTACATATAAAATCCAACCAAGTGGTGTTATCTAAAACAACTCAATGATTTATTGTGTAAATTAGAACTATTAAGTTCAAGGCTCTAATACAATATTAACAAATAACTAAGGGTCTAATATTATAAAATGAATTTTTTTACTTATCCACCCTCCAAATTATTCTATTTATAAATTTAACAGTAAAATCTGTGTAATTGCTAATTAAATAACCCTAGATTATTCCATATTGAATTTTTATACCTCATCTAACACCATTAAAATCTACAGGTGTAAATTAAACAAATATGTAAAATTAGAATAATGAATATAAAATAGAATAAGTTTTGTTTTTATATAATAGACAAAATATTTTAATTTTTGGAGGAAGGATGTTCTTATCATTCTGTCATTCTCAATTTGAATCCAACGTCTGGACGATATAGGGGCAAATTATGTAATATGTAGATATGGAGGGTCAATCTACAAATATGCCAGATTTGGGAAAGTTTTGTATGGGGACAGCCGCATATTTTACCTCCTGTTCCTCGAAGAGAGAGAATGAAGAGAAAAGAGAGCGGTGGCTTCCGGTATAAAAGTCCTTGGGTCGTCTTCCTCCTTCGTTTCTCTCCTCAATTTCTAGGGTTAGTGTTTCGGTTTCCAAGTTGGAATCAAATTTCCTCAGCATTTCCAATCTAGATCCAGTACAAGAAGAGTTTCTCCAGTTTCCAATTATTTTGGGAGGAAAATGAGAATCTCAAGCTGAAATCTGAAATCTTTGTTCGATTCCGGGAAAGATTGAAGCTTTAAGTGGGGAATTTTGTTCAGTTTCAGTAAAACATCGTGTTTTCGGGCTTTGTAGCTCAAATTAGGGTTAAGATTTCTTGAGAGCGAAACGAGGTACGGATCCTCACCAATTTCCTCAGCATTTACAATCTAGATCCAGTAGAAGAAGAGTTTTTCCAATTTCCATTTTTTGGGGGAAAAGATTAGAGATTTCGAAGAGAAATGAGAATGGTTCAAGCAACAGTTGAAGCTGAAAGTGGAGAAAGTTTCTTTCACTTTCAGTAAAAATAATTGTGTTTTTGGGCCTTTGGAGCTCAAATTAGGGTTAGGATTCAAGAAATCTCTGTTCGATTCCAGCAGCAACTGAAGCTGAAATTAGGGTTTTTTTTTTTGCGTCGTGTTATCGGGTCGGATCTAAACTCAATGGCGCCCTCTCGTAAAGCACCCGATAAGACGATTCACTGCGACCACTGCTCCGAATCGACGGCCGTGATCTACTGCCGTGCTGACTCAGCCCGCCTCTGCCTCACGTGCGACCGCGACGTGCACTCCGCCAACGGCCTCTCCCTCAAGCACGTGCGCTCCCAGATCTGCGGCAACTGCGGGTCCCAGCCGGCGACCGCTTCCTGCGCCGCCGACGGCCTCTCTCTTTGCTCCGATTGCGACTTCGATGCTCACGGGTCCGGCTCTGATTCTGGTTCAGGGCTTCATGCCCGATCCGCTATTGAGAGCTTCACTGGTTGCCCGTCGGCGTTTGAGCTCGCCGATGCTTGGGGGCTTGATCTCGCCGCGAAGTCGAAGTGCGGGTTCGGATCGGGATCCGGAACCGAGCTTGGATCGGGCTCTGATTGGTGTAATCCTGATTCGTTTCTGGCCGCGGATTCAGTGTTCCAGGTTTAATTTCACTGCTGCCCGAATTATTTCTCGAAAAAGTCCTCATTTTTCGGCATATTTACTTCATATGTAATGTAAATGATGTTACAAATATTGCTTACTGGGATGCAAATTGTAATCTATTATAGATTGAAGTGTTCTGCATTGAAAATAAAGTACCTGAGTTGTCATTTTAATTGTTTGCTACTTTACCAGGACTTGTATGTTCCCTGTGCCGAGATTAAGCCACATAAGAGTAACCCGTTACTCGATCAGCTGATTGAGCTAGCGAGTCAAGATGCGGCTGGGTCCAACTTGACCTCGGATAGAAACACAGCTTCGCCCGCGCCATTGGATTTGAGCCCAAAGACACCTTGTAGGAATAATAGTGTTGCTGGAGATCAAGAAGAGCATCAGCAAATTGTGCACCAAATGCCATTCACTTCATTGCTTATGATGGCAGCCCCATCAGGTTTTGTGGATTTCAAGGGTACAGAGCACGGTGTTGACGATGAGGAAGTGATGTGGAGTTCTAGGCCAACAACTGATAGCTGTACTCAGGTTTGGTTCGGCATCATTAAACACTGTTAACTGTTTTTTTGGTTTGATTAAAATATCTAAATATTCATTCTGAGTCATCATAATCTAATCTCTAAATGCATGAATATGATTTTTTTTTAAAAACATTTGTTTACATGGATTCTTTGATGGTAAAGCAACGGAAAGTGTTTTTATGTTGTGATGTTCACGAACAATGTAATATTGATCAAGAGGAGACACCATAAGAAACCTGAAGGACAGTTGTCTGAGTCTGACTACCCTTTCTCATGTCGCTTAAGCTATGATGTTGAGCTTATACCTAAGATTCTTGGCCATCCAACTTTAGCTTTGTTGTAGCAGCGGAATTCACAGACACAAAAGATGTCTATACAAAAGTGGATAATAACAACACTGATAAACACAGTGGAGACAAAGAGAACAGCATACAAGGATTTAACGTGGTTCGATCAGTATGACGTTCATGGGCGAGAACAACAGAGAAATTCACTAATTACAAGAGAGAAGATTACAAAAAAGAAGATCACTCTAATATCTCCCCAAACTCTCACAAAGAAGATAACACCCACAAAAAACTCTCTTTTATTTTTCTCTCTTTTTCTTTTTCTCTCCAACTCTTTCTTACTTTTCTAATTCCTCTCTGTCCGCTTGATTTTTTCCTCATCTATCAAACTCCTTTTTTATAGGCAGCAAGGTTGGTGGCATAGTGAATTAGGTTAGGAAATAGTTGGGCTAGAGTGTAGGGGGTAGGTGGAGGTAGGTGAGTTTTGGCTTCATATACTAAGTCAAATAACAACAAATCTCCACATTGACTTTGAATATGAAGATTTTCTCTTTACTCTTATTGTCTAGCCAGAAGCCCCTTACGGGCTTAACCTCCGTTTTGTTGAACTCTAAACAATTCGAGGCAATGCTCGAACTTGCGCGAATGTACGGGCTTCATCATCATATCTGCTGGATTATCTGCAGTATCAATTTTCTCAATCTTAATGACTTTAATTTCTCTGATAAAATGATACCTGACATCTATATGCTTGGTTCTTTCATGATACATCTGATATTTCGTCAAATGTATAGCACTCTGGCTGTCACAAAATACTGTAGTAATACCTTAGATCTGCCCAACATGCTCGGTGCATGCTCTCTAATGCCGGTTTGTCAAAAGACTTTTGGGCCGAGGCAGTCAATACAGCTTGCTATTTGGTAAACAGATCTCCTTCTACAGTAATTGATTTTAAGACTCCAGAAGAGTATGGTCTGGTGCCCCTGCTAATTACTCTCATTTAAGAGTATTTGGTTGCTCTGTTTATTTTCATGTTAATGATGGTAAGCTTGAACCCAGAGCCAAGAAAGTTATCATTCTAGGATATGCTACTGGAGTGAAGGGATATAGATTGTGGTGTTTTGATCCTAAATCACCTAAGTTTATTATTAGTAGGGATGTTACTTTTGATGAGAAATTCATGCTTCACCCGAGAAAGGAGTTTGTTGTTGATACCACAGGTACTGAAAAGGAGTCTAGCAGGAAGGTGGAGCTAGAGAACTCCACTTCAAAGGAAGTGCTTGAGGGCGCTCATGTTGAACCAGTTAATACTGCGGAAAGTTCAACTTCAGATGCTGATACACCACAAGAGCAACGGTACAATATCGTCACCGGGAGAACAAAAAGACAGATCTGACCTCCTTAACGTTATGCAGACATGCTTGCTTATGCTTTGAGTATAGCAGAATCGATTGAGATTCCAGAGCCTTCTACCTACAAGGAGGCTATTAGTGACAGTGAGGCTACAAATTGGACTGTTGCGATGACTGAAGAGATGGAGTCTCTTCACAAGAACCAGACATGAGAGTTAGTGAAGCCACCAAGGGGACATTATTGACTGTAAATGGGTCTTCAAGAAGAAAGGAGCTTCGGATATAGATTCTGTAAGAAATAAAGCACGCTTGGTAGCTAAAGGCTACAGTCAGACCGAAGATGTGGACTTCAATGAAGTATTCTCTCCAGTTGTAAAACACACCTCAATCCGCGTGTTGCTTGCCATGGTTGCTTATTTTAATTTGGAACTTAAGCAACTTGATGTGAAGACGGCTTTTCTACATAGCGAACTTGAGGAGTAGATCTTTATGCCTCAGCCAGAGGGGTTTGTTATTGATGGTAAAGAAGATCATGTGTGCAGGTTGAAGAAATCTCTTTATAGGCTGAAACAATCTTCGAGACAGTGGTATTTGAGAGTCGATAATTTCATGTTTGAGTATGGTTACTCTAGGAGTAAATATGATAGTTGTGTTTATCATAAAAAGCTTAATGATGATTCTTTTGTATATTTACTTTTGTATGTTGATGACATGTTGATTGCAGCCAAAGATATGTCAGAAATCAACGAGTTGAAATCTCAACTCAAACATGAGTTTGAGATGAAGCACTTAGGAGCAGCGAAGAAAATTTTAGGAAATGGAGATCCACGGGAATAGACGAGAAGGAAGTTTATTCTTATCTCAGGAGAAATACATCAAGAAGGTGATGGAGAGATTTGGCATGCTTGATGCCAAGCCTGTGAAGACTCCGCTTGCTGCTCATTTTCGTCTTTCAGCAGATTTATCACCTCGGACTGAAGAGGAGCAGTACATGTCTTGTGTTCCTTATGCCAGTGCAGTTGAAAGCATTATGTATGCTATGGTCTGCACCCGTCCAGATATTTCACATGCAGTTAGTGTTTTGAGTCGGTACATGGATAAGCCTGGAAAGGTCCATTGGCAGGCTGCGAAATGGATAATTAGATATTTGAGAGGATCTGCTAATATTGGTTTATATTTTGACAGGAACACAAATTCAGATTGCAGAATACTTGGCTATTCTGATTCAGATTATGCGGGCAATTTGGATAAGAGACGATCCCTGATAGGTTATCTATTCACTCTTTCAGGTAGTGCTGTTAGTTTGAAGGCCACTCTACAGTCGATAATTGCTTTGTCTACCACAGGAGCAGAGTATATGGCAGTGGCAGAAGCAGTGAAAGAAGCCATTTGGTTGAGAGGTTTGGTTGAAGATCTCGGCTTACACCAAGATGTTACTACGGTATTTTGTGACGGCGAGAGTGCTATACATTTGACGAAGTATCAGATCTATCATGAAAGAACCAAGCATATAGATGTCAGGTATCATTTTATCAGAGAAATTAAAGTCATTAAGATTGAGAAAATTGGTACTGCAGATAATCCAGCAGATATGATGACGAAGCCCGTATCTTCGCGCAAGTTCGAGCATTGCCTCGAATTGCTTGGAGTTTAACAAAGCGGAGGTTAAGCCCGTAAGGGATTTCTGACGAGACAACAAGAGTAAAGAGAAGATATTCATATTCAAAGTCAAGGTGGAGATTTGTTGTTATTTGACTTAGTATATGAAGCCAAGATTCATCTACCTCCACACCTACTCCCTATATTTTAGCCAAACTATTTCCTAACCTAACTCACTATGCCACTAACCTTGCTGTCTATAAAAAGGGAGTTTGATAGATGAGGAAAAAATTAAGCAGACAGAGAGAGGAATTAGAGACGTAAGAAAGAGTTGGAGAGAAAAAGAAAAAGAGAGAAAAATAAAAGAGAGTTTTCTGTGGGTGTTATCTGTTTTGTGAGAGTTTGGGGAGATATTAGAGTGATCTCCTCTTTTGTAATCTTCTCTCTTGTGATTAGTGAATTTCTCTATTGTTTCCGCCCGTGGACGTAGGTCATACTGACCGAACCATTTTAAATCCTTGTGTGCTGTTCTCTTTGTCTCCACTGTGTTTATCAGTGTTGTTATTATCTATTTTTGTATAGACATCTTTTGTGTCTGTAAAGCCCCCCGCTGCAATGAGCTTATACAACGAAGGAACACTTACTAATCATTATTCTTATTTTGATGGACATTCAAAGAGAAATTACTTAATAATAATGTCCTTGAATTGCTTAGAAAAAATTGGCTCACAGTTGACTCTGAGAAGAGTATTGGATTATGAAAAATTGTGTTAATGACATATTCCCTCTTTCAATTGGTTTCTGAGACAGGTGGATTCTGAAATATATAGCATACGTGATGCGTCTGATAGAAAGTGATGCAAAAGTATGACAAAAGATGGAAAAGAAGTTGATCTCTATAATTGGACCTCTAATGTGTATGAACTCTAGTTTGATTCAATCTAAATGTTTCCAAACAGGGCTAAAAACTGAGTGTTTATGCTAGCATATGTTTTGTCATGCTGATACCTGTAGTGCCGTGTCTTCCGCCATCGCCTGAGATCTCTAATTGCGGATCTGCAGAGGCTTAGTATTGAACTCTAAAAGAGTTAATAAAATGTGTTGTTTCTGGGTTTTCCTCACAGATTGATGATTTTGATTAGTTCTATTGATTTCCCAGCTTCTCCAGGTATATTACATATTGAGTCATTTAGATAATTTTCAAGGCATGTCTGGATGGTGAAAAATGGTTAATGTTGAAGAATCTGTGTCATAAGTTATATCAAGTGGTTGCCTTTGATTATGTATATTTTCGTGTTCTGTCAGCTAATATTGCTATCACATTCCTGCATTTGTTCAATAACTTCTACTGTAAACTTAAAATCAATCCTTTGCTGCTTGGCAGATATGGGATTTTAATCTGGGAAGATCAAGGGATCACAATGAATCATCTGAACTTGAAAGTGAATACGGTATGAATAATTCTGGTCTTACGATCAAGAGCTACAATGACCTACTTAAGGAGAACTCTTTTTCAACTACAGAGATATTGGAAAATATATACCACAGCAACTGCCCTTCTACCAATGATGATGTCCTGTCTGCTAACATACATCACATTCATCCACAAGATGTAAGTTATCACCTCATTTATTTTTATTCTCCCCAAAAAAGTATTTGCTTGTAGCAACTTTTCAGTAATAAAATAATATATTCTTAATATTTGTGGCATTAAGATGATGTTACCAACTTTGCTACACAACCTCTTCACCTTTGTTATTTGTATTGGAAAACTTCGGGCTTGCTTCGTAGTTACAATTTACCAAGTTGCTAGGTCTCCTTTACCGACAAATGAATATTGTCAGAAACCACTTTATTTACAATCTTTTTTTATTTCTATTTTTATAACCTACTTTATTTATAATCTTAACTACTGAATTGTGGGCTAATAATGTAAAATCATGCTTATATAACATTTAATAGCATAATAAAAGTCAGTGGTAATGAGGTTTACCTGATTATAGAATATGTAAAGCATATTGAAAGTCTGCTTGATGACATAATTAATTCGAGGGTTAATTGCAGATATACCCCCTGTACTATTGTATTATCGTCAAATTGTGGATAGACCCCTGTAGTTCCATGTTGCAGGTAGACCCCTTTGTTGAAAAATTTATCCTTGCAAATACACTCCGAGTGATTTTTTTACTCCTTTTACCCTCAGGAAGTCTATTTGTCCAAAAAAATCTCTTTATTTAAGGGCAAAAGAGTAAAAAATATTCCCTCAGGGGGTCTATCTGCAACAATAGAACTACAGGGGATCTATCTGCAATCGGGAGATAGTAAGTAGGGTCCATCCGCAATTAACTCTTCATGTAAATGTTGATAATGAGGTTACCTCTGTGCACATGCACGCACAGGTCATTGCTATGTTAGAATGCTGATATTTTTTTGTTAAGCAGAGCAAAGTTAGCATGTTGGGCAGATCTAAGAGCAATCCAAACAATTCATCAGCAAACGTGTCGACGCTCTCAGGAAATAATATAGCAGCCATTGTTCCATCTATTGGCTCTTTGCATCATCCAGGGTCCGGTAGCAACACGAAAGAAATTTCCTTTGGAGAACAACCCATAATCAATAATGAGGTGAAAGCAACTACTAAGATTGACAGTGAACTATTCGCTCAAAATCGAGGAAATGCCATGTTACGGTATAGGGAGAAGAGGAAGAATCGCAGGTAGGAATAAGTTTTTATCCTTCAGCATTTTCTCTTAAGTTCTCATTTTCTGTATTGTTTCTTATTTTGTCTTTGGACTATTAATAGGTATGAGAAGCACATTCGTTATGAGTCGAGAAAAGCGAGAGCTGATTCTAGGAAGCGGGTTAAGGGGCGCTTTGTTAAGTCGTCAGAAGTTGTTGATGCTGAAAATGCTGGCTGAATCTGCTTCAATTTGTAAGCTAGAATTTGTTGTAAATATATTTTGGCAATATTGTTTTTGCTCTTGTGAATGTTGTTGATTTTGTATTGTCTTTGTATCTCACAATCTATGGCTTTAATTGTATTGTAATGCAGCTCCAATTCTCAGGAATACCAAGTTTTTTCTTTTGAGATATGTTGATTCTTTAAATGGTTTGAGATGGACTTCAAGAAAAAAGATTATAATTTGTCTGATTTTCAACATGCTAGCTGATTTCTAAGGCAATGCTAGTTCTCAGTGGACTTTGTGGCTTCTCCTTTGTGTATAGACTTTTAGCTTTACTATTGATACAAGTATAGCAATTGCTTCGTGTATAGATAGCTTTGTGTGTTGACTTTTAGCCTTACCTATCGTGTGTTTGTATAGCAATTGCTTCGTGTATAGATAGCATTGTGTGTAGACTTTTAGCTTTACCTGTCATGACACTATTTTTTCTTTGTACATATGCATTATGTTGTGACTTTGAATTGTCATTTGTTTTTAACTAGTGACAACTTGAGAAGTAATTATCAATTGGCTGAAAAATTTGTAGATGGATAACTTGGGTTTTCATGTAGAGGACACTAGGGGTAAAAAAGAAAAAAGAAAGAAAAAGAAAAAGAAAAAGAAAAAGAAAATGGTTATTTAGCTATATACCCCTCAAACTTTCTGCAATACATATTTACCCCCAAATCTTCATAATTGTCAATATACCCCAAAATCTTCAATTGGAAAAAGGAGAAATACGAAGGGTTGTGACAGTTGGAAATGAGAGAAGTGCTATTTTACGGTATAGGGAGAAGAGGAAGAATCGCAGGTAGGAATAAGTTTTTATCCTTCAGCATTTTCTCTTAAGTTCTCATTTTCTGTATTGTTTCTTATTTTGTCTTTGGACTATTAATAGGTATGAGAAGCACATTCGTTATGAGTCGAGAAAAGCGAGAGCTGATTCTAGGAAGCGGGTTAAGGGGCGCTTTGTTAAGTCGTCAGAAGTTGTTGATGCTGAAAATGCTGGCTGAATCTGCTTCAATTTGTAAGCTAGAATTTGTTGTAAATATATTTTGGCAATATTGTTTTTGCTCTTGTGAATGTTGTTGATTTTGTATTGTCTTTGTATCTCACAATCTATGGCTTTAATTGTATTGTAATGCAGCTCCAATTCTCAGGAATACCAAGTTTTTTCTTTTGAGATATGTTGATTCTTTAAATGGTTTGAGATGGACTTCAAGAAAAAAGATTATAATTTGTCTGATTTTCAACATGCTAGCTGATTTCTAAGGCAATGCTAGTTCTCAGTGGACTTTGTGGCTTCTCCTTTGTGTATAGACTTTTAGCTTTACTATTGATACAAGTATAGCAATTGCTTCGTGTATAGATAGCTTTGTGTGTTGACTTTTAGCCTTACCTATCGTGTGTTTGTATAGCAATTGCTTCGTGTATAGATAGCATTGTGTGTAGACTTTTAGCTTTACCTGTCATGACACTATTTTTTCTTTGTACATATGCATTATGTTGTGACTTTGAATTGTCATTTGTTTTTAACTAGTGACAACTTGAGAAGTAATTATCAATTGGCTGAAAAATTTGTAGATGGATAACTTGGGTTTTCATGTAGAGGACACTAGGGGTAAAAAAGAAAAAAGAAAAAGAAAAAGAAAATGGTTATTTAGCTATATACCCCTCAAACTTTCTGCAATACATATTTACCCCCCAAATCTTCATAATTGTCAATATACCCCCAAAATCTTCAATTGGAAAAAGGAGAAATACGAAGGGGTTGTGACAGTTGGAAATGAGAGAAGTGCTATTTTGGTCAAATGACCCATACGCCATTAATTTAGCAACTTTGTCGCATTTGGAGGGTATAATAGCTCAAAATTGAAGATTTGGGGGTATATTGGCAATTATCAAGATTGTGGGGGTAAATAGGCAATTATGAAGATTTAGGAGTATATAGCCAAATAACCCAAAAGAAAATTGTACATTGTACTTTTGCAACTCATATTTGCTATGTTTTTTAGCGTGCGATCTTACCACTATTGGATGATTATCAAATTTAGGTCCTCCAATATCTATTCTTAAACCCAATAATCCATCTACCAAAACTTTTGTCTATATTATTAAATCTATACTACTATATAATGTTCTAAGTGATGGCAATCCGAAAAAATGGATGAATGGTGGACCGTGGACATGCCCTCTTTTCAACTATGGTTGAAAGGGTAAAATGTAATTTAACAAAAGAGATTTTGTCCCTTTATTGTTTCCGAATATTTTAACCATATTTTATCATAAACAAAGATAATGTCTATACAATTGAATATTCATTTTTCCCCTTTGTTGTTTCTTCTTTATTAATATAGATAAAGTCTATTTTTTAATAAACAAAAGTCTATATAATTATATAAAGTTTAATTAATCAAATCAAGGTACAAATAAAAATAACGAATCGAACATAAATTTAAGAAGGACTGTAGCCATAAAATATGACTCAAATGGTAAATGATTTGATGTGGATTAAGATCTCTTCACTATTCACCTCAAAAAAAAAAAAAATTCCAATGCATCTGTTAAATAAAACTTTACTCTTTTCATTGAATTAATTTCCACAAAAAACGTATAAAATTTTAAGCAGTAATTTCCTCTTAAGCTACACAAAAGAATGTCATTATCAATATTGATTTAATTTCGATAAATTGGTTTTTTTGCATGTGCGTAATGCACGTGCCTGTGATCTATACTATGCTAACAATGGGAACCCAAAAGTTTGGATGACCATTGTCCACCTCAATAAAAGATTGAGGGGTAAAACGGTAAATTCCATTTAGGTTTTTGAAAAAAGAATTGGGAGGATCCTCTTTGGGACACATTAATAAAGAGGTAGAGAGTAAAGGATAAAGTACATCTTTTTTACATTTAAACCCTTATTTTGTCGATGCTCGCATTCCGTTTGTTGTTTTGGTTTTTGAGTAATTTCGTTAAACAAATGAATAGGATTTAGTTAATAAACCACATAACCCTGACCCTAACTACAGGAGTGTGATAAAAATACATCTCTCCTGTAGTCCTAATTACTACAGGAATAGAATTAATTAACAAATTAACTCGCTAATCCTAATCACTAAAGGAATAGGATCAAATATAAGATTAAATTATAAAAACCTCCTAATCCTAATCATATCAGGAAACCAAATTCCTCCCTACTATGTTCTGAAAATTTATGTCATGACTAGCTTGGTTTCGTAATGAACGACCGTTCACTGGTTTAGTTTGAACAGAGGTGATTCAGTACAAGAAAAAGGGATATCTGCGACGAAATGTTTGTGGATAGGTTGATTGTGTGGGGGGAATGTATCGATTTAGTTTTCAAGTTCCTTTCAATTTGTTCTTATGTTCTTGAAGTGGGTTTTGCGTGGATTGATTGATTGTGCAGAGTATGTGTTCCGGCTTGTTTATCTTGTTTCTGTATATATTCCAGGTTTACTATTGATACAAGTTAAGTCCCTTATTTTCTAGACGGTAAAAAAGCATTTTTTGGAGTATTTTGTAAATGGCTTTTAAGTTTCAAGCTGGTTTAATTTCTGTATTAGGCTGCAAATTACGTGTTTAATTCTCGATAATTTACCTGCTGGTCATAGATGCGATGCAATGTAAATTTGTTGAGTTCTCAATAGTCTTGACTGATTGCACTTGCAGGTGCAACCTGTCAACATTGCAAATTCTTAACTGAGATTATCTAAAACTCGTCGAGGATTAGAGACCCTCGTGAATTTTGATTAAGCCTTTGTAAGCTTGTGTATGGTTCTCTTTAAAATAGGACCAGCAACATCTAACTTGTGTTTCTGTACGTTCATGGAAATTTTCTTTCAAACACAAGCAGTAAAATTTCTTCATCATTTCGTTTCAGGTCCCACACGATTGTCTTTCTATACTTCTTATACTGATGTAAGTGATTTGTCAGTATTGGAGGGGTTTACTGCAAAACTGTAATTTGATCGGTAATTGACAGTTATAACTGTCAGTAGGGCCCACAAGCTGACGGTCATAACAGCCTGAAAGGTCATGCGAAAGGCCGTTAGAAGTCGTCGGTTTTTAGCAGTTTTTTAAAGGCTAAAATTTACATATCCCCTATCTTTTCCCCATTTTGAGATAACCCCCCTGAACTTTAAAAATGTCACTTAACCCCCTAATTTTTAGGCGTGTCACAGAAGCTCTTAATATTTCCAATTTTTCTGTCACACGTCATGGCGTAATGGGAGGTTTTCTGGAGATATGTTGAAAGTTTGACGTTTCTTGAAAATAATGTTGAAAGTTAATCCGGCCGAGTTATATTTTAATTAAAAAAAAAATACTAACATGAACATATTTTATTTGACTTAAACAAATTAAATGACTTATATTAACATTGCATTTTTAAGGATATATTTCAAGTTATAAACCCAAAAAGGAAACTACATGCCTAACTTAATCCACAACATTAAACAAATATATTAACTTCTTTACCAGGAGCTAAACCAGTTCCGCAGGTACACGATAAACAAACCAACTCCACACATAAAACTGAAAAGCAGAGACAGCTCTCATTTCCCTCCATCTCTTCTCTCTCTCTATAAATTCTCATTTCACTTCAAAATCAACCAGATTCTATCTCTCTCATCTCTTTCTCTCTCCAAAACTCTCTCTCTTGCTGAGATCATGGAAGAACAAAAGATTTTGCTTGAGACGAGGGTGCGCAACGAGCTGGAGAAGTTCAATGAGGATCCAACTTCTGGCCCAACTCTGACACCCAAAGGCGAGGGAAACGATCTGACCCAGCTCGAAGGAACAATCCCTGGCCCCGTCGGAACTCCTTATGAGGGCGGAATCTTTCACATTGACATCCAATTGCCCGGTAATTTTACAATCTTGATCCCTTTTATGGGCCTCTTTCACTTCATTTTGATGTTCTTGAAGTGGGTTTCGTGTAGATTGTTGCTTGATTTTGAAGAGCATGTGTTGATTTCATTTACGGGTTCCTTGCAACTTATGTTGATGTTCTTGAAGTGGGTTTTGTGTAGATTTGTTGATTGTGTGGGGTATGTAATTATGTACTGATTTCATTTATGAGTCATTTTCAATTTATTTTGATGTTCTTGAAGTGGGTTTTGTGTAAATTGATCAATTGTGTAGAGTATGTGCTGATTTCTTTTGTGGGTCTTCTTGAAATTGTAGAATTTCTTTAGGAGGATAAATGACTAATAATTGTCAGGACTTTGTAAACGATTGGAGGAGAAAGAAGATATTTGCAGAAGGGGTTTTATTGATAGGATTACTGGAGAAGAAAGGTTAATCAAATGAGAAAATAGCTTGCGATAGCGGAAGCCAATTCATTTTGCTTTTATTGAAGTGGTAATTATGGGTCTTCTTGGAATTATAGAATTTTTTATTGTTCTAGAATTTCTATTATTGAACAATGAATTTTCGTTAACAGCTGTTTGTTGTTAATTTTTCATCAATTCTAAATGGATTAGTTCTTTACATTTATTGTTACTGACTCGAGACTTTAGAAAGAATAGTGTATAAGAACTCTCAGAAACTTCTAATATGTAGAAGAAAGAAAATATACGTCGAAAGGCTTCTGTTGTATTTTCAACCTGGATTTTCGTCTTGTATTGTGTTGCTTACAATTATATTGAGATTGACCTAATGAGAAAACAGTTTGTAATGAATAATGGTTATGTTTGCAGGTAACTATCCTTTTGAGGCTCCACAGATGAAGTTCAGCACAAAAGTTTGGTATGGTCCTTTGCTCATGGTCCCCAATTTCTTACCTACATCTTCAATGTCCTGTTCGCATTGTGATATAAACATTGATCATGTTTTAATTTGGTTCTCCTAATACCTATCATGAACTTATAGTCACATGCCATAAAACCGATTTTTTTGACATTGTATTTGTTGTTGTTGTTGTATACATGCCCTCAACCGAACTGAATGGATGAGTAGGATAAAAGTTTTGTTGTTGTTGTATTTGTTCCATTATCATGGTGTCCTGTTACAAGATTTTTCAGTGTTCCTATTGTTTATCGTGCTGATTTATCAACAAATTCCTATTAATTTATTATTCAAACCGTCTTGTAATGCTTTATCCTGGCATATGTAATGCACAAAGTTCTTCAACCTGAAGCACAGATCTTTAACCACTGACCTTCAAACTTGACAAATTGACATATACAGTTTCCCTTTTCTTTAATTCATAACCACTTACCTCCAAACTTGACAAACTAACATATACAGTTCTTCTTTTAAATTATCATGTTTCTTATGAAGAGGTCTACTTATATATGTTTTTTATCCATGTTTGAGCTATCAGCCAATACCGATACCAACTGACATGCCTATCAAATTTAAAGCGAAACTGTGATCTTTTCCCATTGCGGTCTAATTCAGAACTATGTAGTTTCTAGTTGTAGAGTCTTCGCCTTTCAATCTGTCATAGTTAAATAAAATACTGCTATGGTTTGAATGAAGAAGGATTTTTCTTTTTGAAGGCACCCAAATATCTGTCATGAAAGTGGAGCTGTTTCTTTCTCGGCAGAATTTTATTTGGAGGGTAAATGGAATCCTACAGTCACTCTGCAGAATGTTCTTCTCTCTCTGCAGACTTTACTCTCCAGACCTGCACCTTATGATCCCCAAGTTGATAAAACAGTTTCTGATCAGGTATTTGATGAATTCATTGTTATGCTCAGATAAAGCTCTGAGAGTGAGTAGCTAAGTTGTACCTCTTACTTTAGACCATGGGACTGTCTTATCTTGTTGATGGTTGGGCTAATTTCCCTCTGAACTTTCGGTGGGGTATTGCAGATAACCACCCTGAACTACTTTAATTCGAGAAATCCACCCTGAACTACTTTAATTCGAGAAATCCACCCTGAACTTTGGGGTTTTTGTAGATAACCCCCTAAAATTCTTTTATTCCATAACCCCCTGAGCTATGGGTTGTCTTGCATAACCACCCTAAACTTGCAACTTTTCTCACTGGACACCAAACACCCCCCCCCCAAAAAAAAACACACCACCACCAAAAAAAATTTGTAAATGACAAATGACTAAATTGGGGATTTTTCTTCTTCAAAAAATATTTTGGTTATTTGTTATCTACAGGTGGGGAAGTCCAACAAGAAAAGTTGAAAGTTAAGGGGTGAAATGTGAGAAACCCCTGAAGTTTTTCTTTTCTTTTTGTTTGGGGTGATCTAAAACATCCCCTCAGCTCGGGCTCGGAATGAACAGTTAATGTTAAGTCTTGAAGGAAATTTAATTCGGATTATCAATTACGATGTCACTTCTTGTATCTCTTTTCATTCAATATTTGCACTTTTTTTTGCAGTTGACGAAGAACTATTCAGAATTTTGCAACCAGGCTCGGAATTGGACTGATGCTTTTGCCAAGACAGCATCCGTTGGGCTGAAGGTATGCTCTTTTATTCATTACTTTGCTCCCGAGAAAGTTTTTGATTAAAATGTGAGGCCTATATTAGGAGAAGAAAATTTTTAATTCTTCACTTTTCCATATTCGTAAAAATGTAGGAGCAGAGGCTAGTCGAGATGGGTTTCCCTGAGGCTCGTGTGAAGAGGGTATTGGAAGAGGTTGATGGCGACGAGAAAATGGCTCTTGAACGGCTTAGCTCAAACAAACACCAAAAGATTCATCATGAAGGCTCTTAAAAGGCTTTGCTCAAAATAAAACAGAGAGATTCATCAATGCATTCAACTGTAGAAATTGCTATATCGTAGATTCTTTCTTTACACATTGAAACAGTGAGGAGGATATTACAGCAGCTTCTTGTTGATATTTTTGGACAAGTGACACATCTAAAAACTGATCTATGGAAGGTCAACATTTTGTTGATAAGAGTTGAGATGTACATCCTCTTACAGTGACTTTTGAGTTTCAGAATCTGATCATTTTGTACTAGTTGTTACCTGTAAATGTGTGCAATATTCAATGATTGCTGGTTATAGATGTAATTCAAAGTACCTGAGGTAATTGTATGGTAACGCAGTTCCAGTTCTCAGGCATACCGTTTCTTTTACTTTCAGGTTCTTGTTTCCGTATATACTTCCAGGTTTCAGGTTCTTGTTTCCGTATATACTTCCAGGTTTACTATCAATAAAAGTATAGCGATATTGTCCATGATTTTTTATTTGGAATATATAATTATCTATATATTTATCATATCTTAGACAATCTTTTGATAGAATGTTTAAGCTGTGCTACATATATAAGTATACATCTCACCATGTATATCTGTAAACTATATACATTTATAATAGTATATATATACACACACAAACACACTACAATATCATGATTAATAGTGAAATCTAATGTTATTCAAATCTCATGTTTTCTCTACTGGATCTCACTTTTAATATAAGGAAGTTATGAAATTTCAGTTTAATTTTTCAAGATTATTTACTCATCAAAACCTGTCAACGTTATAAATGCTAACTGAGATTATCTACAGCTCGTCGATGAGTGGAGACGACTCGTGAATTTTGATTAAGCCTTTGTACACAATGTCACAACAGACTATGCAAACAGTGATACACACAGTAGCAAAGTTTCCTCATCATTTCGTTTCGAGCACTTTAGTTCCGACACAAATTGTCTTTTTATATCGCGCTGATTTAAAAGTGATTTGTCAGTCTTGGAGGGCTTTACTGCAAAGCTGTAATTTGATCAGAAATAGACAGTTATAACTGTCAGTAGGCCCCACAAGCTGACGGTCATAACAATCTGAAAAGAATGGAAAAAAACCGTTAGGAGCTGCCTTTTTTAGCAGTTTTTTAAAGGGTAAAATTCAGATACCCCCCATCTTTTGCCCATTTTGAGATAACCCCTCTGAACTTAAAAACGTTCCTTGATCCCCTAAGTTTTGGGCTTGTCAAAAAACATCCTAATGTTCGCAAATTTTTTAACATATCCCCATGGTGTAACGGGGGGTTTTCTGAAACTTTTTCAAAGGTTCATGATGATTTTTTTGAAAGTAATATCGGAAGCTTGGACTTTTTGAAAATAATCTTGAAAGTTTGTGGGTTGCTCTAAAGATAATGTTGAACTGAAAGTTAGGGGTTATATCGGAAAATTTGGGGATTACGGAGTTGGGGGGCATGTTGAAAAAGCTGCAAGTATCTGGGGGCTTTTTGTGATTAGTTGCTATTTCCAAAAGAACATTAGAACTAGAAATTGACAGAATGTAAATTTTAAAAAAAATGCACAACTATTATAGCATTTCGACAAACAATGATCGAGGTGATGGGAAAATTGTTTT
Source organism: Asparagus setaceus (assembly GCA_012295165.1). Taxonomy (NCBI): domain Eukaryota; kingdom Viridiplantae; phylum Streptophyta; class Magnoliopsida; order Asparagales; family Asparagaceae; genus Asparagus; species Asparagus setaceus. Next base: position 22,740,788 of record CM022708.1, on the reverse strand, counting down.
ATATATACAATCAATATAGCTTTGGAAAGTATCATTTTCGGTCGTAATGGATAAAGTTATGAGTTATAATGGGTTTTAAATTTTTAGTTTGTAGACTTTCTCCTTATTAGGGAGGTAAAAATAATATTATCCTAAGACCGTTAACATTGTCCAGAAGTAAAGATTCAAGGGACAAATTTTAAACATAATCTGTGTAATCTGATTGTGAAGGGAACAAAAGGTTTGTTATTTGTATTATTATTACTAGTTAAGCCCGTGCTAAGCACGGTCTGATGTTTTCTTTGCATGTGTGATAACGTGTGGTGTTGTCTGGTTCATTTTGGCCTATATTTTTTTACCTTGGTAATCACTTTATTGAATATCGCTAACTACAATAATTAACTATAAGAACTTAGCCCGTGCTCGCACGTGAGTCTTAATTACATGATGGATATCTCGAAAAGCCTCCTTGACTATTTTAACTTGAGAAAACCCCCTCAAATTTGGGCATATCATAGATAACTCACCCAACTTTGAAAATCGAGAACACACACCCCTCCCTCGGATATGGGGTGTCTTACAAAATCCTCCTAATTTTTCCACGGTTTTCTCACCAAACCTCCCCGACATCATTTTAAAATGTAAAACAATTGAAATATCTCTATGAAAATTAACTCATTCAATTACAAAGAAATCCCCATCCGGTAAAAATGTCTTGATTAATTTATAATGTTTTCCCCTCTTTCAACTCTCTTTCTCTTATCCTAAAAATCAGAATAATTTTTTTATGATTAAGGGTATTTTCGCCTTTTCTCAATCACCTACTTGTCATGTGCTATGCTAAACCTAAAGGTGTTAGCTTTGGGGTAAAGTGAAAAGAATTCATGGTGGTTTCTCAAAATTTCAAACTTGAGGAGGATTATCTACAATATGCTCAAACTTGAGGGAGTTTCTCAAATTAAAATAATTGAGGGGTTTCTCAGACACATCCTATGGTTGGGTATTTTAAAATTAACCCAAGATTTTATGTAGATAGGCTTTCTATGAGTTTTTTTAAATTTCTTAAATATATTAGGTAGGATGCATGTGCTGGACAAATATTTAATTGTTTCTTTGGATTTATGTCTCATTTGTGAAATAGTTTATACTATTTGTTCAGAGGAGATATGTCGTAATATTAATCTATAGGTGGGATGCATGTGCAATACACACGTGGTCAAATATTTGATTATTTCTTTTGGCTTTATGTCATTACTATAACTCTTTTAAATAGTTCATGGCTACCATAAAAATATTGAGCTAAATAAAATCAATTTTTTAAAACATCTACTTGATGATGATTATAACAGTATGTACCGATCTAAAATTCTCATTATTTTGAGTTGCTTGAATTATAGGATAGAAAATCCTAAAAAATGCACAACTATTATAGCATTTCGACAAACAATGATCGAGGTGATGGGAAAATTGTTTTATATATACAATCAATATAGCTTTGGAAAGTATCATTTTTCGGTCGTAATGGATAAAGTTATGAGTTATAATGGGTTTTAAATTTTTAGTTTGTAGACTTTCTCCTTATTAGGGAGGTAAAAATAATATTATCCTAAGACCGTTAACATTGTCCAGAAGTAAAGATTCAAGGGACAAATTTTAAACATAATCTGTGTAATCTGATTGTGAAGGGAACAAAAGGTTTGTTATTTGTATTATTATTACTAGTTAAGCCCGTGCTAAGCACGGTCTGATGTTTTCTTTTGCATGTGTGATAACGTGTGGTGTTGTCTGGTTCATTTTTGGCCTATATTTTTTTTTTACCTTGGTAATCACTTTATTGAATATCGCTAACTACAATAATTAACTATAAGAACTTAGCCCGTGCTCGCACGGGTGAGTCTTAATTACATGATGGATATCTCAGAAAAGCCTCCTTGACTATTTTAACTTGAGAAAACCCCCCTCAAATTTGGGCATATCATAGATAACTCACCCAACTTTGAAAATCAGAGAACACACACCCCCCCTCCCTCAGATATGGGGTGTCTTACAAAATCCTCCCTAATTTTTCCACAGTTTTCTCACCAAACCTCCCCGACATCATTTTAAAATGTAAAACAATTGAAATATCTCTATGAAAATTAACTCATTCAATTACAAAGAAATCCCCCATCCGGTAAAAAATGTCTTGATTAATTTATAATGTTTTCCCCCCCTCTTTCAACTCTCTTTCTCTTATCCTAAAAAATCAGAATAATTTTTTTTTTATGATTAAGGGGTATTTTCGCCTTTTCTCAATCACCTACTTGTCATGTGCTATGCTAAACCTAAAGGTGTTAGCTTTCAGGGGTAAAGTGAAAAGAATTCATGGTGGTTTCTCAAAATTTCAAACTTGAGGAGGATTATCTACAATATGCTCAAACTTGAGGGAGTTTCTCAAATTAAAATAATTGAGGGGGGTTTCTCAGACACATCCTATGGTTGGGTATTTTTAAAATTAACCCAAGATTTTATGTAGATAGGCTTTCTATGAGTTTTTTAAATTTCTTAAATATATTAGGTAGGATGCATGTGCTGGACAAATATTTAATTGTTTCTTTGGATTTATGTCTCATTTGTGAAATAGTTTATACTATTTGTTCAGAGGAGATATGTCGTAATATTAATCTATAGGTGGGATGCATGTGCAATACACACGTGGTCAAATATTTGATTATTTCTTTTGGCTTTATGTCATTACTATAACTCTTTTAAATAGTTCATGGCTACCATAAAAAATATTGAGCTAAATAAAATCAATTTTTTTTAAAAACATCTACTTGATGATGATTATAACAGTATGTACCGATCTAAAATTCTCATTATTTTGAGTTGCTTGAATTATAGGATAGAAAATCCTAAACCACATGATGACATATAGATGACAATGAACGGTGTTGATCGTTAATATCAACGGTCAAAGATATATTTTTAAAGATAGGTGTAACTAAGTTAGTTACACCCTATGTGTATTGTACATCATATATATTTTTAAATATGAATAGTTATAATCTGATAAGGATAATTATTAGAATTTTATAATAATGAATAGTTTTAATTCGATAAGAACTCATACGTGAGAGATAAGGTGGACGCTATAAATAAGCCCAAATTCTCTTTCTTTCTCATCGTAAAGTGTCTCTCTCTAAGATCATGGCAGACGAAAGAAAGAGAATAGAAGAAGAAAAAGAAGAGAAAAAGGAAGAAGAAAACTCTAAGATCATGGCAGACGAAAGAAAGAAAAAAGAAGAGAAAAAGAAAGAAGAGAAGGAGAAAGAAGAGCAAGAGAAAGAGAACTATCTACAATTATCGAGGAGAGTAATCAGAGAGCTACATAATTACCAAAAGGACACGTCACCGGACTCCGGCGTGACTCTGAAGCTCAAAGGCGACGGAAGCGATCTGACCCAACTCGAGGGAACAATCGCTGGCCCCATTGGAAGCCCTTATGAGGGTGGAGTCTTCCACATTGACATCCGATTGCCAAGTAATTCACAGTCTTGCCCTTCTCTTAATTTCATTTACTTTTAAAGTTTGTTTTGATGTTCTTGAAGTGGGTATTGTGTAGATTGATTGATTTTATGGAGTATGTGTTGAATTTGATTATGGGTTGGTGAATTTATTCAATCTTGTAGAAGGGTTTTATTGGCCTGCTCGAAAACTAGTCGGTTTTAGTTTGAATATGTTAGTTTAATTGCAAAATAAGGGTAAAATACACTAAACTCCCAGAAACTTTTAGCGTTTTATAGTAAACCCTAAGAACTTTCAAAATCGCAATAAACGTCCAATAACTTTTGGATTTGCAGAAAACCGACAGCAACCCCTATTATTTCGAATAAAAAAACAACATAAAAAGGCATTTTGAAAGTTATTGGGTGTTCAGTGTAATTTACCCGAAAGAAATTGGGGGTTTTTTGCAGAAGTTATTGGGGGGTTTAGTGCGATTTTGAAATTTATTGGGTTTTTACTACAAAACGCTGAAACTTCTTGGGGGTTTAGTTTAATTTACAAAATAAAGTAAGACTAAATATCAGAAAACCCCCCTTAATGTTGGACGATTTGTCAGATGACCACCATACTTTCAAAGTATCAGAGAACACCCGCATAACTTTATGGGTTATTAGAAGACCCACTTCAACTTTAAGATTTTATCAAAAAAACTAGCTGACAGTGTTAATCGCAAATTTTCACATGGGTGGGTAAAACTACGCATGGAATATGTTTTTCAGTGAAATTGCAGTTCAGACTTCTAGGGGTTTTCTTGATAAAACCATAAAGTTAAAGGGCCTTTTCCTATAACCGCTAACCTTTAGAGGGGGGTGAGGGGTGGTGTTCTGATATTTAGCCATAGTCAGTTTTTATGTTTTCTAGTTATACCTCCTTCTAACCTGATAAAGTTCACCCTATGTTATATGTTCTTCAGTGCAAATTTTATGTCCAATGTCCAAATTTTGATGGTTTTAGAAGGCGTCGCTGCCTTCATGATTATAGAAGTGGAGACTGAAGACAAGGGTATAATGAACAAATAGAAAAACTAACAGATTTATACTAAAGGGGCTACTTTGGAATGATTGATGGGTTTTTGGAGCTTAGTTTGAAATATCAAGTTTTGGGGTCTTATTTGTCTATTTCGGTTTTATGAGGGATATGGGTTCCTTCCCTCTAATAGTTTGCTTTTAGGTCTCTTACAGGTCTTTTATGTTTATTGTTGGTGACCTGAGGTTTTAGGAGGATAAATGGCTAATTATTGCGAGGACTCTGCAAATTATTTGAGAAGGAAAATATTTGCAGAGGGGCTTATGTTGTGAAGGCTTTGTAGACCTGGAGTTTAGGAGGAAAATATTTGGATTCGTCAAATGAGAAAATAGCTCGTATCACTTACATATCTAATTCCATTATTTTTCAATGGATTTTCTTGCTTGAATTATAGTTTGCTTGTGTTGGTTCTTACTGAATCTTATTAATTTTTATGTATAAAATTGGCCGGCAAAACCAAAGCCAATTCTGATTACATTTTGTAAAGTATGTTTCTTTTTAATTCTTGATGACATTATTTCCACTGGAGCCAGTTCTATGCGTTTTAGGAAGTTACTGAAAAGAAAGATGATATAGCTAATTTATCACAAGAAAACATCTTAGATTTGACTTTTGAAAGTAATGTCATGAATTTGAAATGTTTTCTTTTGAAGTGTGGTGGGATAACTCTACCTTGAGATTGCATTCTGTATTTTGTCAAGATTCACATGTTATCAGCTCATCCTTTCATCTTTTACGAAATTCAATTTTCTCTAGCTATGTCTGTTTTCAGCATCAAAACATGTCAGTTATAATTAGACTTTCATGAATGTAGGTGTATTTTTATTCTTGTAAAAGGGTATTGAGTTATGATCACTGTGTTTATTTTATCTTCTACATAAATTATTTATGTTACATGACAGATATAAACTCATTTGTCAATACTTTTGCAGGTAACTATCCTTTTGGTCCTCCAAAGCTGAAGTTCATCACGAAAGTTTGGTATGGTCCTTGACTCAATGTCACCATTTTCTTACCTTCATCTTTAATGTCCTGTTTGTGTTGTCGTATAAACTTTTATCATTTTTGAATTTTCTTCTCCTAGTTACCTATTTGTGAACTTATCTGATATAGACTAGCGACACATTTCTGTTACTAGATTCTCTAATGTGTATTTGTGTACTTAAGATACTCTGCGTTTGATCTCATGCTTTTTCATGTCAACAAATTCTTCTAAAATTCTTAATTCATATATTCTTTTTTAATTCTTTATTTTGAAATTAAGAGAATCAGAAAAGGGGGAAAGAGAATCATGCAGGTATATAAGTACTTATGTAGGTATGTATATTTGAGCTTAGGTTTGAACACTGTTATGCATGAATTCATGCATGCATGTTTCTATGTGTGTGTGTATGTGCACACATACATACATTATCGCAGTTTAACACATTCATATAGCACTTACTAAAAAATTCAAATTATGAGTTATGTCAATATGTAGTTCTGTACAGTGATTGAATAAAATACTGTCTTATCTTTTTCTGATGGCTTTCCTTGTGCGTTCCCTATGCCAGAGATAGGCTAAATTTCGGAAAACCCCCTTAACTTTGGACGATTATCAAATAACCCCCCATAACTTCCATAATATTGGAAAACCTCCCTTAATTTAGGTTTTATCAAAGCACCCCCTTCAACTTTAAGATTTTATCAGAAAACCTCCCTACCAACGTTAACTGCAATTTTCACATGGGTGAGTAAAATTACGCAGGGAATAGTTTTGGCTGTGAAACTTGTGATTCGCACTTTGCAGGGGCTTTTCTGAAATAATCTTTAAGTTAATGAAGGTTTTCAGATAACCCCTGAACTTAAGGCGTGGGTTTTCTAGTATTTTGAAAGCTGTGGGGGTTATCTGGTAATTGTCTTTTTGTGTGTGTGTGTGTGTGTGTGGGGCGGGGTTGAAACTTAGCCTCAGAGATATACTGATCTGTTATAGTCAAATATTTATTTGCACGTTTTTGGTTCTATGAATTTTGCTAAAAAATGTCTTTGGATTCTAAAGCATATCGCAAGGCATATCATGCAAAAATATCCACTGTTGACTATCTGCTGCCTATAGATGATGATATTAATTAGTCAAATCCAATACTATCGTTTGAAGTTTGAACTCTCTTTTTTTTTTAAGGCACCCAAATATCAGTAGTCAAAATGGTGATCTTTTTCCCGGCATTCTGAAGTACGAATGGGCCTTTGAACCCTTGGAGAGTGTGCTTCTCTCTCTTCAGGCTCTACTTTCAGCACCTCAACCTGATGTACCCTATGATGCGGTTGTTGCTCAACAGGTATGATTTGTTTTATGGATAGACCCTCTTACTATCGACAAATTATGGAAAGACTACATTTACGTCTTTTGTTGCAGATAGACCCCCTGGATTCTCAACTCCGTTAGTTTCACGTTAAGATTGCGCTATCATAAACTAAAACATATGAGCTTCATAAACTGATTTGTTTACTTGCATAATGATCATTACATATAACTAATTTAAATGGAAAAACTAACGGAGTTGAGAACCCTGGGGGTGAATCCGCAATTGACTCTTGTATTAAAATAAGTCCCACAAAGGGTGCATTTATAAAATAAGCCTCCCATCTTCTTTTTAAGTTACACCGAATAGGGTCCATGTTAGTGTTTTCTGTAAAACTCTAATTTGGGTTGGTAAACAATCCATTAAAATTGACTCAACCTCTCTTTATCAGAAGAGCAGTAGGCAAAAGGAAAAGAAACAAGCCTTGGTATTCAAGTTAATCAAACTAATTTATATTCAACAATGTCTGAAAGTGAGGCAGGATATCGCTAATCAAACTAATTTTTAAGAATTCTGCTCTTTAGTCTAGATAAAATCCTGATTATTGTATTGTACTACATTTTCCCACTATCCTAGAGTAACTTGAATACTTAGTAAAAAAAAAGAGAACTTAATCAATGTAAAGAAAAAGAAAGAGAAAAACTTACCAGAATGAGTGTTTACTGTTTTGCGAAAAAATTGTCAATTGTTATGCTACTCTTGATACTTCTCAGATGATATATTTTTTCTTAAGTATTCTGCTTTTTTACAGTACTTGGAAAACCATCCGTCTTTTGTTTCTACGGCTCGAAAGTGGACTGAGTCTTTTGCTCTGGGGACATCTTTTGGCATTGAGGAGAAGGTATAGATTGCTGCAATTACTTTGCTCTTTTGTTCATTGTTTTGCACCCAAGAAGAATTTTGATTAGGCTTAATTGCGGATGGACCCCTCTGTAGTATCATGGTTTTTAACTTACTACCCCTCTAGTTTTGTTGTTGCAGATGGACCCCCTGAGTGAAATCTTTTTTACTCTTGTACCCCTAAAGAAAGAAGGGCGGTTTATATCTGCCACAACAACACTAGTTGTAGACAGTTCAAAAAAAAAAAAAACTAGGGTCTATCCGCAATTAACCCTTTTGATTAAAATGTAACGGTTTATATTAGGAGTTGAAATGATTTAATTTTTTGCTTTTCCATACTCATAAAACATGCAGGTTCAGAGGCTGGTCGAGATGGGCATTTCCGACGCTGTTGTCAGGAGCACCTTGGAAATGGTTAACTACGACGAGATCATGGCTCTTGAAGAGCTTTGCTTAAGCTAACGCAAAGAATTGCAGATGCTTTCAACAGTAAAACCTTCATAATGTAAATTCTTTTTTACACACATTAAAAACAGTAAGGGGCTAATGACAGGTTTGACAGCTTTTTTTTGGACGAGTGACATATCTAGCAGTGATCAAAGAAATCACATCTTTAGAATTGTTCCCTTGCCGTTGGAGTACATTTAGTTTTATGGGTCTCTTTCAATTTATTTTGATGTTCTTGAAGTGGGTTTTGTGTTGATTGGTTGATTATGTGGAGTATGTATTGATTTCTTTTGTGGGTTCTCTTTAAACTTTAGAATTCTTTTAGATGAATTTTTACGTTTGTCGTTGATGATTTGAGATTTTAGAAGGATAAATGACTAATAATTGTCCAGAATTTATAAATTATTGGAGAAGAAAGAACCTCACAATCGCTTTCCACCACTAAATCCTTGAGTTGTAGTTCTTGGGCTAATTTTAATCCAACTATCATTGCATAAGCTTCAGCAATTAAAGGAGATGGTGTACATTCTCTACCTTCAGCCATGGAAACGTAAACCTCTGCTTAAAGGGTCTTCTTGGAATTATAGAGTTCTTTTATTGCTGTAGAATTTCTTTTATTGAGCAATGCATTTACATTAGCAGTAGTTTTAGTGTTGTTTACAGTTGTATTAGATTAATCAAATAAGAAAACAATTTGTAAGCAATAATGGTCATATTTTCAGGTACTTATCATTTACGAATTTTCTTCTCCTAGTTCCTATTCGTGGACTAATATTAGCACATGCTACAATGGATCTTAATTTTGATCTTGTATTAGATTACATCAAATACTCTGCATTTGATCTGTATACTGTAGACTAGCTACACGTTTCGGTAAGGAAAGTTTATATCTATATTTGCTAAAATTGGATATATAAGCGGATATACATCTAGACAAAATGGATACGAGAAAACCAAATAGTATTAAAAAAAATATAGTTCACAAGATACAAGAGAGTTCATAATATATTCATTACAAAAAGGACACATCATCGGACTCCAGCGTGACTGTTACTCTCAAAGGCGACGGAAGCGATTTAACCCACCTCAATGGAACAATCGCTGGCCCCTTTGGAACCCCTTATGAGGGTGGAGTCTTCCATATTTACATCCAATTGCCAAGTAATTTACAATCTTGCCCTTCAAATTTAAGTTGTTTTGATGTGGGTTTTGTGTAGATTGATTGATTTTGTGGAGTATGTGTTGATTTCGTTTATGGGTCTTCTTGCAACTGAGGAATTTCTTTTGTTCCCTAAAGTTACAACTTTTTTTTATCTTTAACACCCCACATTGACAGTTTGATATCCCAAAAAGAAATGGAAGATTAGTGGGATCATTGACATTTTTTACACATTTGCTGATTATCATCCTTTTAAGCCTCCAAAGATGCAGTTCGTTCCAAAAATTTGGTATGGTCCTTTCCCTCATGATCACCATTTTCTTGCCTACACCTTCAACGTCCTGTTTCCGTTGTCATATAAATTTTTACCATTTCCTCATTTCCTCTAACTTGTATGTACATTGGTTTCATTATCATGATCTTCTGTTACAGGCTTTTTTCAGTCTTCACTTTGCTGGTTTGGACTATCCTGATTCCTATTATTTATCTTGTACTTTTTTTTATCAACAAATTTCTGTAAATTTGTTATCCATATAGTCTTTTGTAATGCTTTATTCTGCAATAACTAGAATAAAGAAATTAAAGGAAAAATAGAATGAGTCAGTTGAGAAGTATGGACTATATGTTGACAAGGCTAGCCTTGTTGTGTCATATCGGATGATTTCTAGTATTGGCCCTTGTTGTGTCATATCGGATATTGCTAATATTAGCTAATAACATCTTATACATGCGGTATTGGGAATATTGTTTCTATGGACTACTAACGCCTAATACATGGTGCTATTGGCCAATAACGACTTAACATGAGGTGATATGGTGGTTTTAAAATACCAAAAATTAATTTCAAACTGTTACATTAGCATGATAAAGGTCTAAAAGAGTAGAAATGTTGTATAAGCGAAACAAACCATGACCAACTTTTTTAGTTTAATTTAGAGAATAACGCGATCAACCTCATATGTATTTTTGTAAGTAGGTATAAACCTATGAAGTACATCGACGTCTAACGTGTGCATCGTGCGATGCGTGTGTGCGTGTATGTGTGCATACATGCACATGTGTGCTTTCATGAAGGTAGGCAGTTACATAACTATGCAGGTACATGGATATGTATGTGTGCAGGTATGTAAGTACTTACGCAGATATGTACATTTGTGCTTAGGCATGGACATTAATATGATGCATGCACACAAGCATGTATGTTTGTGTATGGATGAATGTGCACAAGTACATTAGTACAATAGTTTAAACGCATTCATATATCACTTCCTAGTAAATTCGTAGGACTTATGTAGATATGTACATATGCATATACATATTTATATTTGTGCTTAGGCATGGACATTAATATGATGCATGCACACAAGCATGTATGTTTGTGTATGGATGAATGTGCACAAGTACATTAGTACAATAGTTTAAACGCATTCATATATCACTTCCTAGTAAATTCGTAGGACTTATGTAGATATGTACATATGCATATACATATTTATATTTGTGCTTAGGTACGTCAATACATGAACATGTATAAAATAATCAGTAAACTATGGAAGTTTAGCACTAAATACTTACTCCATGTGCCAGAGATACTCTGATCTGTTATGCGTCAATATTTGCTGGCATGTCTTTGGTTTTTATTTTCTTAACTTTACCTCTGGATTTTAGGGGCACAACATTGTAGAGGTAGGTTTTTTTTTTCTTCTTTTCCTGGTTATTGCATCTCCCATTATATGAAATTTGCCTGTTCTTACCACAAGCCTTTAGTTACATGTTAACTGCACACATACCCCTTGCAGTGTCGCTGTTCTGAATTTACTACCCATGTAGTTTCATTGTGCAGATAGGCCCACTGGGTTAAATTTTTCGACCCTTTTACCCTCAGATTGACTTCACTATTTCACCCTGAGGTGACATCTGCCAAGGTTTCACTCAGGTAAACAGTCAAAAATATAACCTAGGGGTCTATCTGCAACACTCCCCAGCCTCAGTATTCAAGGTAACCAAACTACTTTAGTTTCAATAAACGTCTGAAAGAAAACTAATCAAAGTAGATAAGGAAAACTTAAAATCAGACATAGTTATGATGCTACTCTTGATACATCTTTGATCATATTTTTAAGTTCTCCTTTTACTGTACTAAGCAAAACTATCCATCTTTCATTTCCGCCGCTCGATACTGGACAGAGTCTTTTGCTAATTGAGGAGAAGGTATGGATAGTTACAATTACTTTCTCTTTTATTCATTATTTTGCACCCAAGAATGTTTTTGATTAAAATGGGGATAATTGCAGACAGACCCCAATACTATCTTCCAATTTGGATAGATCCCGATTAGTTCTATTGTTGCAGATAGACCCGCTTGGGTTTTTTCATTTACTTTTTACCCTCAGATTGACTTCACTATTTCACCCTGAGGTGACATCTGCCAAGGTTTCACTCAGGTAAACAGTCAAAAATATAACCTAGGGGTCTATCTGCAACACTCCCCAGCCTCAGTATTCAAGGTAACCAAACTACTTTAGTTTCAATAAACGTCTGAAAGAAAACTAATCAAAGTAGATAAGGAAAACTTAAAATCAGACATAGTTATGATGCTACTCTTGATACATCTTTGATCATATTTTTAAGTTCTCCTTTTACTGTACTAAGCAAAACTATCCATCTTTCATTTCCGCCGCTCGATACTGGACAGAGTCTTTTGCTAATTGAGGAGAAGGTATGGATAGTTACAATTACTTTCTCTTTTATTCATTATTTTGCACCCAAGAATGTTTTTGATTAAAATGGGGATAATTGCAGACAGACCCCAATACTATCTTCCAATTTGGATAGATCTGATTAGTTCTATTGTTGCAGATAGACCCGCTTGGGTTTTTTCATTTACTTTTTACCCTCAGATAGACTCACTAATATCACCAAGGAGCAATATCTGCCAAAAATTCACCGAGGGTAAAATTGTGAAAACATTAACCTGATGAACCCGGATGCCGTCGTTGCTCAGCAGGTCTGATGACACTAACTCTCTTCCTCTTCTTGTCTGTACATTGGTTTCATTATCATGATCTTCTGTTACAGGCTTTTTTCAGTCTTCACTTTGCTGGTTTGGACTATCCTGATTCCTATTATTTATCTTGTACTTTTTTTATCAACAAATTTCTGTAAATTTGTTATCCATATAGTCTTTTGTAATGCTTTATTCTGCAATAACTAGAATAAAGAAATTAAAGGAAAAATAGAATGAGTCAGTTGAGAAGTATGGACTATATGTTGACAAGGCTAGCCTTGTTGTGTCATATCGGATGATTTCTAGTATTGGCCCTTGTTGTGTCATATCGGATATTGCTAATATTAGCTAATAACATCTTATACATGCCGGTATTGGGAATATTGTTTCTATGGACTACTAACGCCTAATACATGGTGCTATTGGCCAATAACGACTTAACATGAGGTGATATGGTGGTTTTAAAATACCAAAAATTAATTTCAAACTGTTACATTAGCATGATAAAGGTCTAAAAGAGTAGAAATGTTGTATAAGCGAAACAAACCATGACCAACTTTTTTAGTTTAATTTAGAGAATAACGCGATCAACCTCATATGTATTTTTGTAAGTAGGTATAAACCTATGAAGTACATGCGACGTCTAACGTGTGCATACGTGCACGTGCGTGTGTGCGTGTATGTGTGCATACATGCACATGTGTGCTTTCATGAAGGTAGGCAGTTACATAACTATGCAGGTACATGGATATGTATGTGTGCAGGTATGTAAGTACTTACGCAGATATGTACATTTGTGCTTAGGCATGGACATTAATATGATGCATGCACACAAGCATGTATGTTTGTGTATGGATGAATGTGCACAAGTACATTAGTACAATAGTTTAAACGCATTCATATATCACTTCCTAGTAAATTCGTAGGACTTATGTAGATATGTACATATGCATATACATATTTATATTTGTGCTTAGGTACGTCAATACATGAACATGTATAAAATAATCAGTAAACTATGGAAGTTTAGCACTAAATACTTACTCCATGTGCCAGAGATACTCTGATCTGTTATGCGTCAATATTTGCTGGCATGTCTTTGGTTTTTATTTTCTTAACTTTACCTCTGGATTTTAGGGGCACAACATTGTAGAGGTAGGTTTTTTTTTTCTTCTTTTCCTGGTTATTGCATCTCCCATTATATGAAATTTGCCTGTTCTTACCACAAGCCTTTAGTTACATGTTAACTGCACACATACCCCTTGCAGTGTCGCTGTTCTGAATTTACTACCCATGTAGTTTCATTGTGCAGATAGGCCCACTGGGTTAAATTTTTTCGACCCTTTTACCCTCAGATAGACTCACTAATATCACCAAGGAGCAATATCTGCCAAAAATTCACCGAGGGTAAAATTGTGAAAAACATTAACCTGATGAACCCGGGATGCCGTCGTTGCTCAGCAGGTCTGATGACACTAACTCTCTTCCTCTTCTTGTCTGATTTTGGTTTTTTTGGCATTGGTCCCAATTCATCTATACTATTATTTAAAAGAAGCCCCCTTTTGGTTTGTGTGAGTTTCATTTTTAGAATTGTGAAAATACCCTCATATTCGGAAAAGGAAGGAATTGCCCTCATGCTTGGCAAAATCAAAATGCAAACTGTCTGTTCCCTCACAATTCAGCTACAACACTTCCCTAGTTTTTGTGTCATGTACACATCGCGTCCACTGTAACACTAGGCTTTGCTTTAAAATAAGTCCAACAAAAAATGGATATATTTTCTGGCATCAGTCTCCCAATTTTTCTTTGTTTCAAAATAGGATTACTTGTGAATAGACCTTTGTATTATAATTGTTCAAAAGTTACTAGCCCTCTAGTTTCATTGTTGCAGATAGACCCGCTTGGGTTTTTTTCATTTACTTTTTTACCCTCAGATTGACTTCACTATTTCACCCTGAGGTGACATCTGCCAAGGTTTCACTCAGGTAAACAGTCAAAAAAATATAACCTAGGGGGTCTATCTGCAACACTCCCCCAGCCTCAGTATTCAAGGTAACCAAACTACTTTAGTTTCAATAAACGTCTGAAAGAAAACTAATCAAAGTAGATAAGGAAAACTTAAAATCAGACATAGTTATGATGCTACTCTTGATACATCTTTGATCATATTTTTAAGTTCTCCTTTTTACTGTACTAAGCAAAACTATCCATCTTTCATTTCCGCCGCTCGATACTGGACAGAGTCTTTTGCTAATTGAGGAGAAGGTATGGATAGTTACAATTACTTTTCTCTTTTATTCATTATTTTGCACCCAAGAATGTTTTTGATTAAAATGGGGATAATTGCAGACAGACCCCCAATACTATCTTCCAATTTGGATAGATCCTGATTAGTTCTATTGTTGCAGATAGACACCCCTGGGGAGAACTTTTTTGACTCTTTTACCCTTAGGAGGCCTATTTGTCAAAAAACTTCTCCTTGTCTGAGGGTAAAGTGTCAAAAAAGTTTACTCAGGGGGGCCTATTATTGGAGAAAACGCGTGGGAGACGCGTTTTGTGGGGGCCACCATTGTGCGGAAGCCTGGAGGGGCTGTGCCACGAGCTCGCGCATGTGATCGTGGGGGCCACGTGTTTAAAGCGTTTTCACGAACGCGGTTTTGAGCTCGTGGGGGCCACTCCTTCACGCGTTTTGAACTCGATTTTAACAGGATTTTTCAAACCCTATAAATAGGGTGCAGGGGCTGAAACTAGGGTTTGGGGAAAAGAGGAGTTTTGGAGGCCGAAATTAGGTCTTTTTTGAGCCGTCGTTTGAGAGAGAATTTGTGAGAGATTAGAGAGTTTATTTGAGGGTTTTATTGGTGAGATCTTGTGTGATTGTAAACCCTATTTGTATTCTCTTTCTCTCTAGTAGTAAATCTCTCCCCCTTGCCCCGTGGACGTAGGCAACTTGCCGAACCACGTAAAATTGGTATTTTTCTTTGTTGATTAGATTTGTAATAGCTTTTAGGTTCCTCGACAGTCAGTCCTAGAAGCGATGAGAGGAAGAGTAAATATCCCACTTTGTTGAGATATTTGCTTGATTCTTGTTTCCTTGGTGAGGCGGGAATTCTTATTGCGATCTAGCTCTCTTGTTGTGGCCATTGTTCTAGAGGTGTCACGAAATTTTCCACAAGCACAACAAGTGGTATCAGAGCCCAGATTTCAGATCTAGGGTTTTGAAGTTTGGTGGAGGAAGATTCTTGTGTGAAGCTTAGTTCTTGGAGTTCTCGGCTTCGGTGGAGATAGCATTAGGAGTTGCCGTTGGAGATTTCGCTTTCCTCGTGTGGTTAGGAAATCTATTTAGAATCGATCTAGGGTTCGGTTGGGTGATTCTTTAATCCTATCAAAGTTGTTCTTTCTCTACAATTTGGAGTTAGTTTGCAATGGGAGAAGAAAGTGAAAGCGACAAGTCAATGGCGAGTACAATACAAATGCAAGTTGGTTTTCAGAACACCAAAATTAATGTGGTGAAGTATGACGGCAAAATCAACTTTGGTTTGTGGATGAGCGACGTACAGGATGCGCTCAATGCTCAAAATTTGGAGGAGACCATCATGGTCCAAGAGAGGCCACCTAAATATGAAGAGGAGGTATGGGATAAGATGAATAGGAACGGCGTGTGGGGTGATCAGGTCTGTTTGGAACAGGAGCTGAAATATGATGTGATTGGGGTGACGTCTGCAATGAAGATGTGGAAAATTCTCAACAATAAGTATCTCGCGAAGAGTGTTGAGAACAGGTTGCACTTGCTGCGAAGACTCTTCAGGTTTCAGATGTCCGGGAGCACCTCACTAGCGGCTCATGTGAACAACTATACTAAGTTGTTGTCCGACTTGGCAAATGTTGATGAGAAGATAACGGATGAGTACAAGGCAGTTATTTTATTGGGCTCCTTACCTGATGAGGAGTATGACACCTTTGTACTCACTTTGTTGAACGGACGTACTTCTATCAGCTATAGTGAAGTTACTAACGCATTGACCAACCATGATTTGAGGAGGAAGGACAAGGAGACTTCCCGTGCGAGTACTTCAGGCGAGGCCTTGTCGACGAGAGGTAAAAGCCCATATCCGAAAGGTGGCAATAGAAGAAGGTCAAAGTCAAGAAGCCGCCACCAATTGTCAAAGAACCAATGTGCATTCTGCAAAGAGCAGGGACATTGGAAGAAAGATTGTCCAAAGCTCAAGGAGAAAGAAAATGGCAAGAAAAAGGGCCCGAAGGCCAATGAGGTGAATATTGCTAAAGGCGATGATTCCGACGATTCGTGCTATTCTTTATTGATTACTCCGGAGGTGAATCATGTGGAAGCATCAGATTGGATGCTTGATTCCGGCGCTACTTATCATGTGACCCCTAGGCGAGACTGGTTTGCATCTTTTGAGAAAGTCGACGGGGGTGTTGTTGTCATGGGAAATGATCAACCCTGTGGCATTTGTGGGATAGGTACTGTGCGGATTAGGATGCACGATGGAGTAGTCCGTGAGTTGAAGGAGGTGAGATTTGTTCCTCAGCTGAAGAAAAATCTTATCTCAGTTGGAGCTTTGGAGGCGAAGGGATTCAATGTGACTTTCAAAAACGGTGTAGGGAAGGTTACTAAAGGATCTTTGGTGGTGATGAAAGAGTCCATGTCGAAATTTATACTATCTGAATGGGAGCACCGAGATTGGCCACGTTGCTCAGCTTGTTCGCAGGCGGGATGAGCGCAACTTTGGCACTATAGGTTAGGGCACACAGTGAAAGGTCACCGCAGCTATGCGTGCTGGGCTATTAAAGGAGCCAAGAGTGGAAAAATTGAGTTACGTGAGCATTGTGTTCTTGGCAAGCGGACAAAGGTAAAGTTCGAACGACCATCCATCAAGCGAAGGGTATTCGGACTACGTGCACCTGAGCGTTTGGGGTCCCACCAAGGCGGCATCACTTGGTGGTAGACATTGGTTCGTCACATTTGTTGATGACTATTCTAGGCGATGTTGGGTGTACACCATGACGAAGAAGAGTGAAGTCCTAGATCTATTCGTGGAGTGGAAGAAGAGATTAGAACTGCAGACTGGGAGAAAGATCAAGACGTTGAGATCCGACAACGGTGGTGAGTATACTTTAGACCCCTTCGGCGGCTATGTCGAGACGAGGGCATAGAGAGACACTTCACGGTTAGTCATACACCGCAGACAAAATGGGGTGGCGAGAGGTTGAATCGGTCTTTCTTTGGAGAAGATTCGATGTTTATTGGCACATAGTGGTTTGGAGAAGATCTTTTGGGCTGAGGCACTTACATATGTGAGCCACCTCATCAACAGGCTGCCTTCATCTGCGATTGGGGGAAAGACCCCTATGGAGAAGTGGTCAGGAGAGCCGACGAGATTATGACCAGCCAAGGTATTTGGGTGCCACGCATTTTATCATGTGAGAACAGATAAATTGGAACCGCGAGCTAGGAAGGCCATATTTGTAGGATTCAAGCGTGGTGTCAAAGGATACAAGCTATGGGATCCAGTTGATAAGAAGATTGTCTTGAGTAGAGACGTCACATTTGATGAGGCTTCTATCTTGAAGCTTCCCAACTCTCATCGGTGGAAGTGACCCGGCGAAGGAGATATCGCAGTGGTGGAGATCGATGCA
This sequence comes from Asparagus setaceus, assembly GCA_012295165.1. Classification (NCBI taxonomy): domain Eukaryota; kingdom Viridiplantae; phylum Streptophyta; class Magnoliopsida; order Asparagales; family Asparagaceae; genus Asparagus; species Asparagus setaceus. The sequence goes on along the minus strand of CM022708.1, from coordinate 22,722,784 downwards.
GCTCCACATTGTCGAGATGGTACAATATCCATTAGAGTGCCGGCCGAGGTGGCGCCAGCGAAACCACGCGGTGACACGGAGGATATGAGTACGATGTGCGGGATCGAGGACCGGCGGCTCGAGTTCGAGATTCTATTGCGGTTCGGAGACGGAGGAAAACATCTGATGCAGCCGCGGTATGCAATACGGTTGCATATGCACTTCGGTGGAAGTATCGATGAGATGATACCTACTACATTGAGAGGCGAAGCGAGTTCGGAGGCTGATTCGTGGCGGTAGCTATGCGAGGAAGAGATGGAGTCTCTTCACAAGAACGATACATGGGAGCTTGTTGAGCTTCAAAGGGGCGGAAGGCAATTGGTTGCAAGTGGGTATACACTAAGAAGGAGGGCATTGAAGGCACTCCATTGAGGTTCAAAGCTAGGTTGGTTGCGAAGGGCTATGCAGGAGGAAGGTATTGATTATAATGAGGTCTTCTCTCGGTGGTGAAGCATTCGTCGATTCGGATTTTGCTAGCATTGGTGGCACAGTATAGTTTGGAATTAGATCAGTTGGATGTGAAGACAGCATTTCTTCATGGTGATCTTGATGAAGAAATCTATATGACTCAGCCATTGGGATTCCGAGCTGCAGGGAAAGAAAACTTGGTTTGCGACTAAAGAAATCGCTATATGGTTTGAAGCGATCTCCTCGGCGATGGTATAGGCGATTCGATGGTTTTATGCTTGGTCATTCGTACACTTTCGAGCCGGTTTGATCCTTGCGTATATTTTCGCAAGTTGAAAGGAGGTGCGTATATCTATTTGTTATTATATGTCGATGACATGTTGGTTGCCTCTATTTCCAGGTCTGCTATAAATGAATTGAAGGCACAGCTTTCAAAGGAGTTTGAGATGAAGGATTTGGGTGAGGCTAAAGCATTTTGGGGATGGAGATCGGACGGGGAAGAAGGGCAAAATCTGTTTGACACGATGGCTTATTTGAAGAAGGTTCTGGCGGTTCCATGTTAGCATGGATCTGAAGCGGTCGGTGTACCATTAGGAGCCCATTTGAAGCTTTCAGTGACCTTTCACGAAAACGGTTGAAGATCGAGAGTTGATGTCGAAGACTCCATATCGCGATCGGAAGCTTGATGTACGCAATGGTATGTCTGAGACCAGATTTGTCCAGCGGTGAGCATGATTTCGAGATACATGCACGATCCGAGTGGGTCATTGGAACGCCGTGAAATGGATTTTGAGGTACATTCGAGTGCGCTCAATATTGGTTTGGTTTATGGCGGGACACTACAGGTGGGCGGTTGTCGTTGGTTATGTTGATTCGGATTATCCGGGATTTGGATAAACGCCGGTCTGACGAGGTATGTGTTCACTTTAACTTCGTCGCGCCGGTGTGTTGGAGATGCACCTTGCGTCTGGTTTGCTTTGTCTGACGGCGAGTATATGGCTATTACGAGGTGTAAAGAGGCGATTTGGCCGAGGACTTTTGGAGGAACTTGGTATATCGCGAAGATGCATCACCATTCATTGTGATAGCATGAGTGCTATCTATTTGGCGAAGAATCAGGTTCTTCATGCGAGGACGAAGCACATTGACGTTCGTTATCACTTCGTTCGTGATGTTCTTGAAGATGGTGATGTGGAGATTGTGAAGGTCCACACGAAGGATAATCCGGCAGATATGCTCACAAAGGTGGTTCCGAATAACAAGTTTGATCATTGCAGAGACTTGTTGCACATTCGTGATTGTTGAGGCCGTTGGCGGCCATTTGGTGAACTACGTGAAGGCTTGATTCCTTGGGCAAGAGGATACGTAGGCAGTCAGTTATGATGCAGCCGATTTGGTGAGTTGATACCGATATTTGGAGAATATTCTCATTCTCGATTGGATCTCGACTTGTTGTGGATTGAGTCCGTTGTCGTGAAGGGCTTCACTTCGTACTGGATGCAACAAGTGAGACGGTTGTTTGGTATTGGTGTCGGCTCAGTTTGTTTTGGTTTTGATGGGGAGGAGATTGTTTGAACTCTCGTTAGGGTTCCCGACTTGTTGTGGATTGAGTCCGTTGTCGTGGATTTATTCCACTTCGTCCTGGACGCAACAAGTGGGACATTTGGTTGTTTAGTATCGGCTCAGTTTTGGGAAAACTTCACCGAGGTGGAGAATTATTGGAGAAAACGCGTGGGAGACGCGTTTTGTGGGGGCCACCATTGTGCGGAAGCACGGAGGGTGCGAGCTTCAGCGCATGTGATCGTGGGGGCCACGTGTTTAAAGCGTTTTCCGCGAGCGGTTTTGAGCTCGTGGGGCCACTCCTTCACGCAGCGTTTTGAACTTCGATTTTAACAGGATTTTTCAAACCCTATAAATAGGGTGCAGGGGCTGAAACTAGGGTTTGGGGAAAAGAGGAGTTTTGGAGGCCGAAATTAGGTCTTTTTTGAGCCGTCGTTTGAGAGAGAATTTGTGAGAGATTAGAGAGTTTATTTGAGGGTTTTATTGGTGAGATCTTGTGTGATTGTAAACCCTATTTGTATTCTCTTTCTCTCTAGTAGTAAATCTCTCCCCCTTGCCCCGTGGACGTAGGCAACTTGCCGAACCACGTAAAATTGGTATTTTTGCTGTTGATTAGATTTGTAATAGCTTTTAGGTTCCCTCGACAGGTCAGTCCTAGAACTGATGTGAGGAAGAGTAAATATCCCACTTTGTTGAGATATTGCTTCAGATTCTTGTTTCCTTGGTGAGACGGGAATTCTTATTGCGATCTAGCTCTCTTGTTGTGGCCATTGTTCGGCAGAGGTGCTGCCGAAATTTTCCGCCGCGCACAACACCTATCTGCAATTAACCCATTAAAATGTGAAGGCTCATATTAGGAGATGAATTAATGATTTAAATTTTTTTTCTTCACTTTTCCATATACGTAAAAAATTGCAGGTTCAGAGGCTGGTCGAGATGGGCCTGTCAGGTGATGTTGTAAGGAGCACACTGGAAATGGTTAACCGTGACGAGATTACGGCTCTTGAAAAGGTTTGCTTCAGCAAAATAAAGAAGAAGGAGAAGAAGATGAAGAGCTCTACATAAGCTAACACAGAGAACAGAGAGAGCTATCCATGTTTCTGACAATAGAAATCATTATATTGTAAATTCTTCTTCTTCCTTTTTTACACATTAAAATATTTGTGTGTGTGTGTGTTGGGGTTGAGTGGGGAGGTTCTGAGGACAGCTTCTTATATATTGATGTTTCTTAGACAATTGATGTATCTAGCAGTGATCTTAGGAATGGCATCTTTAGAATTGTTCTCTTGCTGTTTTAACTCTTGTTTCCCTTCATTTTTTTTTTAGTTGCTTATTATATACTTGTGTTTTACTTCTTTGATAGAGAAGAACAATGTGGAGTACTGCATTTCTGGTATAACAGTTTAATATTTTCTATAAACTTCCCCATATAAATATAGTAATCTTTTCTGTATTGCTTGATTGATTTACATGAAGGGCGTGTGACTTGGCTGACGATGCAACCATTCAGTCACATTCACGCCCTAGCTCATCCGGTAAACAGATATATACTAAGATTGTACTGTAGATCATGTAAAAATATACGCAAACAAAGGTTTATTATATATGCAAAGTAGGTGCAACTATAGGGTACTTAAGCGCAATTAAGTCAATCTAAATCCTCCAACATCCGTACTTTCGTCTCTAAACTAGTTCCGCGGGTACATTATAAACAAAAGAACACCTCATGCAAACTCATTGTTACACAGCGCTCCTAAAATCAAGATTAATTCAAGAGAGCTAGGAATAAGAAGAGAAATCAAAATCAACCCAAATCCTCTCTCTCTCCTCTCTCTAAGATTGGATCATGGAGAAAAGGAGAAAGATTTCGTTGGAAATACCGAGGGTGCACAAAGAGCTGAAGGAGTGCAACAAGGACGCGGAGGTCTCCGGCGTCGCCCTCACTCTCAAAGGCGGCGACGGCGGCAGCGATCTGACCCATCTCAATGGAACGATCACCGGCCCCGTTGGCTCGCCTTACGAGGGCGGGGTCTTTCATGTTGACATCAAATTGCCCAGTAATTATCATCTTGTGCCCTTTGCAATGTTGATTCCTTTAATTATGGGTTCATTTTGATGTTCTTGATGTGGGTTTTGTGTAGGCTGATTGATTGTGGGGAGTATGGGTTGATTTCGTTTATGGGTTTTGTTTGAATTGTATGATTTGTTGATTGTTATAGAATTTTGTTAATTGTAAAATATATTGATTGTTGGTCATTGTTTTGATTGTGTAGACTGTTGATCCATTAACACTATTAAGGGGTTGCATAATATTATTCGAATGTGTGGAACAATATTTGCATGGATAATAAATAGCTTGGAAAACAATAAACCCTGTACAAACCGGGCGAATTAAACCCGATTATTTCCCAACCACGTCCGAAGCACAAGGATTTAGGATAAACCCCCTCCTCTCTCTTCAGATTTTAGAAATCCTGATTATCTCCGACAAGGATTCAGGATAAACCTCCTCCCTCTCGCGTTTAAAAATCACAAGCTCCACCCCTCACTCATCGAGGAAAATGGCGGCTTTCATCCTTCATGGTCTGCGGTCAGCGAATTGCTCCACCTTCTCCTTCCCCTCCGGAAAAAATGGTGGCTTTTTTATGTTTAGGTGGTGGTGGACGCCTAGGTGGGGCCTAAGTGTTCATAATTGGCAGAGAAAGACAGAGGACGTGGAGGCGCCCGTGGAGAAAATCATGACCAAGACCTAAGCGGTGTAGTCCACGAAAGCGGCCCATGCTCCCAAGACCTAGGTGGGCAGCCTAGGTACCGGTTAGGCCTAGGCGGGTGCTTAGACCGCTTTTTACAACATTGTTGCTAATATATTATAAGCAAACCTTTTTTATTTAGCTTATCATAGTGATGTCATGAATTTGAAATGTTCTCTTTTAAGTGTGATGGGATAACTCTACCTTGACATTGCATTTGTATTGTGCTTGTCACTATTCATGTTGTCTATAATGAGGCATTCATGTTACCATGAAGGGGAACTTTGCTCTTTTGAGGGTATGGATTATGGGTACTGTGTTTGTTTGGCCTTCTGCCTAAACTGAATTTATGTAGATAACAGATCTGAACTAATTTGTAGACACTTGAACAGTTTTTCAAGTAGTCAAGTAAATTCTTATGATGTCCTTCTGAGTCTCCCCAAATGAAATCAAAGATTAAAGGGACCGCTTACATTTTTTTACATTTGCAGGTGACTATCCTTTTTCACCTCCAAAAATGCAGTTCACTACGAAAGTTTGGTATGGTCCTGCCCACCAGTTTCTATCTTCAATTTCCTGTCTGCATCGTCATATAAATTTTTATTGTTTTTGAATTTTCTTCTCCTAAATACCTTTTGTGAAATTATATTCACGTGCCACAAAGAGCTGCAACTGATGCTCGGTATTTGATCTGTATACTATAGGGTAGCTACACGTTTCTGTAAGCTAGATTTCTCAAATTCGTATGCATATTGGATCATTATTATGATCTTCTATTACAAGTTTTTTCGCCCCTAACTTTGCTTGGATCTATCATGTTCTTAATCCTGTGCTTGTTTTATTAACGAATTCCTGTAAATTTGTTGTTCATATAATCTCTTGTAATGTTTATTTCTGAAATAACAAGAACTGGAAAAAGGGAAAATAGAATGATTGAGTTGAGAAGTATGGACTAAATGTTGATGAAGTTAGCTTCGCCTGCATATATTGTCCATTGGCATATGTAATGACCAAAGTTCCTCTCTTATCATTGCCCTTAATCTGGTGCACTGATCTAAAACATGGCAGGGAGTCTGACCTCTTCATTACAAAAGTCTGGAAAATGCCTCTTTATCCAAAGCTTTTGTATATCCATTAACTAGTAACTTCCCAACTTGACAAACAAAGTGATTCTCTTCTTCTGATATCATGTTTCTTATTGTCAAATGTCCCACTACAACAAACTCTAAAACTCTGAAGTTTTGGTGAAGGTTGAGGTTCAGAATTTTATACTAACATGGCCCAGCAGGTTGAGGGCCCTTTCATGGGATGGCTGGACTCACAAAGTGGTATATTTTTAATCCCGCTTTACAAATTCGTGGCCATTAAGAGTCCAACCTGGCTTGCTCTGCTATCATGTCAAAGGTCCCTCCCACTGCAAAATTCTGAAGTTTTGGTGAGGCCGAGGGTTGTAGTTTTATACAAACACTTACGAAGAGGTCCACCTACATATCTTTTTTTAATCATTGTTTGAACTATTAGCCTCTTCACTGATATCAACTGACCTGCCTATCAAATTTAAAGTTTGTTGTCAGTTGAAACTGGCTGATATTCCAATTGGGCTAATAACATCTAATAAATGTTGATATATGTGATATTGGTCCCAATCAAGTTCTTTTACCCCTGCATCTAGTCCTCTTTGCCTCAATTATTGTGTAACATGTGCATGTATGTGGTGCGGGAGCATTGTGTGTGTGTATGGAGACGCAAAAGCATGTGTGTATGTGTGTGTTTATGTGCATGTGCGTGTGGATGTGTGTGCATGCTTGTGTGTGCTTGTGTTTTTTGCATAAGTGGGTAGGTGCATTTGTATGTAGGCACATGGTACATATCTGCTAATATTGTATTTATGTAGATAACAGATCTGAACTAATTTGTAGACACTTGAACAGTTTTTCAAGTAGTCAAGTAAATTCTTATGATGTCCTTCTGAGTCTCCCCAAATGAAATCAAAGATTAAAGGGACCGCTTACATTTTTTACATTTGCAGGTGACTATCCTTTTCACCTCCAAAATGCAGTTCACTCTGAAAGTTTGGTATGGTCCTGCCCACCAGTTTCTATCTTCAATTTCCTGTCTGCATCGTCATATAAATTTTTATTGTTTTGAATTTTCTTCTCCTAAATACCTTTTGTGAAATTATATTCACGTGCCACAAAGAGCTGCAACTGATGCTCGGTATTTGATCTGTATACTATAGGGTAGCTACACGTTTCTGTAAGCTAGATTTCTCAAATTCGTATGCATATTGGATCATTATTATGATCTTCTATTACAAGTTTTTTCGCCCCTAACTTTGCTTGGATCTATCATGTTCTTAATCCTGTGCTTGTTTTATTAACAATTCCTGTAAATTTGTTGTTCATATAATCTCTTGTAATGTTTATTTCTGAAATAACAAGAACTGGAAAAAGGAAAATAGAATGATTGAGTTGAGAAGTATGGACTAAATGTTGATGAAGTTAGCTTAGCCTGCATATATTGTCCATTGGCATATGTAATGACCAAAGTTCCTCTCTTATCATTGCCCTTAATCTGGTGCACTGATCTAAAACATGGCAGGGAGTCTGACCTCTTCATTACAAAAGTCTGGAAAATGCCTCTTTATCCAAAGCTTTTGTATATCCATTAACTAGTAACTTCCCAACTTGACAAACAAAGTGATTCTCTTCTTCTGATATCATGTTTCTTATTGTCAAATGTCCCACTACAACAAACTCTAAAACTCTGAAGTTTTGGTGAAGGTTGAGGTTCAGAATTTTATACTAACATGGCCCAGCAGGTTGAGGGCCCTTTCATGGGATGAAAACTGGACTCACAAAGTGGTATATTTTTTAATCCCGCTTTACAAATTCGTGGCCATTAAGAGTCCAACCTGGCTTGCTCTGCTATCATGTCAAAGGTCCCTCCCACTGCAAAATTCTGAAGTTTTGGTGAGGCCGAGGGTTGTAGTTTTATACAAACACTTACGAAGAGGTCCACCTACATATCTTTTTTTAATCATTGTTTGAACTATTAGCCTCTTCACTGATATCAACTGACCTGCCTATCAAATTTAAAGTTTGTTGTCAGTTGAAACTGGCTGATATTCCAATTGGGCTAATAACATCTAATAAATGTTGATATATGTGATATTGGTCCCAATCAAGTTCTTTTACCCCTGCATCTAGTCCTCTTTGCCTCAATTATTGTGTAACATGTGCATGTATGTGGTGCGGGAGCATTGTGTGTGTGTATGGAGACGCAAAAGCATGTGTGTATGTGTGTGTTTATGTGCATGTGCGTGTGGATGTGTGTGCATGCTTGTGTGTGCTTGTGTTTTTTTTTGCATAAGTGGGTAGGTGCATTTGTATGTAGGCACATGGTACATATCTGCTAATATTGTATTTACTGCATACATAAGTATTTCTTGCCTTGTCTTGAAGCGTGTGCTTCAAAAGAGAAACTCTTTCATGGGACGTGAAGTGCACACTTCAGTTATGCTTCAAGTACTTCAAGTACGCCTCCTCGACATATCACTTTTCTTTTGAGTTTCAAGGCGGGGGTAGTCTTCAAAATACCTAGAGATGTGCGTGGAAGTGTGTTGATGCCATCTTGGACTTTATCTACTTGACTATCGCATAATGATTGAATAAAGTACTGTGATCTTTTCGAAGGGCTTTCCTTGAGCAAAATCAATGTGCAAGGGATACAATGATTTGTTACAGTTAATTATTTATATTGGTACTTTTTTTCTTATATTTTCTTTTCTTTGCCTTTGGATCAGGGGAAACAACATTGTAGATATGATAAGATATTTAATTCGGGACTATGTAGTTTTTAAATGTCGCATCTTTGCCTTCCAATCTTTCATACTTAGATCAAATGCTATTGTTTGAACGAAGAGTTTCTCTTTTTGAAGGCACCCAAATATAAGTAGTCAAAATGGAGCTATTTGTCTGGACATTCTGAAGGATCAATGGAGCCCTGCACTCAACCTGAAGACTGCGCTTATCTCCCTGCAGGCTCTACTCTCAACACCTGCACCTGATGATCCCCAGGATGCTGTGGTTGCTCAACAGGTTTAATGAAACTCAACTCTTTTCTAATTCTTGCCCGAAATCATTTTTCTACTAAAGCGAAAAGGTCTAGCCTCTATTTGAGTTAATGTAATTAATTTGAGGGTTAATTGCGGATTGACCGCTGTACTATCACTTCCTTGCGGATAGACCCCCTGTAGTTTGTAGTGTTGCGGATAGACCCTCTGTAATATCACCCAGTTGTTGATAGACTCTGCATGATTTTTTTGACACTTTTATCCTCAGAAGGTCTAGTTGTCAAAAAACAATTTTCTCCTCTTGAGGGCAAAAGAGTCAAAAATTTCACTCGGGGGTTTATCCGCAACAATAGAACTGCAAGGGGTCTATCCACAGTTGGGCGATAGTACAGTGGGCCAATCTGAAATTAACCCTTAATTTAGAAGGTCCTGAGAATAAGGTGAGATGCCTTAAATTATACCTCCTTGCGCTAAGTCCTGATTAGTGCATTGCACTATGGTATTCCACTTTTCTAAAGTGCAGCATGAGTCTATCTTATCTATATAGTTATATCTAGAGAATATTTTACAGTCACATCACCAAAGCCAGTATAATTGGTAAATGATAACAAGGATGGACACTAATTACAGCGAGGATGTGCTAACTGTACTACACTTTTTGTACTCATTTGACACTACTTTTAGAATGTCAACATTGATCCATTTGCCAAATCAAACGTTTCAAGACAGAGTAGAGTTGTCTCGGACCTTTTATTTTTACACTTGTGTATAAGAATAGCAAACCATTACTATATTTTAGCATTTTTGGTGTTAACTGTTTTATCGGTGAATGAAAATTTAATTATCATCTTCCCTATGGCTGATTAACATTAGGAATCCTTTTCCCTTTTTTTTCTTTCTTTATTTCTTTATTATTATTATTTTGTTTGCAGTACCTGCGAAACCATCCGACTTTTGTTTCCACCGCTCAGCACTGGACAGAGAATTTTGCCCAGACTGCATCTGTTGGGATTGAGAAGAAGGTATAGATATATTTATAAAATATCATGCTCTTTTCTTCATTATTTTGCACCCAAGGAGGTTGATTAAAACGCGAGGCTTGTATGAGGAGACGAAAAATGACATATTCGTAAAAAATGTGTAGGCGCAGAGGCTGGTCGAGATGGGCTTTGCCGAGGCTCTTGTGAGGAGCACCTTGGAAAAGGTTGACGGCGATGAGAATATGGCTCTTGAACAGCTTTGCTCAACCGAACACTGAGCATTATCCATGCATTTAACGGTAGAAATCGTTACACAGTAAAAATTCTATTTTGCACTCTTTTAAAAACAGCAGTGATCTTAGAATTACATCTTTAGAGTTGTTGGATCGAACTCTTGTTCGATTTCTATCTCTTTTGGATAGTTGCTTATTGTATCCCCTTCTCATTTTCTTCTTTCATGAACGAACAATTTGATACCATGCATTACATGTACCACAGGTTGAGACTCTGTCCTAGAATGTTATTTCACTGGAAAATCTCCTACAGATTTTACATTATGCTTGATGTTCCATTTATTACGGGTAGGGGTGGAGAAAGAACCAAATAATTAACAAATAGTTTTTCAATTGTTTGAGGAACGTTTCAATCATATTCGATTCGGTAGTTCATTTAACATTAAACAAATAGTTTAGTATTGAATTCATAAGCGTATAGAACTTAACTTGGCGTGTATTCGATTTGTTTACTTATCAAATATCCGTTTAAAATTTGATCACTTCTAATTTGTATTGTTACGCGAATGATGTTATACTTTCAACCTATTTATATTTTTTACCTAAGCTCTATACACTAGTTTTGAGAGATTTAAAGAGTCTTAAATAAATTTTCTAGCGAATTATTCAAATTAAATATGAACACATCATAATTTTAAATGAATAATTTTCAATTACAAATTTCAATACTATTTAAAAATTAAATTCTTTAGCAAAATGAATATAATTTATCATTCAATAAATATTTGAGAATATTCAGGAATATTTATCAAATACCAAAGCATTCAAGTTCAAATTTGAAAAACTCTAGAAATGAATATTCAAATTTGGATTCAAATTTGAAAATTTTAAATAAATAAGAACATCTTAGTATTTGATTCGATTCGTTTCCAACCCTAAGTATGGGATTATGAAGGTCCAACACTGCTATTAATGAACTTGGTAGTCCGTATCATACAACAAAACTATGATCTGGTTTTGAGATTTAAAGCAAGGCTATGGAAGCAGATTTTAGATGTCTTGAGTTCAATATCTTATCATTTTCTCTTTCAACTCCGATGATAGAGCTACAAAACCCAGAGTCCTACAACCAAGAGAAATAATCCCATATCCTAGCACAGTGAAAACTTTCAATTTATTTTCCTTAGTACTACTATTTACAACCTGCAAATATGATTTTTTTTTTTTTTTAAAAACTCCAATAAAGTACCTGCTGAAAAAGAAGCAATGAAAAATATGAAGGATAGCTCTCACTTTATTTAGTATGGTAACCTGTTAAAACTTGAGAACAAACTGCGCCGAAATCATCAAATTTTAAGCTAATTACATATTTCTTCTCATCATCTCATAGCAATGCCCTCTTCTAAAGAGCTTAAACTGAGACGTTTTGTATCGACAATGACTACTACATGAGAACAGAGATTATTCATATTTTGTCAGAATGAGACAGAGAGCATTGTGAGTCACTGGAAACAAAATTTTTTAACTCTGAAGAGATACATTATTTGGACAGGATCAGCACTTGATCTTAACCTTATCAATACACAACATAAGTGGAGATTTATGCAGGGGCGAAAAGTAAGAATGCACAGGTTTTCATGTACACGAACCAACTGAATCGCTGACAACTTGAGGGATTTCATCAGCAAGAGCAGGGCATCATCATGATAAACCTGAAATAACACCATAAATTAGCTGGAACACACAGCAAACAAATGAAACCAGTGATGCACAAAGAATAACAATCATATTACATATTGAATGCCCAATTTTAAACTAACTAGATATGTGAAGCAGGAACAAACTTTTGATCTCAGCAAACAACATGGATTTATACCAATAATATAATATCTACGAGTCTATATCTTCATAGTATCGTCGTTTTCAACTCATTTCACTATAAACTTAATTATTATCATGAAAGTACCACTGCTTTTGGGACTATTATCCATCAACAGCAAGCCCTTAATATCCTTTGCAACATCAAAAAGTTTTAAGAGCACCAGGTCTGATGACTTGTCATTGAGAAACTACCCTTTCTAAAATCTCCGAAGATAAGACAAATAACTTTGTGGCTGCCACTAAATGGAGTTAATCAGTTCATGTCAAATTGAACTATTTTACCAGCATATGCAAAGATTCATGGTCTATTTCAAGAATGAAGTAGCTCTAATACTCAGAGGTATTATGGCCCTAGAAATGCACCCTCATTTCCTCTTCAGATCGTCGTTGTATCATCATCTGTGTAAACTAACTGTAACTTTAGCTTGCCACCCAACCTCCCGTCATAGTAAGCACGCATGCAAGAATCAGCAGTAATGCACGCAAATAAAATGTTACTGTTTTCTTTAAGAATAAAAATTGTGACTGCATCAATAAGACAATTTTAGATTACTCCAGGACACATGCAACAAAAAAGAAAAGGCAACAATAACTTCGCTCTAGAATATGAAAATGTACATGAGGAATGACTCTTGATGTTTCTCACCTTTAGGCTCAGTAGATCTAACGACTTGTTCTGAAGCTGATTGATTACTTGGAGATATAGGCGTGAAAGTAGGTGAAGAACTGTCTTTATTCATGTCAGTATGATGGTCCAACAATTTAGCTGGTATTCTTTGCCCACTGGAGGGTATAGAAAAACTACGGGCCATAATTACAGGTGGGGTCGGCAGCGGCGATGCTTTCTGCAATGGAACTGTTGGCTTTTTGGTTGCAGAATGAAACTCTTGAGCCCTAGGCACCAAAGGGGCAGAATGGCCAACCAAGCTCAATGATCTCGTAGGTTTCTGAGAAATGATTGGAGGTCTTGGAAGTTTGTGAACCTCACTGATTCTTGGTGACAGTGTAGGAGGTGATCCACTTGGCGATACTTTTGGAGATAGAGATTGCTGGAGAGAAATATGAGGAGGATTTTCACCTGCAGAAGACGTTGATTTGCTAGACCAAGTTTTGTTGCTAGTCAGTGGACCCGAGTACGATGGCCTTTTAATCTTTTTAGTCTCTGAAGTATTATGAAAATCAAACTGTGATAGAGAAAACCCTTCAGCCAATGGAAGTGGTAATTTGATAGGACCGCTGTTTGTATTGCTCTCTTTGAGAATTGACTGTGCTTTAGGTATTCTGGGGGGACCTGACCGTTCATTTTTTATATCTTTCACAAGCCTATTTGGCTCCGATGGTGAAGGTGATCTCTTTGTATCTGCTGGTGTCGGTAAAACATATGTGTTGGATTTTCTTGCTGATGAAGGTCGTATGAGATCTATTCTTTCGGATGATTCAAACTTATCAGCTAAAATTGGTGCCGATTGGCTAACAGACCTTGGCCTCCTTGTGAAAGACACAAAATCTATCTGACTTCTGTCTAAACCTTCCTGAAAAAACAAAACATAGTCACTCAAACAAATGAGCGCCACACACACACACACAAAAGAAAAAAAAAAGAGATAAATCGGTTGAGACATGACTGTCAGCTAGAGTTAACATAAACGGTCTCTAACAAGTAACAGATGATGAACATTGCTGCATAGTTTTCTGCGGTGAAAAATAACTAATCTCTACATGTCAACAATGTAGTAGTTTTGAATTGTAAAGTAATAAAGGTACATCACAGTTTTCATCCAACAGTAAAAACTGTTTAGCAATGGTTCTAGACAATTTACATGATATGTATATATAAAGATTCCCAAAAGGTAGTTTTTATGTAGCCTCCCCACAGTTCTGCCAAATTCTCAGTATTTTATCCTTAATATCTTTAAATTACCGTCTCTAGGAACTGCATATAATTTCTATTCAGAGTTGAAGCTATGATTAGGGCGTTCCATTACGGGTATCTAGCATGATAAGTTGCATATTAATTATAACTATCCTCTTCCATGCTAAGGCTGTTCAAGTTCCCCCTTTGTAAAAGAATCTTACAAATGTCACAGTAGCAGTCATTACTAGCTCAATCCTCTAGATCGCTTGGCATGATAGTTCACTTATTAGTCATAAGCTATGTTACGTGGGTACTTCTATTTGGAAGCCATATGTATACCCGACAGGTACTCATACTCGTACCCAAACTACTTGGACACTTCTTGAATATATGCATACATTTGTTCAAGCGTATACTCAATTATGTAAATGATTTTTTAATTTAAAACACTCCTCGTACACTTCTTGGATGTATATTCTACACTTCACATCTATTTCTAATATATTGATCTTATGTAAATGAAAAAACAAGATTGATCTCATGTAAATTATTAACTTTAATACATATTAATGTAGATAACATACATATTCATAGCCGTGTCCTCTACCCGTACCCGTACGAGTACCCGTATTCGTATCCATGCAACTTAAGTCATAAGTCATAACTACACCTTCTATGCTTAGGCTGTATCAGGTTCCCTTTTCAGATAGAATCTCAAAAATATCACATACTTCTTACAAATACCATTCATAAGATTCCTGAACAAAAGTTGTAAAGGCCTTGTACTTCAGAAATAATTTTAGGAGAACTGAAATCATACCAGACAATGTAAATTGTAATCAGTGTCAACAAAATGGTGTCATATGATCAGATGGACAAGCATAAAAATTAGATATAATCATTATACCAATGAAGGATGAAACCGCTCATGAAAAAGAATTGGTGCTCTTTCATTTGGTTGAAAGGGATTAAATGATATATTTTTCTTCCTGCTCTATGTCTACATACTTTTGTGCCACTATTTACTATTATTGGAATTGAAGTAGTTAATTTTCTCGAGGTTATTTTAGGACTGGTTGACCAGTTTCAATTTCTTTTTAGTGCTAGGCTGTTACTCAGCATTATTTAGTAAATTGTACATATTACCTAACTCTGAATTCTCTAAATACACATTTTTCTAATAGTTTATCTTCTAATAAACAGAAATTAAATGGTGAAGTGCTCTGGCTGATGATAATTAATGCCTACAGTATAACCTCATGCATGTGTCATGGACTAATACCTGTTAAAAATTTATAGTTAATAAATATCTATTTTCCTTGTTTCACGTACTTTCACTCTTGCTCCTCTAGCAAACCCTCTGATAAGTTAAAAACCCAGAAAACTCGATCTTTTTTATGCCATGTATTGTGAGTGCAAAACATTCAGGGCGTCCCATTTTCTCATGACCAATCACAAATACCACGAGAATTTATCTTTGTTCAGAAATTTTTTTTTTTTACACCCTACTCTCTGAAGATGTGGGGAGGGGGAACTGTTACGATCGGTTGCTTGCTGACAGTTACGACTGGTAAAATTTTAAAGCAAATATAAAAGCAAAAAAAAAAAGAATGCATTAAATAATTTGAATGATAAAGGCTCTTCTAAAAAATGTGATGTGACTGTATTAGCCAACGGCTAACCAATGGTTACATGTTACAGTCAAGTAGCAGCCAGGTGGATGTTCTCTTCCACACTTATCTGTTACCCAAAATATTTCAAATGATAACAAGTGGCTTAATTTAAAACCTTCACTAAATATTTAACTTAAATTGGATTACAATATCCATCTACGTGCTTTTGACAAAATCCTAGAAACACAATTACAGTCAGGACAAACAAACACCCATATTTTAAAGTTAAACTGCAAAAGAGTAGGACATAAAATAGAAATACCAGAAATAATCAAAGAAAGTAACTAGTAAACAAAAGGAACACAGAATTTATTACCTCCATTGAGTTTCTGGATAAGGAGACAACGTCTTGACCTTGGTCATTTGCTCCGTAATCAAAACTCAATTCCCCGTCATCATTGCCATCATAATCATAGCTATTGTCATTGTCATCCTCTGTGTAATCATCTTCAAGTCCACTGAACTGATAATCAATATGTCGTTGTTCAGCAACCACTTTGACGTGCGGCTCAACCAACTCAAGTGACTTGACTCCTTTCCGAAAGAAATTTAACTGATCCCACACAGGGAAAAGTGAAATATTACATTAATTCCTGCTTCGATCAGATAAAAAGATATGCTTGGAAACTATTAGTTAAGAACCCACCTGTGCAGCATGATGCCGAGCAGCCTGTGTCAAAAGACTGTGAGATTGCCCTTGCTTTAACGATTTTAAGCGAAAAACAAACAAATTTGCCTCCTCCTCATAATCTTCTTTAGCTTCTTGCAATTGCTGTAACGAAAAGCTTTCGCCTTTGGAACTTCTTGATTTTCCCTTTTCATTCTGTGCCGCCAATATGAATTTATACACATCTCTGATATAAAAGACTAAAATGAGAAGAGAGGACTTCTATGGCGGGAAAAATATGAACAATCATACTAATATCTTACCGTTTATCATCACATTGACGTTTCATCTCCTGCATTGGGGGAAAATTCATATTAAAATATTAAAAGAGCACCATTTTCTTCTGCTTTTTCTTTAACAGAATGGTTTATTATCTCTAGAAAGAATAACAAAGAAAAATTTCCCTGTACATTTATTTAGAAACCAGAAAAGAAAAATCTTAGAATTGATTCCATTATGATGTCAGCAATTAGCAAAAAGATATGAACAAAACTGCCATCGGTCAGAACATAGTGCAGTAAACCTAAAAGTTCTACTAATTTTATCAACATTCCAGACTTTTTTATTTATCTTAGAACTGGAGGCTGGAGTCAGAAAGAAGCTTGCCAGGACAAGGTTGCCAATAGAAGTGAGATTGATATGAAAGGAAATTTAAATTCAAACCGGAAATATGATAAAAGAAATTGAAGGTATTGATGGAAATCAGACTTCAAATAAGAAAACTTCTAGCCTAGTTAACCTAATTGTATCACTTGTTAGGGTCTGAAAAAAGTAGGATGGTAGGCCCATGGGTTGGGCCCGAAATTGGACAGTATGCACAATTGCACAGATCATGGAGTTGGATCCAGATCACAGATATGAAATACAAAAAACATTAGACTCTCTCTCTTTTCAACCTTACAGATCTACGAAATGCGAATCTTCAAGCAGCTACCTGTCATAAATTTTGGTCTTAAACTGTTTAATCACTTTCAGACAGTTGTAAGTTGTAACATCTAAAATATTTTTATTAGTACATGACAAGTCCGAGAACTACTCCAAAATACTCGCAATATCGAGATTGTAGTAGATAGTGAAGAAAAAATAATTAAATAGCCTGGAAGATTCCAGCAGAAGAGTACACAAGTTCTCGAGAAACGGCTTCTCAGTAATGTGACAGAAAATTGTGGAAAGATAAGACATATCCTCAGTAAGTAACAACTATGAGCTCAAGTCATGACTTCTTCAACATGCTCATATTAGAAGACAGCACTAGATCCCTGATAAGTTTCGTATTAGATTAAAAATACGGTACAGGCCTACAAATATTTCCACAACAATGAGCATAATTTAGGATGACCATGGCAACCAACATAATCATATAAAAACGCGTAGCATATTCAATTGGTATGCAGCAAGTCACACATGCAATAACAATGTTACTCTATTGCTAAGCAGAAAATTCTACATTCATTTCAAAAAGTCACAAAAAAAATAGCGATGTCTGAGTTCCTACGGAAAAAGATCAAATTGCGAACAAACCTCCACAGTTTGGAGCTCCTTTAGAAGAGACTCTGATGGAGTTGTAATAGTTTGGATGATATGCACCCTCTGAGAAATTGAAAAGATTGAAATTATCGCACTGCTGATATTTCAGAACTCTTTGAAGATCAAAATGACAAGCGTACAAGGTATGATATGTCTAGAACTAGAGATGGAACTCACATAACTATCAACAAGTTTCTGAAGTTCAAACTGCACTTTCCCCATCATCAACAAAACCCTACCTGCATGCTCAATGAAACTTAATGATTAAGGGCATTTCACAATCAACATAAGATACATATAGGTGAAATTAGTACTTAATCGATAGTTGAAAAGGCACTTCCAACATTTTTCAATATTGATTTTCTTAAGAGAAAATGTGCATCTTTGTCATTAAGAAGGCTCCTAGGGATATTCTGGTGAAAATATGCTAGCAAATCAAAGAAGAAATCGCAAGTGCTAATATAAATTCAACTAAAATTAAATTGACAAAATATTTGCAGATAGGTCCACCCAAAAAGGACCCTTGGAACAGTACTGTTACTGTCTACATATATCAGCTCATTCTACAGTCAGTATTGCAGCAACTTATAGCAACCTAGTCTTTTTTTTCTTTTTTTTTCCCTTCAATTTTCTCCTTTCTTTGACTTAGAATTCATGTATGACAAGAAAATACTGCACAGACATACTCACCACTTTCCTCATCATCATTTAGTGCAGTTTTCTCAAGTAGACAAGTACCCATTTCCCGAAGGGCTTCTGAAAACTCTGCAAGAATATACGGGTCTGAGAGGATTACACAAGGAAAAGCATAATGAAACACTTGCCACATTTACTTCACACGATATGACGATAATGAAAAGGAAGGAACTCAATACCCCATTTAATACCAAATCAAAACGTAATATACAAAATACTGGGTTGACTTTTACGGAAAGCTAATGACTGACGGACGGCCATAAAGAGTTCTAATTTACATGTTTGTCTGTGAGAAAGAAGGATCTATCCATGATAATTCAGAATCATTGCCATAGGCTTAATGCACTATCATGCTCACGAAGAATCCCTGTTTTTCAAACTCTCCCATCAGATCAACATAATATCTGATAAATGAACAGTCATTTCGCTTAGTATAGCAACCCCCTAAAAATGGACCAAATTTATCGAGAATAATACATTCCTACAAAATTCAGCGGGTACTGGATTGTGAATGCCAAAATAAGCAGTAGCATTGAATAAAAATGACTATGTGAATGCCAAAATAAGCAGTAATACTGAATAAAAATGACTATCATTGATTCATTGGACATGGTCGATTGTATGAAGCCTAACCGATCATAAACCGCAAGATATATCATTTAAGCAAGGAAATATATACTCTATTGTTGAAAACCAACTGTTAACCAATGTTTGAAAACGCTTTTTCGTAACTCGCATCGGAACTTTTTGAAGAGTAAACGCTTTGAAGCTTAAGAGAGAAGCTATTTATCCCTTGAAGCTTACGCCTCATCGCTTAGCATAACTGAAGTGTGCGCTTCGCCCTTCATAAGATGCTTCTCTTTTGAAGTGCATGCTTCAGACAAGATAGGAGGTATAAAAGGATTTTTTTTATTAGCATTAAAATGTTGCTATGTATCTTCAATATGACCATGTGGGTATAAATAAGATAAACATGTTATGCAGGTAGCTTAGTTTATTATGACCTATATTACTTGGGTACTTTGATCATGAAGCCGTACCCATACCCGACACGTACCGGACACTTCCCAGTACCCAAACTTCATGGACACTCCTTGGATGTATGCATACATTTACCCAGACATGTACTCAATTATACGATATATGTTTTAATTTAAAACACTTGGCATACACTTCTTGGACATATATCCTACTCTTCATGCCCATGTTTTGAAACTCGTTAGAGAAGGGTCTGGTTGTTTCAGCCTATATTCAAGTTAAAAACAATGATTTAAAAGAGTGGTTTGAGTGTCTAGTTAAATAACTAGAAGTTTCCAATTTATAACAATCAACATAATAAAAGAAACTTAACAATATAATAGGAAATTAAGTTCAAATAGCACATGAACTAAATAATAATAATGATCTCATGTACATTATTAATTTCGATATACATATGTAGTCGTATCCTTGTACCCTACATTTCATAAATTTGACATGTCCCGTACCCGTGCCCACACCCGTACCGGTAACTGTAACCGTTTTTATGCAACTTAGATTATGACTTATGCCTATACTTCACATATTTAATTCTTATTTGATAATCAGGACATGAATGTATCATTTGTAAACTATTATATCACTATATATTATATGTTCATACTTTTTACAGACTATAGAACTAAAATACTTAACTCATGAGTCTTATGCCTCACGCTTTGAAGCTTATGCTTTGCTTCATTAAAGGGTCTAACGTTTCTCCTTGTGCTTCCGCTTTTTTAAACATTGATGTTAACTTTTATACAACTTACGGAAAATTGCGTCAAGCCCCTAGCTAGGAAAAAGGTAATCCCCCACCCACCCCCACACACACACACAGCACACACACAAAACTTAGCTTCCATCCCACCCCACAGTGAATTCCCCTCCGGGCCTCCACCAATTTTTTAAAATATCACTAAAGCACCCCTGGCCACGTCATTACCCTCAATTCTCAAACAACAACCCTCTCATCCTCTTCTCTTCCTTGCTTAATCACTACATCTCCCACTTAGCCTCCAGCATCTCATCCGCCTCCCTAGGGGCCTCGCCACTGCCACACTCATGCGGTGATGAACTATCTCCAAGGAAAAAAGAAATCCTGCAGGGACTTCCCTGAAATGCTTTCATTGACATTAATTGATGATGATATGATGCCGAGACTAGCATCCTTGCATTGATTTGTGATTTGATAATGATGCAGGGACTGACACTCTAGAATTCCCCCAAAATTTGTCTTCTTTTAAACCTACATTTGTATCTCGTTCACTAGGATGGAACTTGTTACCCTTGAGACTCTGAATTTTTCAATTGCCTTAAGGAAATCCCATACACAACAAACATTTAGAAAGATGACAAAACTAAATTTATCATTTGATTGTACCATTCTGAACTGTAAAATATATTTTAGTGAAAGTTTCACATGGATTCGATTGGCACATTGAATAAAATTGACACAAAAGAAACCAACAGATATCTTTTAGGGAAATTCATCATCTAAGACTCCTCCCATCAAAATGAGGTTGTTTGTGCATCCCAAATCCATACAAGGCTACTTTTAGGTAAAAATTTAAAGCAAATTATGAGTACTCAAATGAAAAATGCTGGGCAGGTCATAGAAAGTTACAAGACCACAGGTTATTGACATAGTATACTCAAAATGAAATTAGTAAACCTCAAGCAAGAAAAAATCATGGCATTAAAAATTCATACCATCTGCTACTTAATGAATAATTTATTTCGGAACGATTCTTATGCAATCTTTTAACATCCCCTTGAGATTTATCAGTTTACAGAGAATCAATCCCTGAAAGCATTCAAATTCAAAAGTATGAAATACCATATGCACTATTTGCAGTGGCTGCTGCTGCAGAAAGCAGGTTGTCATAGCAATCCTTCATGTCTGACATGTCCTGCAAAAACAATAAATGCAAATTCAAAACTGGGCATCATTCAGAAAAGTTAAAAGTCATAAGTATTTTATTTAAGTTTGTCTTCTTAGTTACCCAAGTACATTTATACATGATTTTTTTTTTGTCAGTTAGTCCCATTACTAAAACTTTATTGTTAATAACTTGACTCAGACCATTCTACGACACGTGCAACATGATTTGGACATCTACAACAAAATAAATTTTCTATTATAGGAATATACAGATATCAAATAACATTTCAGGAACCTCTACATCTGTAAAAAAAATTATTTGCCCATTTATCCACTTTAAGTTCAAATACAACCATCAAAGGAAGAATATGAAAAAACAGCCTTTTTTTAGAAGTGGGTTTTGAACTCTAATATACAGAATAAACAAAATAAGCAAAGCTTGAGAAACTATAATGTGAGAAATGATAAATAAAGACATGATGAATAACCTATATTCCATTAGGTCCAATGCCCTACGGCTATTTGAAAAGTTTGCACCGAAAATCGAGGACAAACTTTAGAAGATATTTGCATATCAGATGAGGCTTACATGTATCAACAACCAAGTTCATAGTTTTCCATACCAAGTTTGAAGATTCAGCATTGAATTTTTATCAGCCAAAATTGTAAATTCTTCTTGACCAATCATCCAAAATTACCATGGGATTGATGTATGTGTGCTAAGGCTCGTGTTTTGACCTTTGTAACAGTGTATGATATAATGAATATCACATCATACATTAGTAAAGTGTAGTTCGACCAGCATCAAATCTTTTACTGCATTTGACTGCTTATTTTCTGCATTTCTAAATATAATTATCAAACCCCATGTCGTTTAAACGAGGTCATCTATGCAACATTTCACATCTTGATCAGGCTCTATGGAAGAAATTGGCTTACCAAGGCAACAGGGTATCAAACATTTCGAGATGGTCCAAATACCTACCCGAGGAAATATAGCGTAAAGTGCGGACAAACGTAGAACCTAGCAGGGCAACTGGCAAGCAGGAAATTTTATGCTCATGAGAATGAGAATCCAAATCCCTAAAAACTAGTTGTTAGAGGGAAAGAACCCAAATCCCTTGTAAACCAATCCACAGCTGGCTCTCCATTTGGTCAATGTGGTACTAAATGGTCCCTAACAAAGTTCTTCACGATGACACCAAAGTTAGTCGTAAAAAAAAAGGAGAGCATAGAAATATTCTAGGCCCGTATTCAGCAGAATTAACTACTGAAAGGGGACAAAACCTGAATTTTGACTATAATCAAATAATTATATTCAAAATTGATTCGTTCTACACACGTCAATTGCCCTAATTTTGAGAAATTTTGAAAAAAAAAATCAGATTCAAAGCAATCGATTCTGTCTCCTGCACTAAAACGAACAACTACCGGATCCTAGAAATTCGAATCGAAGAGAGTACCTCCGATGCTTGGATGAGCTCGTCGATGTGAGCTGGGGCACGATTCTCTCTCCTCTCTCTGGGATCGTTCTTGTTGAGAGCGAATCCCCTCAGCTTCTTCAGAGAAGACTTCATCTTTCCCTCTCCTCTCTCGCTCTTGATCGTGTGAAACCCTAGAATTCCATGAGCACTGAGCTCGAGCTCTTTCTCTCTCTAGTTTTTTTTTTTTTCCTTTTGTTTTTTCTTGTTCCTTTTTCAGTACTCTTTTATCTCTCTTTTCCCGGTCAAAGCACCAGACTTAAAATAGCAAACCAAGAAGAGAGGGGGGAAAAGGGAATACGAGGAGAATAGGGTTGAAATGAGAGAATATAAATCTTCGGGGTGCTTTCTGACAATAGATAGAATCAACGCAAATTTTCCCACAAACCCTCCGTATATTTTTGGGGGAATTTCACGTGTTTGGCGTGGTCAAAGTGATTTATATAATTTATAACCCACAAATGTGGATTATTGTAAGCTATTTTTTGAGATATTTGATAAGTGGCTTATTTTGACTTATAATTTCTAACCAAAAAAAAAAAGTTGGGGTTCCATAGTTCATTTTTCGGTGGATTATAAGCCATAAAATTTGACTGTGTATAGTTATATATACCCCTCATTTTTCACAAAATTCCAAGCCTCGTTCATCTCTCTCCAATGCTTAAATTTAGAGTCATGTCCATTTTGATTATTTTAACAACAATGATGAATTATAAATCATTGATTTGCTAAATACTCTACTCTTAAACAAGATTATTATCCACAAAATGTACAAATAATATGGATTATACCCCACATAGATTACAAGTTTCCAAATATGGTGTTTGTCTTACCCACTCAACACCAAAAACTTTTCACATATAACCCCCAAAGTTGACTAAAAGGCCCATCTTGCCAAAAGGTCTTTTCCCTGGTTTTTAATTGATTCTTTTTGCATCACAAACTTCATGTTAGGTTATTTGCAAATAAGCCCCTCCTTTCTCTCCACCCTCCCTATTGATTGTATAAAAAATTATTATGAAGAATGAAAGTAGGATTTATTTTCCCTATTGAGGGTCTTTTTTTCCACTTTACGGGTTATGTGGGAAAATATTTGGTGTTAATTAGTATGAAAAATAAAGTATTCGGTGTTTTTAATTTACTCGAAAAGAGGACATGATCACACTTGCATATCAATGCAGTTATTATCAATGCATTTGTATCAACAGTAGTATACAATAGTAAATATATTGATAGACACTAGTGACATATAAATCAAAATTCCCAATATGTCATGTATTATAAGTATCCGAAAAATCACCTTTCAGTATCTGTACAGTGTATTTACATAATCACATATAAAGCATAGAAATATTCTCAATAAAACTATATCCATATCTGGAGAACATTTTCTCTTCTTCTTCTTCTTTCTTTTTTCTTTTTTTTTTTAATAATTGATTGTCATTTCTTAAAGAAACTAAAAAATGATGAAACACTTTCATTGCATTTCTTCTCATCCTCTGACCATAGTAAGTGGAGCTCGCAGACTACTGGTCAAGGTCCACAAAAGCTATAATTTCATAATAAATACGAGTGATTGTCATCACATCAGTTGTATTTTCTCAAAATTCAGCTTCACAAGCTACCAAAGTACAGTTCTTTGGTGCTCTCCAGCATTATGTGCAAATTTTGTGCAACTATTTTCCTGTGCATTCTTTTAATCAGAACAACCCTTTGCTCAAGACAATTTAAGCTAGTTCTAAGGGCTAAAATGTCAAAGATCCTACATAATTCAGCAATTTTACATAACTGTCCAAATGAAGTTTGAAATAAGAATTATTACAGCAAATTATCTGTTATTTCATTATAAGAAAATTTCATGATGCCCAACAAAGAGGGTTATGAATATGATAGAGCAAAAATGGAAAATAGCAGGAAACTCTGTCTGAATTAAGAGCTTGGGGCCTCGGGAACTGATCGGTAGCATGCTCTTTTCGCAGCTCGAACAATGTCCTCAACCTGCAACAAAAGAATTTAAAGGTTGGAGATGTTGTTTGATGCGAAATTTTTATTGGTTTGAAATGATAATGGCGGAATGATGACCTGAGGAACTGCCATGCGCTCTAGATTTGCGGCGTAAGGCATTGGAACGTCAG
The DNA here is from genome assembly GCA_012295165.1 of Asparagus setaceus. Classification (NCBI taxonomy): domain Eukaryota; kingdom Viridiplantae; phylum Streptophyta; class Magnoliopsida; order Asparagales; family Asparagaceae; genus Asparagus; species Asparagus setaceus. The sequence continues at coordinate 22,697,922 of CM022708.1, read as the reverse complement.
CAGCGGAGATCCTCTCAACAGGAGCATCAAGATAGTCGAAGCTTTCCTCGATGACAGAAGCGCTGTTCAAGAAATGAAGTTTGAAATCAGACACGAGAAAACAAATTGGTTTCGAATTAGAAATATTGGTTTGAATGGGCCATTTGGCTCATAAGAGTCCTATTGGCTGATCCAACAATTTATGTTGCGTGCATTTCATATAACCCGCTAAAGTTCGGCCGAAAGGTAACCCTTTAAACTTTATAAATTTCGCTTAACCCCTTAACCTTTGGGGCTTGTCACAAGACTCGCCAGACAATTGCAATTTTTTCAACATTCCCCCCATCAGCATTGCAGCGTTTATCTGAAATTTTATCAAAAATTTCATGGGGTCTTTTATTATTGTTATTAAAGTAGTGTTGAAAGCTTGGTCTTCTGAAAGTAAAATTGAAAGTTTGGGGGGTTTTCTGAAAATCATGTTGAAAGTTAGTGAGGGTATGTTGAAAGATTGGGGGGTGGGGTGGGGCGGGGATACCTCATAATGACCAAACTTTAGGGGGATTATGTTAAATTAACCCTTATATGTATGTGTGTGTATGTGTATGAGTTTTACAAAATCATCATGTCTTTGCTAAAACAAACCACACTTAAAGTAAATGAATGTGGATATTCTCACATATATGTCTATGACTATATGTTATGATCAACTTAGTAGAGGAGGAGCGGAAAAATTGGATTCATGTAGCCGTCGCAAAAAGTTTGGGATAGAGGTTTTATTGTCGTCGTTGTTTTTGTTTTTGCACGTGCACGCTGGTGGTATGAGGATCAAAAGGCCAGAAAGAAGGAGGGATTAAAATGGCGTGTTAACCAATATTTACCAGATTTCAGCGCCTACACCGTGCTGAGGAAAGGCTTCTTCAACCGTTACGAGTCTGCTGGTTTTTTGAACAGAATCAATGATAGTAGCTCGGTCTAGAGGCCTTATTGAACGGAGATTAATAACCTGTTACATAAATCATTTTACTTAACTGACTGAATTGATTTAGTTTACTCAAATTTGGTAAATTGAGATTTGGTTCCAGTAGAAACTATATACCTCAGCACTAATACCTTCTTTGGAAAGTAATTCTGCAGCCTGAAACATTTTTGTTGAATCAGATGCAGAGAACAGTTAATCATCGTGAGCCATAGATATCGAAACTAATGTAAGAAGGAAAGAGTGAACTAATACTATTTCAAGAAAAAAAAAATAAAAGCTGATTTCTACTCGGATATAAGCATTGGCTAACAACATAGCAGCCTAAGAAGAAATTATGTACATATTATGACTCAATTTCACAAACCTGGAGAGAAAAGCCAACCATTTTCGAGTACGCAACAATTGTAACATCTTCTCCTTTTCGCTCAATCTGCCAACAAAAAATATAAAGACATTCAAAAAACACAAAAAAAATAAATTAACATATACGCATTAGTCTTCAAGAAATCAGTACCTTTGCCTTCCCTATTGGAAGGCAGAAACTGGAATCAAGAACCTCTTCTGAAACTGGAAAAGACTGTCCATACCTGAAAAATTAAAGTATTTTCATCAGGAAAGCTAATGGTGAGTTGGTTTCGTTATCGAAATAAATACTGTCAGGATTTACTCACAGAAGTTCATTCTCGAGGAAAACAACGGGATCAGGGTCTCTAATAGCTGCTTTTAGCAGGCCACGAGCATCTTCTGATGAATATGGAACAAGGACTTTCAAGCCAGGAATATTTCCATACCAAGCCGCAAAACACTGAAAATTATGCAAGCAGTGAGACTTGCCTCCATGTTTTATACAAGTCTTTTTTGATGAATAAATGTGTACAAAACCAATTAAGAAGTGTTTGGTTGGTTCAAAAGGTGGGGTGCAAGGGGCATAACAGTTTCCTATATTCATGCAGCCTGGAGGGACAGTTTGAGTTAGGGTAAATTTCAGAAAACCCCCTGAACTTTGAAGAACTTTCACACAACACCCTCCAATCTTTATAAGACCCCTCCTTGGGTAGCCCAGTGCACGAGGATCCCACCATTGTGGGCTCTGGGGAGGGTCAGATGTACGCAGCCTTACCCCCGCATGCGAAGAGGCTGTTTCCAGGATTTGAACCCATGACCTCCAGGTCACAAGGCAACAACCTTACCGTTGCGCCACGGCTCCCCCTCGAGATCCCCACCCCCCACCCCAAAAAAAAAAAGTTTTTGGACAATTTACCCCTATCTTCCAAATATAATTTTTACAATACCTCTTTCGAGCAAGGGTAGGTAAAGAAGTATAAAAAAATAAATAAAATAAATAAATAATTAAAAAAAAAGGTAGTTTAACTTTTTTTACTCTACTTGTTAACATCGATCATAAGAATTATCAATAGTTCAAGGGGTTTGGTATAGTTTTCAAAGTTCAAGGGTTCTGTGATTTACGAAGTTCAAAGGGGTTTTCTGTGATTTATATAGTTCAGGGGATTTTGTGCAGAACCACCCAAATTCAGCGGGTTTTTATGGAATTTACCCTTTGAATTAATTGTTAATCTTGATTATTTAATCCCAGAGACAGCAACAGGTTCATTTTTTTAATGTAGCGTGTTCACTGTTGAAATTTATATTATTCATATATACATAATTATAAGATGAGGATCAAAGACTAGAAAATGATGGTTCAGGGATTCATACATGTGAATGTTGGGCACCAACTCCAGCAGCAGAACCATTCGGACCTCTGAAAACAATAGGCGCAGATATTTGACCTGCTGACATGTAGTTTGCTTTTGCAGCAGAATTTAATATGTGATCAATTGCCTGCATTATGTTTATAGCAAATAAAAAGGTAAGAAGAAATGTAGGATGCAAAAGATATGAAAGAAGCATATGCCAATGATGTTGAATGCAAAAGATAATGAGTAGATAACAATGGCACTAGCATATGTCAATTGTAAATTCATCTCTGCAACAGTTTGCGCAATTGTACAAATTTTATTCGGACAACCTTTTAGTTTTTTATTTATTTATAACACAATCTTTTAGTTTCTAATATGTATGAAATATGTCAAAACTTGGATACTCTTGTTTCTGATGTTATTCAATTTTCTTTCACTATCAATGGTTATATGCTGTCACAGAATCCTTCTTCTCAATAAAATGGCTACGATAAGAGCGAAATTTTCTTATTTCTTATGTGAATAGTAGATACTTCTATTATTATTTTCAAATAAAAATATTATAATATGAGAAAAATTATCTAATCCTTCTGAAGATATATATTTCGTCAAATTTAATAGCATGACATAATTGTTTTAGTGGTATAAGATTTCTAAGGTGCTTATAGTTAAAAGTTGAATTTAAAGGTTTCAACTTAGAAGCAACTAACAAAAGTCAATACATTCCTGAATTTAAGTTATAAAGAAAAAGTCAACATCTATATTTTCATATTCGAAAAGTAGAAGAACATTATTTCACTAAAAAAGCTGATCCTGAATGAAGCAAATTCCAAGCATAAACTGCATGGAGCCTGGAAAAATCCAGAAATTGCATATATTCACTACCCCATGCTCATTTTCTTTACAAAAAGTCTGAAATTGCAAATAGAAAACAAACCTGCAGAGCAAAATTAATTGTCATAAATTCCACAACTGGTCTCAAACCATAATATGCTGCTCCAACTCCAATTCCAGCCAATCCAGCCTGCACATTGATCCATGAACACATAGGTTATAAAACCCAAATTTTAGTGTAAATTATAAGGAACGAGATAAATGTTTAAACAGATTTATGAGCAAACCTCTGTAATTGGAGTATCGAGAATTCTTTCAGGCCCATACTTATCATGAAGACCCCTAGTGACCTACAAAAGAGATGCAAGAGGTTATGTTACATGAAAAGGAGAGAATTCACACTTTTTAGTAAATTATGATTTGAGTTTTAGATTAGGCTTAATTTCACATAGACCCCTGCAATATCGCTGTTTTGAACTTACTACCCATGTGGTTTCATTGTTTCTGCTTCTTGGTAAAGTTGTTTTTGACTCAGTAATTTCACCTAGAGGCAATATCTTCCAAAATTCACCAAGGGTAAAAGAGTCATAAAAGTTTAGCATAGGGGTTCATCTGAAATAACCAAGCTACAAGGCTAGGAAATTCAGAAAACAGCGGTACTACAGGTGGTCTATGCGCAATTTCACCCTTCAGATTATGATGATTTGCAAACCTTATATGCACCTTGATACTCTGCAACCTGAAACATAATGAAGATCATTAGTTACATAGAACATGATATAAAATTTCCAAAAAATAAAAAAAATAAAAATAAAAAAAATAATTCTTTGCAGGTAATCACCTCTTCACCCATCACAAAAACTTTAGGATCAGCAGCTAACTCCTCGTCGAGTGCAGAGTTCAGGGCATCACGTACTGTCATCTGCACGGTATAGATGTGAGTGAATTAGGTTCAACTTGAACATGCAAACTTTGTTGTGACAATATTAATCAAATTTTCAGCATTATTAATCTCTTAGGAAGAAGCTAGTTCCAATACGCAATATGTTCTTTTCCACTAAAAGATCTAGGTTATGTCCTACTTCTGATTGATTAAGGTGTTTGAAATTGTTGTAGAAATTTTATATCAAGAAGTTGCTGGCAAGCTTTCTAATAACAGTATTTTCATGATATCCAAATAACATAATTTGACTCTTAACATAAAAAGCAAATTTCACGAAAATATTTATATCAATTACCAACTTTTGCAAGTAATAGACACATACATGACAGTCAATCGGTATATGAACATAAATGTACGTACAGAAGAACAATGAATTAGTTCACATCAATGTATGAACTGATATCCTGTATAAATCATCTCATTTTTTATTTATCATGAGGGAAAAGCAAATTCTTTAATTCTCAATCATAATGATGATAGTATAAACAATGTACAATGAATAGAGTTTTCTAGATATTAATCCCTTAAAACTATGGTATTTTGAACTAGTCCCTCAAATCATTACAATTGCTATTAAGTCCTATACTTATAAGTTGTTCCAAACGTGGTCCCTGAAATCGTTGCAATCGTTATTAGGTCCCCAATACGACTAGTCTCTCCAATCAAGAAGTAGTAGCAAGAAATACAATTGCGGGACGTACTAGCAAGTTCAATGCTTTGAGGGACTACTTTCAAATTTTAAAGACTTAAAGGACTAACATAAAAAATCCTAATAAATTACCACATCTTTACATATCTCCATAGTTTACCCGAAAAATCAAATTATCACATTATCCTCATAGCTCACAAACAACATGCAAAAAAAATTAATAAATAATAATAAAAATATTGTGTTGCACAATCAATAAATTATGAGCAACTCCACATACAACAATATATATATATATATATATATATATATATATATATATATATATATATATATATATATATATATATATATATATATATATATATATATATATATATATATATATATATATATATAAGAAAAATGGGTATGCTTGGTACCAAGCACTACTTTTAGTGCTTGGTAGTGAGGTGTATCAATCACATCCACTCACTCAAATAGGAGACCACATGCACTTGGGTTGGGGAGTGGATATGATTGATAAACCTCACTACCAAGTACCAAGCATACCTATTTTTCTATATATATATATATATATATATATATAAAATGTATATGAGGTGGCTCATTTCTTAAATAATTTATCGAGATAGTCGTGTGGTGAGGCCACCTGTAGTCAGTCAGGTGTGGGCCTCACCACTTCTATCTCTGGTAGAAATTTTAAAATAACACCTCCATATCCATCATTCTATATATATATATATATATATATATATATATATATATATATATATATATATATCTCAAAACCATATCACAAGATTAAATACAAGTACTATAGTTCAAAAAGAAAATTCATGAATAAATTTTTTTTGAGACACACTACCATTTAATCACTGAAAGATTAAAACCTATAAACTTTTTCCGAATAATATTATGCACTACCTCCTTCGCTACACTTGAGTAATTCCTTGGTAAAATTGATCCCATTGGCTGAAAACCCTCCAATTTCTGCCCAAAAATCTGCAAAAATAACAAAAACCACAATTTTGGCTCAAATTTCAAAAACCCATATAAAACAAAGAAATCTTATGAAATTTTTTTTTTTACCGGAAATCTTAGGACTCCGCATCCGATCTTTCTCCTCATGACTCCCAACATGATCTCTTCTAGCTTGAGATTCAAAGAAGAGAATAATTTTTGAATACCACTTTGATAAAGTTACGAACTTTTGGAGAAATTGCAAAATATGTACATTGTAATAACTGTAAATGAGCTGATTAATAGAAAAAAAAAATGCGATCCTATTTCGTCGCAGCTTATGTATAGCAGCTGTCATGTGTCGTCACGTGTTCTTGTTTTTTTTCTAATTTTTGTGAGAAGCACTTGGAAACTATACGTTGCTCTGAAGTATAGAAGTTGAAGACCCAAGTTTAGAAAATTTACTTTTTAAAATTATACATGGTCAACTTATTAAAAGTTGCTTAACTGGTTTTATGTATTCTTTCGATAAAAAAAAGTGGTGAAAAATGATTAGTGTTATAAAATAATGATGTGATCTTATTAGAGCGGCAATTATAAACTTTTTTTTGGCTAATTATACTCATTTTAAGAGCATGTTCGGCAAATAGTCAAAGTGGATTAGTAATTCATTTTTACATGTTTGGCAAGTGGATTGTTTTGAATTATAATCCACCGAAAAAATAGTTTGGGCTGCCCCAAGTTATTTTTTGGTGGATTATAATCCATGAGGCTTGACTTCACAAAATCTCAATCCCCATGTAGTAGATCACAATTGCAAACAGATTATAATCTATCAAATTTTTAAAATACCCTAGATAATAATCCATTTTGGTTATAATCCGTATAATCCAAGGTTCCCAAACATGCTAAGTGTAAAGAGGATGTTTAATTTAAGGGTTTTTAAGATATCGGTCCCTCAAATTTTCAATAATTCCATATTAGTCCCCAAATCTTGAATATTACATATTAGTCCCTCAAATTCTATGGGATCTTGCAAAATCATTTAATTAACTCTGGTTGGATTTGAGGATTATTTCATCAAATCTAAGTGTTTGAGCATAAATTACCGCTTTACCACATTGTTAACTTCATAATACCATTGTTAATGGGTTTAAATCCAAAACCCGCTTAAAAATCCGAAACCCACTTGAATTCTTCTCTAACTAATGGTCATAAAAGGAACCCTAACATAATATTGAGTTTTCCAACAGTCATAATGCTTTACAATCCATATAATCCTCTCAAATTTCTCCTCTAACCTATAAATCATCTCCTCCATTATTTGAAACATCAAAGAGGACTTTTACATATTTTATTATGAAGAGAGATAGTTTGGTAATTAGAGTATTGGATTAGGAGTTAATCCAACCATGGAGAGGTTTTTAACGGAAAAACTAACAGAAGGACAATTTTGTAAGACCATGTAGAATTTAAGGGATTAATATGCAATTTTAAGATTTGAGGGATTGATATGGAATTATTGAATATGTAAGGGATGATTTGTCAATAGAAAATTATTGGAAAGCAATCAAAAGTGTAGGACATCACAACAGCATTTTAATCATTTTTCCCCTTTATTTTCTTTTAAATTTTGAAAAGTTGATAGAATGTGAAGAAGAAGGATAGAGAAGTTATTTTTATTTCTCGATTTTTGTCATTTTACTTTTATATACTCACTTTTCAAAGTCCATATTTCCCAATCAAGTACGAACATTATTTACTTTTTTTTCAATTGAAATCATTTATTATTTTTCTAGAATTGTTGAATCTCAATTTACTGATTCTAATAGAGGAAAAAAACTTTGTAGGTTCTTATTAACTTTTTGTACCATTCCATAATTTTTATCCATATGACATCTGTTTTAAAAGTAATGTTTACTAAATAACAAGATGTCTTAAAATATCTTGTATCTTTATTAGGGTGCTAAACCGTATTAGTATCGAGGAAATATCCGTAGCAGTATCCGTTAGGATCTGATATGGTTACTCAAATCTATAACCGATAGGATATGGTTCTGAGATATGATTTTGTAGTGAAATATCCGTATCTGTATCTGAAATATCCGAATACATATTAGTCATACTCTTACGATAGTTTTAATTCTTAGATATGGATTTGTGATTAATTTTGATGATCAAGATGTCTAATCTTAGCTTTTTAGTTATAATGAACATATTAACGAACTCTTTTGCATCACATGAACTATGTTTTTCTCAATATTATCTAGTTTTCTCATATCCGTTTTGTATCCGCATGCATATCCGCTTATATATCCACATGTATATGGGTAACCGTATCCGATTTTAGCGGATATGGTTATGAATTTTCCTTACCGAGGTATATCCTTATCCATATCCGTATCCGAGATGGGTAAGCAGATATAGATATGGTAAGCATCGTATCCGAGCCGTATCCGGACTGAATACAGCCCTAATCTTTATCCTTTTTGGATTATGAAAATGAAGATTATCTTAAAGTCTAGGCTGAAGCAAATTGAATTCTTTGTTTCAAAACTTTTATTTTTAACAAGGAAACCTTGGCTAGCGAGAGCTACAATCATAGTGACGGGCAGAGTTTGAATCCTCTATGGACCTCTTCTCAAACACTACACTCCTCTTAGGACCTCCAACTAACCAAGTAAAAACTCAGGATGCCGAGGCCCACCTTTAATCCCACACAACACCAAGGTCTATTTGTCAAACTAAATTTTTTTTCCCCTTCCCTTTTCGTTTTCTTTTTTCCATTCATATAATCTATTGTCTTTTTCCTTAACTTGGAGCATTTATCGTTAATTAATCCCCTCAAATGGGCTTATGAGCCCATAAGAAAGAGAAACTGACGGTGTTTGTTGCCCAAATATAGAACTATGAGCCCAATAATACATATCTCCTATTGTGGTCTAAGTCCTATTAAGGGCCCTTATGCGCACGACATTTCCTACCCCGCACATAATAATATACAAAAAAGTAAAGAAACAAGATCAAAGAATCAAATTATCATGCATTTTGCCTAATGAAGAAAGCAAATTTTCTTTAGAGACTTGAAATAATTTTGAATTAACCAATTGACTGAATACTATTGCCCAAATGTACAAAAACTGCAGGTTCATTCAACCACATATGAACGATATCTCTGCATATAGGCTGGATTAAATGTATTGATGAAAACCTTTGTATTATGAGTCATTTACAGCTACTTAGAGAATCAATTTAGCATTTATTTGAAAATATTTTGCTTACAACCTGTTGCCTATAAATAGGAGAGGAGTCACATTGTGAACATAAGATAATTGAAAGGTAATTTAGCGTATTTGGTTTTACTTTAGCCACATCCAAAGTTTTGATTAGCTATTAGCTTCAAAAAAAAAAATTTCCCCTTGTTTGGTTGTGTTTTTTTTTTCAAGGAATAGCTTCCGATATAGTTTATCATGGAAATGGAAAGCATAGGAAAAGCAATTAGGAAGATTCACTTTGAGGACCAAGACCCGATCCCGATTAATTTTCGCGTTATGAGCACGGAAAATGTCCGAAAAAGGCGTGGCTTTTTTGTAAGTTTCCTTATAATTCTTCTACATTTTATTTTGATTTTTTAACCTGATGTATGATTATGCTATCTAATAGTTTTAGCTTTAAATTTCATGATATCATTTTTGTGATTAGTGAAAGATCCAAAAAGTTTAATTATGATGAGTTTTCTTTTTTCTTTTTTTTCCCCATGGTAGATGTAAATTTATGGTGCATTAATGAAATTTAATTGCAGGGACATAAAGGGTGCCTAACGTTCTGAGAGCACCCTAGGGCTAAAGGTAAGTTTGTCATCATCATCACATAAATTTTTGTTAATTATGTGTATATGGCTCTACTCTTTTTGAACTGTTCCGTATGGATATTATCACCTTCATATACAAATTCAAGGGATATCTCGTTTTTCAATATTATTTTTCCTCTATAGATTAAAATTAAACTCATTGAGAAAGTAGATAGTGTTCCAAATTATAAAGAATAATCAATGTATAAATAATATATGCATAGACATTATACTACATCATTGCATGCATATAGGCTTCAAATTAAGAGTTTTAAAATGAAACTTTAGTCGATTAAATAACTCTAATAATGAAAAAATGAGTCGGCGTTGAACTTTCTTATATTCTAAATGATGGCTAACGAGAGAATCAATGTATATCATCTTGAATAATTAGAAAAATAGTTAATTATAAGAAGCGAAAGCTTACTTCTTGTATTGATGTCATGTATTTTTGTAGGTAAAGATATGTAACTGTGAATCGTATCAGAACACTTATATGGTGACTTGATACGAGCACAGTTCTTACCCTACTGAAGAACCCTCTAAGTTTTCAAATATCTCCCAGATTTTTCTCAGCAAAAATGAAGTCCTGGGTAAGAGAGAAGACGTTGATAATACTGAGCAAAATCATGAAAAGAAGATGCTTGAGAAGTCTGAAGAAAGGGAATCATTGAAGCAAATTAGATTATCAATAGTGGTTATTCTCTGTATTTTTATACTTCCACATGTAATATGTAATTACCAATGTGTAGATGTTGTATTTGAAAACACGCTCGAGAAAATGGATAAAGAAATCAAAATTGTCCTTTAACATGCAGAATTTTCACGTGTATCTAATGCCTGAGTAATGCGTATCCGATGCTTTAGCAAGTCGCTAGCCTCTTCTTTCTTATATTTATTATGATGCTTATGACGCGACAATTAAACTAATACTAATTGGAGGAGTAGAAATTGGCAAATAATTTTTGTGTGCTTTTGCATGAATGTCCTCCTATTTTCTTATTTTTTGAGTTGGAGTTTCTCATTTGCTCCCATAAAATTGCTCAAATTGTTTGCCTAAAAAAAATTACTCATATTATTCTCTTTAAAAAAATTGATAATATTTCCTTTATCTTTTCTTTTCGGAGATAAAATAGTTGATATGATTCATTTTGTTTCATGATCATAAAGAAATTGTAGAAAGATGTTGACATAGGCGAATCGAAAGGGCCAGCAGGGAATGTGCCCCAAAAATCTGCAAAAATTGATCCCATTGGCTGAATACTCTCCAATTTCTGCCCAAAAATCTGCAAAAATTGATCCCATTGGCTGAATACTCTCCAATTTCTGCCCAAAAATCTGCAAAAATTGATCCCATTGGCTGAATACTCTCCAATTTCTGCCCAAAAATCTGCAAAAATTGATCCCATTGGCTGAATACTCTCCAATTTCTGCCCAAAAATCTGCAAAAATTGATCCCATTGGCTGAATACTCTCCAATTTCTGCCCAAAAATCTGCAAA
>CM022708.1:22531109-22686424 GCA_012295165.1 Asparagus setaceus | reverse complement strand
CTCAAACGCGACATCCGAACAAAACTAAGCCGGAGAAAGCCGAATCGGCGAAGAATCCAGCGGAGAGTTAATGAGAAGCCAGCGAACGGTGAATAGCCTGATATCGGCCAAATTGGCCAGGTGGCTCGGCCACTTTGGCCAGACCACCTCGGCAAGCTTGGTAGGGAATGCCTGACAGTGGCGAGGTGGCAGGCACCATGGTAGAGCCACCTCGGCTGACTGGCGGGTGGCTCCAAGTGGGCCCACCCTTTGGCATGCCCTCCCCTTTTTTCCCATTTTTTCCTCGGCCGCTAAAGGTGATCGGTTTATTCTAGCGATCACCGACTACTTCTCCAAGTGGGTCAAGCAATCCCACTAAAAGAGGTCAACATGGTACCGCCGATTCATCAAACACCATGTCATCTATCGACATGGTGTCCCAAGACGGATCGTGCATGACAACGGTCCCCAATTTATCGCAATTCCTTCATCGTTTTGCTAAAATTCAAGATACAAGATGTCTCGCCGACGTTCTATAATCCAAAGAAATAATGGGTTAGCCGAGTATGCTCAACAAGACGATCATCAAGATTTTGTCGCTTGTGAAGAATAAAAGCCAGACCGATGATAAACCTGAGAAGCACTCGGGCATATCGCGACAACGCATCGCACGACAGAGCTACCCGCTCTCTCGGGTCTACTGTGTGAAGCAATTCTCCGTTGGAAATCCAGATTCGTCACTCGCCGCTTTGCAAAGAGATGACGATCAAGAACAACATCAAAAACGCCTCAAGAGCTTGAGATGTTAGATGAGAAGCTCGGAGGCTCAACAATGCATTGAGTTCTATCAAGCTAGGATGTCGAGGGCTTTCAACAAGAAAGTTCGACAGAACCTTTAAGGAGGGAGATCTGCCCTCGCCGCCAGACTAATCGATAATCCTCACCTCTAAAAAGAAAGGTAAATTAACCCAATGGGAAGGACTGCTATAATAGACACGGCCTATTCAACGGTGCATATCGCCTTATCACACGTAATGGCGACGGCAATTAATGCCAATAAATGGGAAGTTTCGGAAAAAGTATTATCCTTAATACATTCAGGATAACCCGTTTTGATGGGAAGTTCCTCAGAGAATATCTCACTCATTTTCATGAGGATAACCCTAGATTATTGTGTTTTCCTCCAAAATCTCTCTCACCGATCAAATTCATTGACGGTGGGCCCACTAAAAATCTTTCCCGGTCCAACCACCAAGAAAATCCCTCTCGATTCCTTCCACCTAACCAGAGGTCCACTTTCAAATTCTGGTTAGCAATCCTACAAAAGAGAAAGCTATCCATACCCTTCCAAGATTCTCGGAGTGGAGACCCCACTCTTAGTTTCTCATCGGGAAATAGAATACATTCTTCCTTTCCCACCTTCACCTGGAGATAGGACATATCCTTCCTCTCCAGAAGCAAGAGATAGAATACATTCTTCCTCTCTTGTCTTAGATTCTCGGAGTGGAGATCCCACTCTTAGTCTTATCTTTCAAGAGTCTCAAAATGGAGATCCCATTTTAGTCTCTCCCACCGAAACAGACAAAAATCCTTCCTTTCCAAAGACTCGAGATAGGAGACAAGATCCTCCTTCCTCTCCATCAACAAGAGATAGGATACAAAACCTTCCTCTCTTATTTTCGTGAGCACCTGGAGATAGGACACAAAACCTTCCTCTCCACTGGCAAGAGATAGGATACAAAACCTTCCTCTCTTGTTCATCCCTTACCCGGAGATAGGAGACAAGATCCTCCTTCCTCTCCACCCTCGGGAAATAGAATACATTCTTCCTTTCCCACCTCAATCAATCTTAATCCGGTTCAACCCTTCTCCGATCAAAAGAAGGGGCCAAGATTCATCTTGGGGTATTTTATCTCGAAGCCTAAGAAGGATAAAGCCAACGCCACACGCTGCCGGTTTAGTCTTTCTCCATTGAAGAAGACACGTGAGTTCGATTCGCATTTTATCCCGAAGCCTAAGAAGGATAAAGCCAACGCCTTACACGCCGCTGTCGGTTTAGTCTTTCTCCGATTGAAGAAGACACCGAGTTCGATTCGGGGCATTTTATCCCGGCCTAAGAAGGATAAAGCCAACTTACACGCTGCTGTCGGCTTAGTCTTTCTCCGAGAAGACACCGAGTTCGATTCGGGGCATTTTATCCCAAGCCTAAGAAGGGATAAAGCCAACGCCACACGCCGCTGTCGTAGTCTATTCCGTGATAAAAGACGGCTTCACGCTCAACATCGTAGCATTAAGTCTAGAAGAGTTTCATTCTTTTAGCACAACGCGTGTGTGGAACGGATTTAGATAATCTACATGCTAGCCCAACTCAAAGCGGTAGTTGGTAAAGGCTAATCAAACCGTTGAGGGCCGGGGTTGGCAATAACCCTAAAGTCAACGCCTTTACACGCGCCGCCGGTTTAGTCTTTTTCCGATTGAAGAAGACACCGAGTTTGATTCCGGGTATTTCATCCCAAGCCTAAGAAGTGATGAGTCTACGCTTAACACGCTGCTGTCGCGATCTCTTGCCCGTAAAGAGTACCAAGCCTATGTATTCAATATCATAGCAACAAGTCTAGAAGAGTTTCATTCTTCCGGACAACGCCACGCATGAACGGATCCGGATAATCCGCGACGCTAGCCCAATTCAAACGGTAGTTGGTAAAGGCTAATCAAATCCGTTGGACCGAGGGTTTGCCAAAATCCTATAAGTATTATGGTTAATTATTTCACCGAAATAAAAGAATCATAATAGAGCACAAAGAGGACGAAATATGTTTTGCTTTAACTCGGATACTTTATTGAGGAAAGCTTGTTGAAGTTCCTCCCGGCTCGGCCCCGGGTCTCGCCGCCATTGGGCCTCCCCGCTCCTTCTTGATGTCAACCAGCTTCGCCCGAGTTCAAACTCCTGCACGCATCAAGAGTCTTTTCTTTGGTGGCCTCCGCCGCCTTCAAGACGATCAGCTCTCCTCGCCGCTGAGTTCCTGCTCGAGCTCAACTATCCTCGCTTCTCCAAAGATGACACGGACCAAAAATGTCCCACGGAGAATGAAGCTTCAGCCACGCTAGCCTCAAATGATGCACGACTCGGCCAGATTTGAACTTCGAGTCCGAATAACGCAAGCATCCCCGCTGTTGCCAGCGAGCCTCTCTCTATCTCTATATATGAGGGAGCCCTACGCTTCAAAATCTTGTAGACTTTGGAGCTTAACCTCTAAATGGTCGAAATCATCGAATGGGACCGGACGGACTCAATCTTCCGATGTTCTTCCGGGCATTAGCCCTACTCCAAATAGGATTACGAGTATAAACTAATTCCCGGTTCTTAACGAAGTTCCTAGAGAATATTACCATATTCTTAAGGATAACTTCGATAACCCTCAATTTCCTCCTTGTGGAACCTCAAGGAGGGATAAAATTTCGACGAGGCTTATATCGACGACAACGCGTTTCTACCGAAGGACTCCTCCCATCGTATCGTCGATTCATGCATCCCCACCAGGGCCTACCAATCAACAATTGGGAAGAATACCTCCCACGTGGATGAACACACCGCAACGAAGTAATGCAAGAGACGCCAACCAACGAAGTCGCCGACGAAGGATTCACCGATCAACGGTTCGGATCCATCAAGAATTCCCGATCAACGGAGGAACCTCGTGGTCAATTGACGACAATCCACCGACACGAGTCAACAAAGAAATGAACTCAATTAGCTACGCTTTGAAATTCGACAACGGTCAAGCAATAAATGCAACCGCAACACCCCCGGTATCCTACGGCACCGGAGAACCTCGAGAATTGAGGAATCAAATCGGAGCCAACCTCAAAAGAAATTCATCTATCGACTCGGTCGAGATTTCGACAACGGTCGACAAAAATGCAAGATACCATAATACCTTCAATCCTACAAAGCACCGGAAAGACTGGGGAATGAGAGATCAAACGCCGTGGTCATTCACAAGTCCTATCACCAATTAAAGAGTGAAGGGTTCATGTCCAAAGCATCCCGGACTCATCAAGAATCGAGACCGAGACGCTTTGGAGGGGTATCAGAGGCGCTGAAAATTGCTTATCGATTCGAACAAGACTCGTAAACGGTGGGTTGATAACCGACGATCCATCCGGACGGCGCACCTTAACGCCGCCGACGCGGATTACGAAAAACGCTGAAGCGCAGTCGGCGAACCCATGAAGTGAGTCGGCGAGGCGCACGTAGCCGAAACGACGGGCCGTGGAGAAACCCGGCACGGCTCAACGGCGAAGTTGGCTAAATTCAAACGCGACGAGACGGAATCAACCGTATTTAGTCCGTCGATCCAAACGAACCGCTTGAGCTCTGAAAGTTAATCGGACACGGACTCGAACACAATGGCGACATCACCGAGCAAAACTAAGCCCTAAGATCGAAGAATCGACGAAGAATCGACGGAGAGTCGACCGAAACGACGCCGAGACGACCGAGCCATGACGCAGATTCTGCAAGTACAGGTGGCTCGGCCACTTTGGTCGAGCCACTGGCCACTTTGTCGAGCCACCCTGCACTTTGGCCGAGCCACCTCACCAACTTGGCGGAGGTGCCTCTCTGCTTGCAAGTGCTGCTCGCCACCATGGTCGAGCCACCCTACCAACTTGGCCGAGGTTGTCGGCCAAGTGGCCGAGCCACTGCCGCTACAGACCCTCCCCTTTTTGTATAAATAGGGGGGGGTCTTGCTCATGAGGAGGGCGGATTTCGGATTTTGGGGCTGGATTTTTTGGGATTTTGGCGTACTTCTGAAGAGCCCTCGCGAGATCTACGACGCACGTTCCGCACCGTGAGCTCAAGTCCGTCGACGCCGATCTATAAGGGAAGTTAAGCAAACTCGGTCGAACTACGATACCCTCTAGGTTAAGCTTCGCTTAACCTCGTGGATAGCGCCAGATTTCTCCTTGTAGATCTCACCCGCCTGGCGATCCTCTCTTCGTGAGTGTGATCCCGCAGCGATCCTCTCCTTCGTGAGTGTGATCCTCAGCGTTTCCTTCGCGGAACGAGCCCCTACGCCTCAGTAGTTCCAACCGGTTTACACCAGATCGAATTGCGGTGGTCAACGGACGAACAAAAAGTCCCCGGCATAGGCAAAGAACCCACGCAAGCGAGGATCCCGTAAAATAGAGATCCTCGTGTTTGTTCACAAAAGGAAGAGAGTTGTAATTTTCGTTTTCATTGTACGCCTGAAATAAAGGCATTTTCTTTTGTTTGAAATTTTGTTGTAGGCCAACGAAGCTGTAAACGAGTTCAAACGAGCAATGAATAACAAACCAACTTTCCCCGCGAACAAACGCCTACAAGCCCTGCCGGAGGATGCTACTCAGCAAGTTAGTGTGTCTAGTCGGCAACTATTTCGGCCAAAATATGCGTTACAGATTCGTGCAGTCGAAGACGAACCGAAGTCACTTGAAGCACGAGACTGGCGGTTCCCGATCTTCGACTACGTCTTGCATGGGATATTGCCCGAAGACATAAAAGAAAGGGAGTCGATTCGTCGACGAGCATCAAGATTTTACTATGATTCCCAATTACAGACTTTATATAGAAGGTCATATGATGGGTTACTGCTTCGATGTCTGTCAACTAAGGAAGCAGAGCAAGTCTTGAAAGAAGCTCATGACGGTGTTTGTGGAGCACACCAACCTGGACCCAAGTTATGGGATCGGCTGCGTAGACTCGGTTATTATTGGCCGACGATGGTAAAGGATGCCGTGGCTTACGCTAAACGATGCCATGCGTGCCAAATACATGCCAATTACCTTCACCAACCTCCGGAACACTTGCATCCAACCGCCACGTCCTGGCCATTTGAAACGTGGGGAATGGATATCGTTGGTCCAATTTCTCCACCTTCTTCAAAAGGACATCGCTTCATATTGGCGATAACTGATTATTTCTCAAAGTGGGCCGAAGCCGTTCCGTTGAGATTGGTCAAGACAAGTGATGTGGTCAAATTTGTTAAACATCATGTCATATACCGATACGGTGCCGAGGCGATCGTCCACGATAATGGTCCGCATTTTTCACCAACGCATTCTCGCGATAGATTTCGAATCCGAATCTCAAGCAATTTACTCCGCCACGAATGGACAAGCTGAAGCTTTTAATAAGACGATCATCAAGATCCTTACTAAGATGGTCTCTTCAAACAAGAAGGATGGAACGACAAGTGGGCAAAGCACTGTGGCTTACCGTACAACGGTTCGCAAACCCGATGTACCACCCCCATTCTCTCGGTTTATGGTTGTGAGGCCATTTTACCGTTAGAGATTCAAATCCCATCGCTTGAATGGCGTTATCCACGGAATGACAACCGAGGAAAATCATCGCGACCTCGAGGAACTTGAAATGCTAGATGAAAAGCGACAGTGCTCAACGGCATATCGAAGCTTTACCGCACTGATTTCTAAAGCATTTGACAAGAAAGTCCGATGTCGCATTTTAAGGAAGGCGACCTCGCTCGCCGTCCGACGCCCGATGATTTTGAACTCCAAAAGAAAGGAAGTTCGAACCAAAATGGGAAGGACCATTCATGGTAGAGTCCGCTACTCGAATGGAGCATACCGACCAATCAAGGAGGCGACAAAATCATGATGCCTATCAACGGTAAGTTTCTGAAGAAATATTACCCATAATCAATCATCTCGTCGTTTCTAAGTATTGACCTACCCGGTCAATATTTTGTCTTTTCGATGTCCACCAGTGGCCTACCATGCGATGTGCCTCTATTCCAGCCATAGTCGTTATACTCCCATGTCCCTGAACGACTCAGCTACCCCCACAAAGTCATTTTCTAAATGATTTTGTTCGTAATCACTGTTGTCATACTCTCACGTCCCTGAACAACTTGATTGCTTTCCGATCACGATCGTTATACTTTCATGTCCCTGAACGATCCGATCATTTCCGAATAGTGGCCTACCATGCGATGCGCCTCTATTCCAGCCATAGTCGTTATACTCCCATGTCCTCGAACGACTTCCCCACAAAGTCATTTTCTAAATGATTTTGTTCGAATCACCTTGTCATACTCTCACGCCCCGAACAACTTGATTGCTTTCCGACACGATCGTTATACTTTCATGTCCCTGAACGATCCGATCATTTCCGAATAGTGGCCTACCATGCGATGCGCCTCTATTCCAGCCATAGTCGTTATACTCTCATGTCCCTGAACGACTCAGCTACCCCCACCAAGTCATTTTCTAAATGATTTTGTTCGTAATCACTGTTGTCATACTCTCACGTCCCTGAACAACTTGATTGCTTTCCGATCACGATCGTTATACTTTCATGTCCCTGAACGATCCGATCATTTCCGAATAGTGGCCTACCATGCGATGCGCCTCTATTCCAGCCATAGTCGTTATACTCTCATGTCACTGAACGACTCAGCTACCCTCACAGAGTCATTTCCTAAATGATTCTGTTCGTAATCACTGTTATTATACTTTCACGTCACTGAACAACTTGATTGCTTTTTGATTGCGATCGTCATACTTTCATGTCACTGAACGATTCGATCATTTCCACATGATGGCCTACCGGGCGATTTGCCCTTTATCTCTTAATCCAACGCCTTGAGCGGCTAAGGAGAGAGGGGAGATTTTAGCACTAAGCCTAAAAGAAACCCCTCGCAAACTCACCATACTGAGGGGAAAAGTATGGCTAGCCCGATTCAAACGGTAGTCGGTAAAGGCACATCAAATCCGTTGATAGCTGGGGGTTTGCTAAAAATCCTAGAGGGCGACCATTAGCTGCAGGTGAAGAATCCAAATTTACCGGGTTCGTTAGAAGGTTCCTCGCTCCGTCTGCACGGCGACCATTTTACAAGTCTTCATATCCAAAGTGTTCCAGACTCCATTCAACCACATTCAAGTCTGAAAACTTTGGAGGGGGTTTTGTAGGCAATAAAAATTGCCTTAATCCCTACACAGCAACTCGGAATGAGCAAAAGAGCTTAAGAGTCCATCCGAGTGGAGTCAGGCCCGCCTAAAGGTTAAGTTTACCTGGACGTTCGACTTCACAAAATAGACAGAAATGCTAACATCTCTCAAACCAAAAGGAACTGGGCAAAATGACCGGGGCAATTGGCTCCGTCTCGTCGAGATGGTCGATTTCGTATATAATTCGCCTAATTCGACGACGGTTTGAAAGTTACGACTGTTCTTCAGAAGACGAGGCCGCCAAGGCGAGGCTCGACATTCAGCGAGGCTCGCCAAGCCGAGGCTCGACATTCGATGAGGCTCCGCCAGCGGGCTCGACATTCGACGCAGGCTCGCCAGCGCGAGGCTCGACATTCAGACGAGGCTCGCCAGGCTCGACATTCGATGAGGCTCCCCAGCGTGAGGCTCGACATTGACGAGGCTCGCCAAACAGGAACCTCGACATTCAGCCGGGTTCGCCACGCCAGCTGAACCCGACATTCAACCTCGACACTCAACCGAGGTTCGCTTATAGCAGTGAACCTCGACATTCAACCGGAGGTTCGCCTAGCCAAGCCTCGACATTCAAACGGCTTCGCCTGGCATCGGGTCCGACGAGGTTCGCTCGCCGCTACCGCAGCCGGGCCGGGCATCAGTAGCGACCGACAATTATCGCAACGGCGCCGCGGACTGCGGGTGACCTCACGATCACGCCGCAATGCCGCCATCGTAGCAAACACGAGGCCATTGTCAGAACGCAGACCTGGCGTTGGACTGGCTCTGGCACGATGGGAGGGGTCATTAACCCTCATATGAGAGTGACAATAGGGGTCAGTTACATCCCTTAAGCCCATATAAATAGTGGAAAGCCCAACGAAGAAAGGGCTGGCTGGCAAGCTGAGGAAAGAAAGTTTGAGAACTTTTGAGATCAACACTTGTGCGCCCAAGAGAGATCAAGAACCTCGTCAACAACCTCTAGATCATCCGCAGCTTCGGTCTGATCGTCAACGGAAAGCGGATCTCTACGTGAGCATTGAGTGAAGCCTTCTTTCGCCACCAAGAACCCATACAAAAGAGGAGTCAAATCAATCTCCTCTTCCTCTGTAATCGAGAGAATTTGATTGTAACACAACCATTCAATCAATAAACATTTTTTCGACCCTACAGTGGGCTATTCGCAGGGCATTTCCTTCCGTAAATAATATACAAAAAAGTAAATTTAAAAAAAAAATAAAGAATCAAGTTATCATGCATTTTGCCTAATGAAGAAAGCAAATTTTCGCTAGAGACTTCAAATAATTTTGAATTAACCAATTGAGTGAATACTATTGTCCAAATCACCAAATGCACAAAAACTGCAGGTTCATTCAACCATATATGAATGATAACTCTGTATATAGGCTGGATTAAATGTATTGATGAAAACCTTTGTATTATGAGCCATTTACAGCAACTTAGAGAATCAATTTAGCATTTATTTGAAAATATTTTGCTTACAACCGGTTGCCTATAAATAAGAGAGGAGTCAAATTGTGAACATAAGAGAATTGAAAGGTTATTTAGCTTATATTGTTTTACTTTAGCCAAATCCAAAGTTTTGATTAGCTATTATCTTCAAATATTTTTTTTTTCCTTGTGTGATTGTTCTTTTTTCCGCAAGGAATAGCTTCCGTCTTCCGATATAGTTTATCATGGAAATGGAAAGCATAGGAAAAGCAATTACAAAAATTCACTTTGAGGACCAAGACCCGATCCCCTTTAATTTTTATGGAATGAGCACGGTTAATGTACCAAAAAGGCGTGGCTTTTTTGTAAGTTTCCTTATAATTCTCCTACCTTTTATTTTGATTTTTTAAGCTGACGTATGATTATGCTATCTAATAGGTTTTAGCTTTAAATTTCATGTTATCATTTTTGTGATAAGTGAAAGATCCAAAAAGTTTAATTATGATGAGTTTTCTCTTTTACCCCCCATGGTAGATGTAAATTTATGGTGCATTAATGAAATTTAATTGCAGGGATATAAATGGTGCCGAACGTTCTGAGAGCACCTCAGGGTTAAAGGTAAGTTTGTCATCATTACCACATATTTTTTTGTTAATTATGTGTATATGGCTCTACTCTTTTTGAAGTGTTCCTTATGGATATTATCACCTTCTAATATAAAAATTCAAGGGGTATCTCGTTTTTCACTATTATTATTTTTCTTTATAGATTAATATTAAACTAGACAGTGTGCCAAATTATAAAGAATAATCACTGTATAAATAATATATGCATAGACATTATCCTACATCATTGCATGCATATAGGCTTCAAATTAAGAGTTTTAAAATGAAAGTATAGTCGATTAAATAACTCTAATAACAAAAAAAATGAGTCGGCATTAAACTTTCTTTTATTCTAAATGATGGCTAATGAGAGAATCAATGTAAATCATCAAAATTGGCTAATTAGAAAAATAGTTAATTATAAGAACCGAAAGCTTACTTACTGTATTGATGTCTTGTATTTTTCTAGGTAAAGGTATGTAGCTGTGAATCGTATCAGAACACTTATATGGTGACTTGATACGAGCACAGTTCTTACCCCGCTGAAGAACCCTCTAAGTTTTCAAATAGCTCCCAGATTTTTCTCAGCAAAAATGACGTCCTAGGTAAGAGAGAAGACGTTGATAATGCTGAGCAAAATCATGAAAAGAAGATGCTTGAGAAGTCTGAAGAAAGGGAATCATTGAAGCAAATTAGATTATCAATACTGGTTATTCTCTGTATTTTTATACTTCCACAGGTAATATGTAATTACCAATGTGTAGATGTTGTATTTGAAAACACGCTCGAGAAAATGGATAAAGAAATCAAAATTGTCCTTTAACATGCATTTTCACGTGTATCTAATGCCCGAGTAATGTATCCGATGCTTAGCAAGTCGCTAGCATCTTCTTTCTTATATTTATTATGATGCTTATGACGCGACAATTAAACTAATACTAATTGGAGGAGTAGAAATTGACAAATAATTTTTGTGTGCTTTTGCATGAATGTCCTCCTATTTTCTTATTTTTTGAGTTGGAGTTTCTCATTTGCTCTCATAAAATTGCTCAAATTGTTTACCTAAAAAAATTACTCATATTATTCTCTTTAAAAAATTGATAATATTTCCTTTATCTTTTCTTTTCGGAGATAAAATAGTTGATATGATTCATTTTGTTTCATGATCATAAAGAAATTGTAGAAAGATGTTGACATAGACGAATCGAAAGGGCTAGCAGGGAATGTGGCCCATTAAGAAATTTCAAAATTACATTAGTGTGGACCATAAAGTTAGTTTCTCATTTGTAATGTTGAGGGGAGAAGGAAGTATATAGTAGATTCCACAACCTAACTTATGTTGGACTATATTAAATCACATATGCCTTGGAGTTTAATTTTCTATGTTGTACGGTTTTTGGATGTCAGTTGTCCGAATCTTTAATATTTTGAAATTAGTCACCCAATTTTCATTTTAATTTGAAATTAATCCTACAGATCTCTTAGTCTTGAAATTAATCTCTCAAATATTCATATTTTGAAGTCAATCCCCAAATTTTTAATGCATCTTGAAATTATATTCAATTCTTTTCTTCAAAAACTTGAAGACTTGGGTGACTAATTTCAAAATATAAAGAATCATTGGACTAATTTCACAACATGAAAGATTTTGGGGGAATAATATCGAAAAATTCTATTTTTAACGCTTCTTCATGCAGACCCGACAACAGTCGAGGATTCTTTCTAATGTGGACCTAAAATCTTATTTCTTTTATGTTTACTTTTGAATTAGAGAATGAATTAATTATTTCATTAAATTGAGTTTTTTTAATAACAAGGGTAGTGATATTATGAGATGAGAAGCTCAAATCCTTATAGCAAGTTGAGCATTATAGGCCTTTGGATTTTAA
Source organism: Asparagus setaceus (assembly GCA_012295165.1). Classification (NCBI taxonomy): domain Eukaryota; kingdom Viridiplantae; phylum Streptophyta; class Magnoliopsida; order Asparagales; family Asparagaceae; genus Asparagus; species Asparagus setaceus. The sequence continues at coordinate 22,674,513 of CM022708.1, read as the reverse complement.
TCAATGGTTAAGATTAGTAATAGTTTAATTAACTAAAGAAAATCAGAATGCATGTCAGGTTTAGAGATAGAGAGTGGAGGGTATAGTAACATTGGTTGCGCAGAAAGAGAAATGCTTGACAGAAGGAAAGGGAAGAGAATAAAGCATATGCTGCCTAGCTGTCAATGGAACACTACAAGAGGAAAAGAGATAAATCCTTCTTTTTTACTATGCATATAAGGTAGTTAATGATGACAAACTATCGCATGTGTTTTGGGCGGATGATCTTACAAGAAAGGCATATCATTTTGACGATGTGCTAATTTTTGATACAGCATATGATACAAATCAGTATTGATTGATATTTTCTCTATTTACTAGCATTAACCACCATGGGCAATCTGTTAATTTTGGTGCCGAGTTCATTAAAGATGAGAAGATTGACTCCTTTATTTGGTCATTTGAGAAATGGCAAGAAGCAATATGCGGTCATCCACAATCAATTTTAGTTTTCCATTTTTAAAAATAAAATATCAAAACAAGACATCATCTTTGATTGAGTCTACTGCCTAAACCATCACAGAAATTTGGAACTTGAGATGCAGGCTAGTTTTGCTGTTAGTTTTCCTACTTGCATTGATCAATCCTTTACTCCGTCCACCCAAGAAAAAAATTTTGGCAAAGAATTTTTTCTGTGTGAGCGGTGTTGAGGAATCGGTGCAAATATAAAACAGAGGAGAGAAACACTCCTTAGGAAGCGGAGAGAAAATCTGCATGAAGATTTCTTCCGGTGAGAGTAGGTCTAGCTTTAGTCACGAATGGCTTTCGTTCACATTGTGGAGGAACATATGTCCCCAAAACAACATGTGTCCCCTACACAGTGCGGGTGAAAGCCACTCGTGATTGTGGCTAGACTTCTTCCTCCGGTGAACAAATAAGAGGAGTGGGCCCAACCATTTTCTAATTAATGACACTCTCCAGAACCCCAACCATTAGTTTAAATCTTACGATCCATGATGGCCAGCTCCACTTCATGATATTAAGCTTCTCTTCTCACCATATCATTACTCATAATAACCATATATTCATATTGTCAATTTTGCGTAACTTATTAAGTTTAAATTAGTTTTTCTTACCTAAATAGCTTTTGATTTGACAAGCTTGGCTGACATCCCCACACTTCTCAAATAGCTTTTGATTTGCCAAGCTTGTCTCAAATAGCTTTTGATTTGACAAGCTTGGCTGACATTCAACCACCCTCCCCAATCCCCACTTCTCTCCAGACTTGAACAATCCTAGATTCATCCTCGGGTGTTGAAAAGAGTATTAAGGAGAAGGCTTAATATCAGAAAACCCCTTCTTAACTTTGGACAATTATTATATAGCCTTCTATAATTTTTAAAATATCAGAAAACTCCCTTAAATTTAGGAGTTATAAAAAACCCTTTTAACTTTATAAGTAAACATCCTAACAATATTAACCTTAATTGTAAAATTAAGCAAGAGGATATATATATATATATATATATATATATATATATATATATATATATATATATATATATATATATATATATATATATATATATATATATATATATATATATATATGAGAAAATGGATGCTTGGTACCAACACTCATTTTTCAGGCTTTGATAATATGACCACTCTCAAAACCACAGTGGCCTCACTCAATAGTGACCACACGGGCCGTGATGACAATGGATATACTTCACTATCAAGCATCAGCACCAAACATACCCATTTTTCTATATATATATATATATATATATATATATATATATATATATATATATATATATATATATATATATATATATATATATATATATATATATATATATATATATATATATAGAGTAATGCTATTGTGAGATGGTGAGCTCAAATCTTATCGTGAGCTAGACTAATCGGTTCATCAAATTCATGATCGACCGCACATCTTGTTCAACACGTCATTAAGTATATGTGATAAAATTTTCACATAATTTGGAGCCTTTTAGAGTATGAATCAAACTACTTTGATATGTTAATTTTTTCGCATTTAATGTTCGTCCGTTTTATAATGAGCTAAAATAATGGTTAAAAATATCAAAACAATATAATTTTTTCTACATATAGATCATGATGAGTGCAAATCACGGTGCTGGGTCGATCATCATTTCGTAGTCGATCATGCTAGCTCACGATAAGAATTTGAGCTCACCATCTCATTTTAGCATATATATATATATATAAGAATAGTACTTGCCAATTTTATGCAGATGGTGTGACACATTCCCATCCACTCATTCAAATGGGGATCACATTCACATGGGTAGTGAGTAGATAAACGTCACCCTCACTACCAAGATAAAATTTGTGCTTCTACCAAGTTCCATTTCTTTTCTATATATATATATATATATATATATATATATATATATATATATATATATATATATATATATATATATATATATATATATATATATATATATATATATATATATATATATATATATAGTTAGCTCCTTAAACTTAGTTGATGGAATAGTCATCCACCAACTTTTTCTATTGATTGATGTGCCGGGATCCAGTGAAGAGATATAAAGCCCACCTTGAGATTTGTGCATATCATGATTTTACGGATCCCAAGGCAAGATCAATGGATAAAATTTTGTGGACACTCCTCCCTATCAACTTAAGTTTATAGAGCCTTGCTCTTATATATATATATATATATATATATATATATATATATATATATATATATATATATATATATATATATCATACTCCCTTTAAAAGCACAGTTTGGGAAAATCTTTCTAGATAAAAATACCCTTAACTCCTTTAGATATTACATTTCAATTCAAATCTATCCTAATTATCCTAATCTCATGTGAACTACAACTTCAAATATCCTAATTATATCATAATCCCATGTAAACTAAATATCCTAATTTTCATAATAACCTAATTATATTCTAATTCAACTTCAAATATCCTAATTATATCATAATCCCATATGAACTAAATATCCTAATTTTTGTAATAACCTAATTATATTCTAATTCTATGTGAACCAAATATCCTAGGTTTGGTGATCTAACTATGCTTATTAGAAGAGTGTGAATTAAATGTCCTAATATTTATATTAATCTACAACTTCAAACTTCAAACATCAATCCTTTAAGAAACTAAATAAATAAAATAAAATACACAGTAGCCGGACCCATGCATTAGTTCGACCAACAACACAAATCAAATACACAAGAGCCAAGCCCGAAAGAATTAAATAAATAAAATAAAATAAATTTGAAAATGCGAAAGGACCAAATTTTTTAAACGCATAATAATCTAAATTCTTTTGATAATTGTGGAACAGTCAATATTTTTCCAAAACTACTAAGAGCAGTCAGATTTTCTTATAAATTGCAGAAAAGCTTAAATTTTCTATTAGTTTGGTAGAAAAGTTCAGATTTCCTACAAAATATAAAATAACCATGATCTTTTGAGATTTATAGAAAATTCCTTATATTTTCCTACAAAATTATGAAACATCTCATAGCAAAAGGAAAAACAACTCCTAAAAGATGCAAATCTATAGAACAATCTGAAATTCAAATCAAATTGGTTGAAATGTGCTTAAAATTTGATTCATATTGATTGAAATATTCTTAAACTAAAATTCAAATAGAATAGATCAAAATGTCCTTAAATTGAATTTAGAAGTAAAATTCATGGACGTAAATGTCTTTAAAATAAACTCGATCTGAATCAAAATATGTGGTTAAACTCCTTAAGTCATAGAACTAGAAAATAAGCACATATAGTTTCATAAATTCAATTATGACAACCCCAAGTCATTAATCTAGATAAAATGTATAATTTTTATAAATTGCTTTAAATTTTTAAAATTTTCAACATCCAAATTATGTCGCTAAAATTAACAAAAATTCTAATCAATTGCTAAAAGTAATAAAAATACAAATCAACAACCAAAAATTCAAATCAAAGTACTTTACTAATACTACCCACACTTTCAACGTGCTTTAATACTAATTGTTATATTCTTTTTCACAAAAATTCATTTATTGCATGATTTTAAATAATAACTACACAATTAATGTCTAAAATTGACTATTAAATTTTTAGGGTGTTTTTAATTATTAAAAATTTGGATTATTTTTGTAAAATTTAAATTTTTAGCAGTTTGTTAATAATTTCTAGATTTGATATGTATTGGTTATAGATTTTGAAATTTTAGGGTTTTTGTGATTTTTAACTTTTGAATGAGGTTTTTGTAATTTTTATAACTTTGAGGTTATTTTTTTATAAATTTTAAATTTTCAGGTGCCTGATGGCAATCCTTTGAATTGATCTCTATTGTTTGCAAGTTTTAAAATTTCAAAATTTCAGGTTGTTTTTTATTATTTGAACTTTTGAGGGTGTTTCTATAATTTTTAAAACGTTTAAATCTATTATTAAAAGAAACAATATTTCAAACTTTAAGAAAATTACACAATTTTTATCCAAATATAACTCTATTTACAATTATTATCCTCTCACATGTAACATCTCATGCTATATGTATAAATCAAGAATTATACAATTTCCATATCACTTTAGTCTCCTTCAACATGTATGTCCCTTTATTGTCACGTTATTTTTCTTTGTTAATTTTTTTATAATAATTTCTATTTTCTTTTTGTTGTTGTTGTCTTCATTACTTAAAATTATTCCACGTAAATAGAAAGGTTCAAAGGTTAATAAGTTTTTCTTTTTCTTTTGTTAGTTATTAATTGTTGTTTGTGCACCCTCTATTGGAATCAAAGTTAGGACTTTAATAATTTATTTATATGATGATTTATTTTGTTTAATGATTTCAATCAATCCAACATTCGTAATTTTAAAGTAAATAAATACTAGGACGTTAATACTTGATGAACAAGAGCAAATTTTTATTTTTTCCTTCTCCTTCATCAATGCTTTTAATATTTACTACTTAGGCCCGCTTCTTAACTTAATTAATGTGTCAAAATAACAAGAGGAAATTCTTTACGTAACTTTTAAGCTTAAAACTACACACCTCATAAACCATAAGCAAACAAGTCCTGGTTCTTAAAAGTCTAATATAGCCTCTGCAATGAGAACTCGCTAGGAACTAAAGGCATTAATTAGTAGTATAAATCAAATTGATCAGAAAAGACCCATAAGTAGTTTGTAATTTGCATAAAGCATCCTAAAAGTTTAAAAAATTATAAAAAAATACCTTGAAACTTAAAAATTCACGAAAAACCATGAGAATTTCAAACCCTCAATAATTATACACTGACCCATAAAATAGTTTGTAATTTGCATAAAGCACCCTAAATTTTATAAAATTACAAAAAACCCTCAAAATTGAAGATTTACAAAAAATGAGAATTTTAAAAAAAACTTGCTCACATCGATGCCGACATCAGGTAATAAATCAGAAAAATAGAAAATTTTCATGAAAAATAATAAGAGTCCATATTTCTAGAAGTTAGTATTGAACATAAGAAAGACATTCAAATTTCTCATGAAATTATATGAGGAGACAAATGATGAATGAGCACAAGGAAAGATAATAGCACAAGAAATCTAGCTCCAACCTGATGTAACAATCGACGAGATGATGAAGACACTACTCCGTAATTACCCGGAAAATGATAAAGGTGGAGAAGGATCAATCTCGCTTAATCAAAAAATTAAATAACGAATAAAGGGCAACTTTTTTGTGTGAATATTTTATAGAATAGGTTAATTGTTTGAGTAAATTAGGAATCTTTAGAATGGATTTTCATGCAAAATTTTTAGTATTTTTATATGCTTATTTGCATGCTTTAATCATATAAAATTATGCTTAGAGTTACCAAAATCTTTAGTTTATGGTTTTTAAGTCTATCAATAATTACAAACAAAATATAGTGAATCTTTTTTCAATAAACCGTCAATGTCATGCTTTTCTTTTGTGTTATTGAAGCCCATTTCTAGATTAATCATCTTATTATACATCATAGATTGCTTTTATATTTGTATCTCTTGTGATTTGGTGGCAAAACGAGCTTATACAAACCAATTTACTATTTATTACTTTTTAGGTCGAGCTCTCTTTTTAGAAATTTATTTATATCTTTTTTAAACACATTATAACATATTATTGTATTTTTTTCTTCAAATTTAACATTATATTTAATGACTAAGATAAACAAATTGGAGATCGATGATCCGATAAACAAGTATGCCACATGAAGTTTGATATGTACAAACCTGAAAGAGTGATAGTATGCAACTATATAAAAATATTGATTCCCAGTTAACACACAAATTTGTTTCATCAAAAACTTTAAAATGTTTAAATAAAAATTATGGCAATTGCAATAATCAAGGTTTAGAGATTTCAACTCAAATTGAATCTTCTTGAATTATACTAAGAAAAAACTAAAAATAAAATAATTATGATATTTAACCACATGCATTGCACGTGCATAAAAACTAGTATATATATATATATATATATATATATATATATATATATATATATATATATATATATATATATATATATATATATATATATATATATCCTCCGGTGAAAAATTGTGATTCACACATCTTAGAGAGATCTTCTGATAAAATATTAAAGTTAAAGAATATATTCTGATAATCCTAAATTCCGTTGTGGGAGGGAAGTGTCTGATATTAAGCTTCAAGACTAATGTTTGAGACATTGGTTCACACTGAGACCAAAAAGAATCATTCTACAAGTTTTTTTTTTACCTTTTGAGAAAAGGGCTCACGCTGAGAGGATCCAAATTCTTGTTTTAAAGGGTCCGTACCTTTTTTTTTATTTTAAACTTTCTCTTTTTCTTTTTTCCCCCTTACTTTGAGTATTTATTTTTGACTGATCCCCTTAAGTGGCCTAGTAGGCCCATGATAAAAGATTAACTTGACTCGGAGTGTGGCCCAAATATATAGTAACAACGCAATATGCAAAAGTCAGGGTGAAATGAAGCGGGTACGTTCTATTTTCGGCCCCCAGTTAAAGAGCAATTCCACCAATATAGAATTTACAAAAACAGAAGGGATCATGTAAGTATGCCCAATATAGAAAAGAATTATGTTGGATCATTGCATATAGGCTTCAAATAATTTTCAATTAACCAATTTGATTAAATACTTCTCACCAAATGCACAAAAATTACAGGTTCATCCAATTATCTAAAAATAATATCTTTGCATATAGACTAGATTACATGTACGTATCTCTAAATTCTTTGTATTATGAGTCATATCCAGCTAATTAGTAAATCAATTTAATATTTATTGTAAAGATTTAGCTTGCATTATATTGCCTATAAATAGGAGAGCAGACACTCTATGGACATTAGATAATAGAAGGGTTAATAGCTTATTGTGTTATTACTTTAGCCACATCAAAAAATGTGGTAGCTTCCAGTAGTTTGCCATGGAAATAGATAGCTTAGGAGAATCATATAGTGAAATTCACTATGAGGACCAAGAACCGATCCCAAAATATTTTCAAATAATCAGCACCGCGTTCTTTGTAAGTTTCCTTATATTACTCACACATTCTTTTTTAATGCTCTTTAGCAAATTTTAGGTTTAAAGTTCACTTTGCATTAATCTTCTTAATTTCTTGTTGAATTTATATATTAATGGAAATTTAATTGCAGGGACATCAATGGTGCCTAACATTCTTAGAGCACCTAAAGGCTAAAGGTAAGCTTGTCATCATTACCACATAATTTTCTCTTAAAATATGTGTCTAGGGCTCTACTCTTTTGAACTACTCCTTATGGCTATTATCACCTACTAAAATACAAATTCAAGGGATATCTTGTTTTTTACTATTACTATTTTGATTCCTTTATAAAGATTAAAGTTAAACTCATTGAGAAACTTGTCAGTGTTCCAAATAATCATGGATACTCAATCTGTAAATAATATATACATAGAACGTATCTTACATTATTGCATATAGGCTTCAAATTAAGAGTTTTAAAATAAAACTTTAGTCGACTAAATTACTCTATAACGAAATTAAAAAATATGCCCACGCTAAACTTTCTTATACTAGAAATGATGACTAATGGGAGAATCAATTTAGAATTCATTGGAATTGATTAAGTTAGAAAAATGGTTAATTATAAGAAGAGAAAGACTCACTTCTTTTATTGATGTCATGTATTTTTCTAGGTAAAGGCAGGTACTTGTATGGTGACTTGATACGAGCAAAGTTCATACCTGTTGAAGAACCCTCGTAAGTTTTCAAATGTATCCTGGAGAGTATTCTTAATAGAAATGAAGTCCCACACCAAAGTGAAGGTTGACGATACTGAGCAAAATCATAAATAAAGATGCATGAGCGCCTCGAAGGGGAGAAAAATTGGAGCAAATTAGACGATCAACACTAGTTATTATTTGTATTATCATACTTGATATGTAACTGTAAATACATATATGTTGTATTTAGAAACACACTCAGTGAAATAGATAAAGAAATAAAAAATTTCCTTAGCTTACAGAATTTTCATGTTTATCTAATGCTCGAGTAAGTTGCGAGCATCTTGTTTCTTATATTTCTGATGACGCAACGACTAAACTAGTAGCAATTGAAGGAAGGAAAATCGACAACAGTTTTTGTGCGCTTTCATGTGTATTCTCCTATTTTCTTATTTTTTACGTTGAAATTTCTCATGGGCGCTCATAAAATTACTCGTGTTGTTCTCTTCGACGAAATCAATGATATCTTCTTTTTGTTTCTACTATGTGGATATAAAAATATAGTTGATATTTTCGTTTTGTTTCATTAGTCATAATGAAATTGTACTTACAGAAGTGTAGCAAGGGGTATTAAAGATAATAACTTGCACTAGTATTATACATACATACATATGTGTGTATAAATATGAGTGAGAGAGAGAGAGAGAGAGAGAGAGAGAGAGAGAATACATACATACATATGTGTATAAATATGAGTGAGAGAGAGAGAGAGAGAGAGAGAGAGAGAGAGAGAGAGAGAGAGAGAGAAGAATAAAATATCCTTCCAGAAAGTAAAAGGAATTCTCTAATGTCGTCTCCCCTATATGAATATGAAGAGAGGATACTGTAGCCTAAGGTTCTAAAGCAAGATTAAAAAGATTAGGAACCTAGATGCAAGAGGAACATCCTCAACCCAAATATCTTTCCAAAAGAAAGTTTTATTCCCTGAACTAGTATTTACCTTTGAGCTACACAAAAATCTATCTCTAACTGAGATAATATTCCTCCAAAAATAAGAGACAAATTTTCTATGACAAGCTAGATTCAAGAGATCAGTTTGAGTATAATATTTATGACACACAAGATATTTCCAAAGAATATCATCATTATTGAGCCATTTCCAGAACCATTTACCAGAACTAGCTAGGTTCATAGCACAAATGTCTAAAACACCCAAGCCCTCCCTACCATTTTGGTCTACAAACCTCACTCCACTTTACAAGATTAGAATCATTTTTTATCTCATTAGTTCCCACCCAAAAAAACCTTCTCCTAATGTTGTCAATTCTAGCACAGATCCACGTAGGGGATAAGAAATATGATATCCAAAAAAGAGGCATAGAAAACAGAATTACTAAAAAGTCAATCTCCCTCCTTTAGATAAGCTCTTCCCTTTCCAAGTGCCAAAAAAAAAATTAATAATAATAAAAAATAAAACTAGTTTAGTCTACTAGTGCCAAACACACCCGTACGTTTTGGTCTACTAGATTTTATGCACGTGCATTGTACGTGGTTAAATATCATGATTAATTATTTTTGGTTTATTTTCTTACTAAAATTTGTTCCTCGGTTACATTTTGATAGTTTTTGCTCACTTATTTCTCTAAACTTTGGCATTGTGATTATTTATTTTCTTTGATGTTTGTTTGAATAAGCTACACCCAATTTAAATTTTCGTGTTGATAATTGAATTGTCAGGAAATAAATGTAATCCGAAGCCAATTTAAATTTTCATGTTATTTGGACCGACATGAAACCAAGCTTGACCTGAGAAAGTATAGCGCTGCAAAATTAAAAACACTTGAAAAAATAGCATTATAAAAGGAAGATGAATAATAAAACCAATTAACCAAGATGATTGATTTAAAGTGGGCTAAAATGATAGAAAAGAGTTTATAAACAAAATCATAAACTAAAGATTAATGATAACTCTAGTACACTTTTATATGATAAAAGCATCCACATAAGCATATAAAAATACTAAACAAGTTTATGAAAATCTCTTATAAAAATTTCTAATTTTATTCAAAAATTAAATTATTCTATAATAATTCAAAACATTGTCTTTTATTCTTTTTATTTTATTTTATTTATTGAGTCAAGATCAATCATTCTTCATCTTTATCTTTTTCGGTAATTCTAGAGTAGTGTATTCATCATCTATATCGATTGTGATATCATGTTGGTGCTGAATTTCTTGTATTGTTATCTTTCCATGAGCTCATTCATCTTTTATCTCTCGCCTAACTTCACAAAGAAGTTGAATGTATTCCGATGTTCAGTACAAACTTCTAAAAATATGGACTTTGCTTTTTTTTTTCAATGAGAATAAATGTTAATTTCATATATATGAAATTTTTTGTGTGTTTTAATTTATTACTTAAATAAGGTTAGGAGTTGTCTCTTTTTTCTCTACAATGAATTCTTCTGCTGTGCATCGAATAAGAATTTCTGCTGACATTTTCTCTGTCTGTGTCATTTTCCACGAGGATTTGAATTAAATACCTGCATTTTTTATTGTCAATTTACTTTAGATTATAATGTTAATATTTAATTTTGATATATTTATTTCATGAAGAAGGGATATTACTTAACATTGGTACTACGTCATTAGCGATTCTAAAATATTTATCATTTAGACACTCATTATTAATATCTCTGTCCACCTTTTTGTTGTAGCCTTTGCAATCGTAGAACCATGACTCGACTCTATTGCAAATGGTAGTTATCTTTACCTTAAAGGTGCAATAGCGTGTCTCAGATATTGGTAAATTATTATTAGGTTTAATTGTATGAATTTTAGAATAGGTTTTCTAAGATACATTTTTAAATATTGTGATGGTTGCATATATCAGAATTTGAATTTCATATATTTATAAAGAGCCTTAATGAAGATGCTTTTGTCTTGGCGTTTATTCGAATGAGCCTCGCATATTAGCTTTAAAATATAATATTTTTTATTGTGTTATATGGATATTTACTTGGTTTACTTACTATTTTCTTATTTATTCAAGAAGTTGTATCTTTGGGTTGATATATATTATTGACATAAATTATGATGACATGCATATCTCATCTACAAATTTAAGACAGATATAACGTGAATTTTATATTTAATGACCTTTAATAAAAATTTTGGTAATGAGATATGTTACCTTCATATTTAGAGATCTTGAAATCTAATAGTGCTATTACATCATTATCTTTGATCATGTCTTCAAGAATTGATCATTCGTTATTAATCATATCCCCAAATAAAGTCGCACGTAGGGTCATGACACTGTATAGGACAAAGAAAACAAGCAATTTTATACGTTTTGCTTACGCAGAGTCATGACATACTAATTTTTCTTGTATCTTCCATAAAGAATATTTTTTTAATTAGGACAAAGTCCATATGTTCTTCAAGGGGAACTCAGTCGGTGTTTCTTTGCTACATATACTTTATTTTAATATCAATTAAAGTGATTCATGGACGTTTCAATTTTGGGTTTATTTCCTTTATTTTTCCATTTGAAATTGAAACAACTTTATTCTTTTAAAGGATATCTCCGAACTTTTTTATAGTTACTCCATAGATAAATCTTTGTATTTTTTACCCTATAAATATTATTAACATAAGTGTAGGCGTTAAAAATTGCTTATCGATTCAACAAGACTCTCAGAACGGTGGGTTGACAACCGATGATCCATCCGACGGCTGACCCGAACGCCGCCGACGCGGATTACGCCGCGAAAACGATAAAGCGAGTCGACGAACCCATGAAGTGAGTCTACGAGCGCATGAAGCGCCGAACGACGCTGCCGTGGAGAAAACCCACGACGAAGCTCAACGAGGCGAAGTTGGCTAAACTCAAACGCCGACGAGACGGAATCAATCAGACTTAGTCCGTCGATGCAAACGAGCCGTTCGAGTTCTGGAAGTTGATCGGATACGGACTCAAACACAATGGCGACATCACCGGAGAAAAACCAAGCCCGGAAGACCGGGAAACGACGGAAAAAATGACTCGAACCGACGTAAACGGGACCTCGGCCAAATGACCGAGGTCGTCATGGCCGAAGCCACCTCTGCCAATGGTCGAGGTACTCTACAAGGGCCGAGGTGGCTCGCCACTACGTCGGAGCCACTCGCCAACTCGCCGGGCGGGTACCTCGCCAAGGCCGAGGGGCCGCCAGGCCGAGGTGGCTCGACATATAGTGGCCGAGCCACTGCCAACTGGCCGAGGTACCTCGGCCAAGGCCGAGGTGGCTCGCCAGCAGAGGTGGTTCCAAACATGGCCGAGCCTCCTCGCCAAGGCCGAGGTGGCTCGGCCAACATGGCCGAGCCTCCCGCCAAGTGAGTGGGTGGCTCTACCAATTGTCGAGCCACCCCCTTGAGATGTATAAATAGGGGGGGGTCTTGGTGGTTCGGGGTTGGATTTTTTTTGGATTTTGGCGGACTTCTGAAGAGCCCTCGCGAGATCTACGACGCACGGTTCAGAGCACCGGCGATCTCAAGTCCAGTCGACGTCAGATCTATAGGCGGAAGGTAAGCAAACTCGGGTCGAACTACAGATACCCTCTAGGTTAAGCTTCGTCTTAACCTCGGGGATAGCCGCGGATTTCTCCTTGTAGATCTCACCCGCTCCGGCCATCCTCTCCTTCGTGAGTGTGATCCCGCGAGCATCCTCTCCCGTGAGTGTGATCCTCAGCGCTTCGCTTCCTTCGTGAAACGAGCCCTCTACGCCTCAGTAGTTCCAACCTTACACCAGATCGAATTGCGCGATGGTCAACGGACGAACAAAAAGTCCCCTACGAGCAAAGAACCCACGCAAGCGAGGATCCGGAATAGAGATCCTCGTGTTTGTTCACAAAAGAAAGAAAGTTGTAATTTTCGTTTTCATTGTACGCCTAAAATAAAGGCATTTTCTTTGTTTGAAATTTTGTTGTAGGCCAACGAAGCTGTACACGACTTCAAACAAGCAATGAATAACAAACCAACTTTCCCGCGAACGTCGGGCGACCATTAGAGCCAACGGCCAAAGAAAGAAGCCGTCGTGTCGCAACCGCGGATCCCGATCCCGGTCATCGAGGAGGTCGAGTTCGAGTTCGACCAGAAGAAGTATGAAGAATACCTCTCCTCCTCGTCCAGATCCGGTTCCCCCCGCAAGTCCAAGATGGTCTCCGCCGCAAGGAAGACCCGATCGCCCTGATGCGGAGGCGAAAATCCACCACCACCGCCGCCAAGATCGCAGAACGGTGGTTCCCCGCCCTAACAACGGCCAAACCTTCGAACCCCTGTCTTCACGTGGGGTCGATTCCGCCAATGGCGCCGCGTGACTCTCCAAGAGAGCCCGCCGAGGCGACGCCGCCTCGGCGAAACAATTAGCCAGTAAAAGAATCAACGGATGGGGTCCGCATGAGGCGGATCTAAGATCCAAGTTGACTCGTGAGGTCGAAGTCCGAGATCGTAGCCGATTCCTACAGCCGGCGACAAGCGAATGGGTCCGAAGTCAAACGGAACCGTTCTACACTTCAGAGCGTGATCCGGCCGCACGCCTCGCGCAAGCACGGCTTTTGGTGCAACAAGCCCGAAGTTGAAGAAGGAGGCGCCAAGAAGTCGCCGACAATCAGCTAGCTTGAAGCCAAGTCCGCCGAAGCTTCAACCACGAACCCAAAGATCAAGCCTAGCTCGCAGCGAGCCAACTCGCCCCGCTCAAATCAAATTGTGAGCACCTCAACAAAGTGGCATTGACGCCGGTTACCTGTTCCGCACCCAAACTTCCCGGCTGGCCAACTCTCGCCACGCACCCAGGCTTGCCGCTAAGGATCGCTTAGGTCCGCTAAAGGAATCACGGTCACCTCGAGCACGAGTCGCACCCACAAAGACAAGAAGAAACCTCGCAGTGCCGCGACCGGCTTCAAATCAAGTCCGAGCCCGTCGAAGATTCACACTCGCTAAGGCGTACGTCGCGGCGAGTGACTTATGAAAGGCCTATTTGTTCTCAGAAGGAGACGCTCTCATCTGACGATGACAACGTTATACCTGAGAAGTCGTGCCAACACACGATAGGTTGCTCGTGATTCATACCGGAAGTTGTACTATCGTCGGTACAAGTAAATCCCGAAGAGGAACGCCTGAATCAAACATGCCTTGCTTGTGCTCGAACCGATCAAGGCATGTTATTGAAGTGCAACCGCTAGAACGACTCGAAAGGCGCCGGTCTTTGATAGGCTCTACGAGAATGCCCGAACCAAGTCAAGACGCTTCGCAAGAAGAGATGGGCCTGCATGCGATGAATTGCCGAAAGTGTTACCATCAATATGACCGCAGAGGGACATCGCCACGCCGCTCCTCGGCATCGCGAACGATGACTCGATTGCGGTCCCGACTGTTAGACGACCCAATTATCGCAAAATGCGAAGGGATTACCCGATGATGAAGTGTCGGATGTCGGGCCCGCAATGGCTTCCAATAATACAATTTCCAAGATAGGACAACCTCGAGGCGTTCATGATCAGGAACAAGTGTCCCGATGCTTGAAGAGGCCCTAACTAAGCAAAAAGACAACTTTAAGCTTGAATGGAACCGCCATGCAGCCAGATGAGAGCAATGCATGACCAACAGATCCAGCGATAATGAACCGCCAAGGCGAGCCAAGTCGTCGCAATAATGTCAATTTAATGATAGCGGCACGGACAGAAGGAGGCCTAACGTAGATGATCATGTCCGCCGGCAAAATGCTAGCGATAACACCGTAGTTCCTCCCCAAGTTTACCCGAACGGAGATGTAGGGAAAATGAGAAAATAAAGACCTCGAGCAAAATCAATACTTTGATTTCCGCCAAGAGGTAAAGAAGACGGTATACCATGTCCTTACCCAAGGGAGTGGGAATCAATCCGTATCAGACAAAGTTCACCTCATCAACTTTACGCCATTTGACGGAAAGGGATCACCCACTCAAAGACTTGATCTACTTCAAGTCTCATCTAGGCGTTATCTCGAACGAGCCCTTGATGGTTCGGTCATTCGTTGGCACCCCGTGGGCTGCCTTCGATTGGTACCGCCGTCTCAAACCAGGGAGCGTTAATAGCTGGGATGATATGGAGGCTATGTTTCTCACCAATTTCTTCGACGATGACACCGAGGTATCCATCGGGTCTTTGTTGGACGAGAAACAGAAAGACGGGGAAACAGTGGACAACTTTGTCAAGAGGTTCAGAAATAAGGCAATGAATTGCCGAGACCCGATAACGGAGAAGTTCATTCTCCAAACTTGTCATAGCAACCTGTCATTGGACGTGTTGGAAGCAATGGGAACTGCACCGTCCGAGACTTGGAAAGATTTAAGGATACGTGGAGAGCAAGCCGAGCGATTCCTGAGAAGGAAGAAAGCGGAGAGAGGTCAGCCTATGGTGGATGCCCACAAGCAGAACTTCGTCCCCCGTGGCAAAGGTAAAGCACCGGCAAAGTCTGTAGACGCTAATCAAACGTTCGAACTGCAACCACAACAGCAGCCGCAACAACGCACCACAAAGAATCACGCCTCAATGGCGCCAACAAGCTCAGAACCAGAAACCGTCCGGTTCGAGGTTTCCCAAGACTTACTCGTTCAAGGACGAGGAAGTTCCGGGCATCTTCAAATACCTTCTGGAAAATAACAAAATCCAGTTGCCCCCAATTGTAAACCAAGAGGAGGCAAACAAGGTTCTGAGATCTTAAATCGTGCTTACCGCGGGGCAGTACATCATCCTACAAAGTTCTGCTACCATCTCAAGGACAAGATTCAAGCCTTGATCGATGTTGGAGTCATTACTCCAAAACCCTCTAAAGATAAGAAGGTGGGAGCAAATGCAGTCTCTATAAGCTTCGGATCAGTTCCTTCGGATTGGTTCCAACCGACGCCAGTTGTGAAGGTAGGAATGAAGATGGTGAATGAAGATCCTCACGGGCAACGTAAGAAGGGGCTCGTACCGCACACGACGGCAAGCGGAGAAATCCTTTGGGTCCACCACGACTTCTTTGGAAGACGATCGGTGGACTACATCTTCGGCCATAAAGAAGTCCAAGGGAAAAGGCAAGCTATGCCATGCTGCTTCAGCAATTCCAGAGAAGAATGATGAAAAAGTAGCCACCTTCCAATTTCCTGAAGAGGAGACTGAAGTCTTCGCTACTAGGAGCGGACACGAATATAGCTACAAGTATCCGGAGGCTCCAAACCCAAATGCTAAGACACCGCCGAGCCGGGTGACCACGACTCCTCTCACTCGTCTGAGAGAAAGAACAACAGCAGCATACCGCTAAAGAAAAAGCAAATGAAGCAAAGGAGAAATGTACTCGTGATCCGTGAAGCTCAACTCCGGCGATCCGATTCAATCGCCTGACAGAGGGATAGACCGAACATCGGCTCTCCATACCGTTTGACGTCATGGCCCGGTGGCGAACATCCGGCGAATAACTCTCTACGAGTTGCTCCGATTGTCAAAGGAAACCCGGGAAGCTCTACAAGAAGCTCTGGCTGATTCTGAGGTGTTTCTCACTCAGATCAAGCCGATTCCGGAAGAATCTGCACAACAATGCAACTTGGCAACCAAGCACTTCCCCTGCATTACTTTTACAAAGGAGGATATGCAGACGAGAGATTCCAAGCACGATCGGCCGCTATACTTCACCGGGTATATTGGCTCTAGTGAAGTTAACCGGATCCAAGTCGATCCGGGTTCCGCTGTGAGCATTATGCCCCTGCGCCTCATGTATCACCTTGGAATCCCTGCCAGTAAGCTGGCATCAACAGGCACAATGATCTATGGGTTTAACACCGGGTCTCGGTCGCTTGGTAAAATCCGGATAAAGTGCCAAATGGGGGATTTAAAGTCCGAAGTCACCTGCTATGTGATTGACGCAGAGACTTCCTATAACTTATTGTTGGGTCGACCTTGGATCCACGGTAACGTTATAGTCCCATCTACTCTTCATCAGTGTCTCAAATATGTAGACACGAATAATGAGGTCAAGACGGTGGTCGTGGACAAACAACCGTTTAAGGGGATGGAGAATTATTTTACTGATTCTCTCCTCTACGGTAATGAGTCCGAAACTGAATCATCGGCCCAAGGCACGGACAGCGGTGAAGAAGCTGATACCGAAGCCGGGCTTGATTATAGTGGTGGTTTTGTTTTAAATGACATTGTACCCCTTGTAATCAATCTTGACGATGAAGAATCGTCAGATGAACATTGTAATTGGCAAATTGCCGATGAATCAATAAATGACGATTTAGAGTACCCTTTGTCTTTGAATGATGTAATGACAGGTTTATACAACAATCCGGAGTTGCACCTACCAACTCGGTCGTCTTGCTTTACACAAAAGCGGTTCGAGACTCCTTTGGGACTACATCTTCGCCATAAAGAAGTCCAAGGAAAAGGCAAGCTATGCCATGCTTTGGCCAATTCAGAGAAGAATGATGAAAAGTAGCCACCTTCCAATTTCTCAAGAGGAGATCAAGTCTTCGCTACTAGGAGCGGACACGAATATAGCTACAAGTATCCGGAGGCTCCAAACCCAAATGCTAAGACACCGCCGAGCCGGGTGACCACGACTCCTCTCACTCGTGCGAAGAAAGAACAGGCGGTACTAAAAAAAAGCGGTGAAGCAAAGGAGAAATGACCTCGATCCGTGAAGCTCAACTCCGGCAGTCTGATTCAATCGCCTGACAGAGGGATAGACCGGGAACATCGGGCTCTCCATACCGTTTCGACGTCATGGCCCAGCTGGCGAACATCCCGGCCAGAATAACTCTCTACGAGTTGCTCCGATTGTCAAAGGAAACCCGGGAAGCTCTACAAGAAGCTCTGGCTGATTCTGAGGTGTTTCTCACTCAGATCAAGCCGATTCCGGAAGAATCTACACAACAATGCAACTTGGCAACCAAGCACTTTCCCTGCATTACTTTTACAAAGGAGGATATGCAGACGAGAGATTCCAAGCACGATCGGCCGCTATACTTCACCGGGTATATTGGCTCTAGTGAAGTTAACCGGATCCAAGTCGATCCGGGTTCCGCTGTGAGCATTATGCCCCTGCGCCTCATGTATCACCTTGGAATCCCTGCCAGTAAGCTGGCATCAACAGGCACAATGATCTATGGGTTTAACACCAGCGGGTCTCGGCCGCTTGGTAAAATCCGGATAAAGTGCCAAATGGGGGATTTAAAGTCCGAAGTCACCTGCTATGTGATTGACGCAGAGACTTCCTATAACTTATTGTTGGGTCGACCTTGGATCCACGGTAACGTTATAGTCCCATCTACTCTTCATCAGTGTCTCAAATATGTAGACACGAATAATGAGGTCAAGACGGTGGTCGTGGACAAACAGCCGTTTAAGGGGGTGGTGAATTATTTTACTGATTCTCTCCTCTACGGTAATGAGTCCGAAACTGAATCATCGGCCCAAGGCACGGACAGCGGTGAAGAAGCTGATACCGAAGCCGGGCTTGATTATAGTGGTGGTTTTGTTTTAAATGACATTGTACCCCTTGTAATCAATCTTGACGATGAAGAATCGTCGGATGAACATTGTAATTGGCAAATTGCCGATGAATCAATAAATGACGATTTAGAGTACCCTTTGTCTTTGAATGATGTAATGGCAGGTTTATACAACAATCTGGAGTTGCACCTACCAACTCGGTCGTCTTGCTTTACACAAAAGCAGTTCCGAGACTCCTTTGGGACAACACTCGTCATCCCACGAAGATCGAGTATTGAAAAAGACTTGGTTTACGGAAGAGGAGATGCAGTTCCAACGCCGAATCATTTCTTAGAAGAAGATGAAGATGACAATGGTCCTATCCTCCACACATTCAGATATAGTCCAGAGACACTGGGTATCATGAAGAAGTGGGGGTACAACGTGACACAAGGAGAAGGTCTATGTTTTGGGCGAGGTCCTCGAGTCCCTCCTAAAGCGGCATATGTCCCAAGAGGGAAGCCAGATAACTACTATGCATTTAGAAGGGGATTGGGATACGAATCCTCCTCAGAAGATGAATGCTCGTGGTTGATTGATAATAATCCACCCGATGAGGGAGACGGACATTCGTCTGATTCTTCGGCTTGGGATTCTGACACCAGCCTCGGAGAAGCTTTCAAGGCTTTGATGTCAAATATGGCTTCAGTTGATCCTGCTACTATTGAGGATGATGAAGATATACCAACATGGGAAGACCCATGGATCCATCAACTCAAAGAGCAGTTCGGGGATAGATTCGAACAAAGAGAACCACCCACTAAGGACGAGATAGTCCAGGTTAATATGGGTGACGAAGAGCATCCTAAGCTCATAAACATCAGCAATACTCTTCCCTCGGAAGAGAAAGAAGAGTTGATCGCCCTAATCAGGGAGTATATCGATGTATTCGCTTGGAGTTATGAGGACATGCCAGGACTCGACCCTAATGTAGCGACACATCGCCTCAACATCAAGGTGGATGTCAAACCTGTCAAGCAACCGCAAAGACGGTTTCGTTCACAAATCTTGCAGGCAATCGTCGACGAAGTGAAGAAACTTATAGAATCGGGATTCATCGAGGAAATTCAACATCCGGATTGGGTGGCGAATATAGTCCCGGTCATGAAGAAGAATGGTTCGATCAGGATCTGTGTCGACTACAGAGATCTGAACGCTGCTTGCCCAAAAGACGACTTCCCTCTTCCAATCACCGATGTCATAGTCGACAATACGTGTGGATTTGAAAGAATGTCGTTCATGGATGGTTTCGGTATAATCAAATCAAGATGCACCCGATGGCGTAAACACCGGCGTTGAAGCGCCCATCGGTATATTTTGCTACGGTCATGCCATTCGGCTTAAAGAACGGAGCAACATACCGCCGAAAGCAATGACGGAGATTTTCCAAGATCATCTCCGAAAACGGTCGAATGCTACGTCGACGACTTAGTCGTAAAAAGCCGTGACAAAGGAGATCACATCAAAGATCTTAGAACGGTATTCGAGCTCATGCGGACTCATCAACTAAAGATGAACCCTGCCAAATCCTTCCTTGGGATGTCTAGTGGCAAGTTCCTTGGCTTCGTCGTCACCGACAAAGGAATCCATGTCGATCCTGATAAAGTAAAGGCGATTCAAGAGTTGCAACCTCCGAGAAATCTGAGAGAACTCAGGGGGTTACAAGGACGATTGGCGTACATCCGACGGTTCATATCGAACCTATCCGGGAAGTGCCAGCCGTTCTCCAAGTTGAACAAGAAGGGCGTGTCGTTTATTTGGGACGACGCCTGTCAGAAAGCGTTTGAAGAGATTAAATCGTATCTCGCTAAACCTCCTGTTCTTGTTGCACCGCAGTCGGGAAAACCGTTCCTGATCTACGTCAAGGCAACGGATCACTCGTTAAGCGCCTTACTCGCGCGGGGCGGCGGCGATGGTCCGCGAGCAGGCGATGTATTACGAGCGAACATTAGTGGTCTTTGAGTCTCGATATCCGAATGTCGAGAAGCAGTGCCTTGCATTAGTGTTCGCGATTCAGAAAATGCGACACTATTTAGTCGGACAGACGATTTATATTATCTCTAACGTAAATCCGGTCCGAATATTTATGACCCAGCCGGCTTCAATGAGTTGGCGTTTGGCGAAATGGGCCTTGCTCTTGTCCCAATACGACCTGCACTTCAAACAACAGAAATCAGTCAAAGGGCAAGCGATTTGCGATCTCTTGGCTGCCAACCCGACAACGGACGCAGTTGAGCTATATGATGATCTTCCGGATGAAGTCCAAGAAGTCAACACTACGTCGCACCAATAAATATGGCGATTGTACTTTGACGGAGCTTCTCGGGCCACTAATGTAGCAAGTACCCCCAGATGTTCTAAAATCTCCGCTGGAGTCGGAGTTGTCTTGATTTCCCCGGGGAATCATGTCATGCCCGTGCTTATTCACTCACGAACCTGTTCCAATAGCGTAGCGAATACAACGCTACTTATCGGACTTAGCTTCGCCAAAGAGCTGGGGGTCGAATATCTCGAAGCGTATGGAGATTCACAACTGATAGTTAAGCAGGTCCGTGGTGACTACGAAGTGAGGAACCCTGATCTGGTCCCCTATCATCAGGTAGCCGTTGAAATGGCGGACTCATTCGAAGAATTCTTCATCGAATATATCCACGCCTCCAAAGCGCTCGCGCGGTCTGCTGGCGGCGTTAGCTGTGTCGTTAGCACAACCTTCCGAGACCGAACAACTAGTTACGGTCAGGACTCACCAACTCTTCGTACCAATATATAAAGAGGTACAAGAAGATGAAGGGGTAATTACCAAAGAGGTACATGTAACCCAAACCAAATTGGAGCCCCGAGATTGGCGCTTTCCTATCATCGACTATGTCTTGCACGGTATTCTGCCGGAAGACGTGAAGGAGAGAGAGTCAATCCGGCGAAGAGCTCCCAGATTCTTTTACGACACAGAAACCCAGATGCTATATCGCCGGGGATACGATGGTCTTTTACTCCGATGCCTTTCAAACAAGGAGGCAGAAGAGGTCCTTCGGGAAGCACACGAGGGGGAATGTGGTGCACACCAGCCTGGTCCCAAACTCTACGATCGAATCAGGAGAATGGGCTACTTTTGGCCCACAATGATTAATGACGCAGTCGAGTACGCTCGGAAATGCCATGCGTGTCAAATTCACGCGAATTATATGCATCAGCCGCCAGAGCAGCTGCATCCTTCGGCCACATCCTGGCCATTCGAGACATGGGGAATGGACGTTGTAGGTCCCATTTTTCCTCCGTCAGTTAAAGGAGATCGGTTTATTCTAGCGATCACCGACTACTTCTCCAAGTGGGCTGAAGCAATCCCACTAAAAGAGGTCAAGGCGAGTACCGTCGTCAGATTCATCAAACACCATGTCATCTATCGACATGGTGTCCCCAGACGGATCGTGCATGACAACGGTCCCCAATTTATCAGCAATTCCTTCATCAGGTTTTGCGAAAAATTCAAGATACAAGATGTCTCGTCGACAGCCTATAATCCAGCAGCAAATGGATTAGCCGAGGCATTCAACAAGACAATCATCAAAATTTTGTCGAAGCTTGTGAAGAATAACAAGCGAGACTGGGATGATAAACTCGGAGAAGCACTCTGGGCATATCGCTGTGATGCGTCGCCAACAGGAGCTACCCCGTACTCTCTGGTTTACGGGTGTGAAGCAATTCTCCCGTTGGAAATCCAGATTCCGTCACTTCGGCGTCAGCTTACATGAGAGATGGCGACCAGAAGAACAACATCAAAAACGTCTCGAAGAGCTTGAGATGTTAGATGAGAAGCGCCTGGAGGCTCAACAATGCATTGAGTTCTATCAAGCTAGGATGTCGAGGGCTTTCAACAAGAAAGTTCGACAGAGAACCTTTAAGGAGGGAGATCTCGTCCTCGCTGCTAGACGGCGATAATTCTCAACTCCAAAAAAAGGTAAATTGAACCAAATGAGAATGACCGTTTATAATAGAACCGAACATTAGTCGCCGAAGTCTCGATATCCGAATGTCGAAGCGTTGCCTTGCATTAGTGTTCGCGATTAAAATGCGACACTATTTAGTCTGGACGATTTATATTATCTCTAACGTAAATCCGGTCCGAATATTTATGACCCAACGGCTTCAATGAGTTGGCGCTTGCGAAATGGGCCTTGCTCTTGTCCCAATACGACCTGCACTTCAAACAACAAATCACCAAAGGCAAGCGATTTTGCGATCTCTCGCCAACCCGACAACGGACGCAGTTGAGCTATATGATGATCTTCCTGATGAAGTCCAAGAAGTCAACACTACGCCGCACCAATAAATATGGCGATTGTACTTTGACTTCTCGGCCACTAATGTAGCAAGTACCCCGGATGTTCTAAAATCTCCACCGAGTCGGAGTTGTCTTGATTTCCGGGAATCATGTCATGCCCGTGCTTATTCACTCATCAACCTCGCTCCAATAACGAGCCAATACAACGCTACTTATCGGACTTAGCTTCGCCAAAGAGCCGGGGTCAATATCTCGGCGTATGGAGATTCACAACCGATAGTTAAGCGTGTCCGTGTACACGGTGAGGAACCCCGATCCGTCCCCTATCATCGTAGCCGTTGAAATGGCGGACTCATTCAAGAATTCTTCATCGAATATATCCCACGCCCAAAACGCCACGCAGATGCACCGGGCGGCGTTAGTCGTGTCGTTAGCACAACCTTAGAGACCGAACAACTAGTTACGGTCGACTCACCAACTCTTCGTACCAATATATAAAGAGGTACAAGAAGATGAAGGGGTAATTACCAAAGAGGTACATGTAACCCAAACCAAATTGGAGCCCCGAGATTGGCGCTTTCCTATCATCGACTATGTCTTGCACGGTATTCTGCCGGAAGACGTGAAGGAGAGAGAGTCAATCCGCCGAAGAGCTCCCAGATTCTTTTACGACCACGAAACCCGATGCTATATCACCGGGGATACGATGGTCTTTTACTCCGATGCCTTTCAAACAAGGAGGCAGAAGAGGTCCTTCGGGAAGCACACGAGGGGGAATGTGGTGCACACCAGCCTGGTCCCAAACTCTACGATCGAATCAGGAGAATGGGCTACTTTGGCCCACAATGATTAATGACGCAATGAGCACGCCGAAATGCCATGCGTGTCAAATTCACGCTAATTATATGCATCACCGCCAGAGTAGCGATCCTTCGCCACATCCCGCCATTCGAGACATGGGGAATGGACGTTGTAGGTCCCATTTTTCCTCCGTCGGCTAAAGGAGATCGGTTTATTCTAGCGATCACCGACTACTTCTCCAAGTGGTGAAGCAATCCCACTAAAAGAGGTCAAGGCAGTACCGCCGCCGATTCATCAAACACCATGTCATCTATCGACATGGTGTCCCCTGACGGATCGTGCATGACAACGGTCCCCAATTTATCGCAATTCCTTCATCGGGTTTTGCGAAAAATTCAAGATACAAGATGTCTCGCCGACGACCT
The DNA here is from genome assembly GCA_012295165.1 of Asparagus setaceus. Lineage (NCBI taxonomy): Eukaryota > Viridiplantae > Streptophyta > Magnoliopsida > Asparagales > Asparagaceae > Asparagus > Asparagus setaceus. Next base: position 22,650,197 of record CM022708.1, on the reverse strand, counting down.
ATAATCCACCGCAAATGGATTAGCCGAGGCATTCAACAAGACAATCATCAAAATTTTATCAAGCTTGTGAAGAATAACAAGCGAGACCGATGATAAACTCTGAGAAGCACTCGGGCATATCGCACAACGGATGCACGCCACCAGAGCTACCCGACTCTCTGGTTTACGGTGTGAAGCAATTCTCCGCTGGAAATCCGATTCGCACTTCGCCGCCTTGCAAATGAGATGACGACCAAGAACAACATCAAAAACGCCTCAAGAGCTTGAGATGTTAGATGAGAAGCTCGGAGGCTCAACAATGCATTGAGTTCTATCAAGCTAGGATGTCGAGGGCTTTCAACAAGAAAGTTCGACAGAGAACCTTTAAGGAGGGAGATCTCGTCCTCGCTGCTAGACGGCCGATAATTCTCAACTCCAAAAAAAAAGGTAAATTCGAACCCAAATGAGAATGACCGTTTATAATAGACACAGTCTATTCAAACGGTGCATATCGCCTTATCACACAGAATGGCGACCGGCAATTAATGCCGATAAATGGGAAGTTTCTGAAAAAGTATTATCCTTAGTACATTCAGGATAACCCATTTTGATGGGAAGTTCCTCAGAGAATATCTCACTCATATTCATGAGGATAACCCTAAATTATTGTGTTTTCCTCCAAAATTCTCTCACCGATCAAATTCATTGACGGTGGGCCCACTAAAAATCTCCCTGGTCCAACCACCAGCAAATTCCCCTCTCGATTCCTTCCACGAACGAGAGGTTCACTTTCAGATTCTGGTTAGCAATCCTACAAAAGCGAAAGCTATCCATACCCTTCCAAGATTCTCGGAGTGGAGACCCCACTCTTAGTTTCTCATCGGGAAATAGAATACATTCTTCCTTTCCCACCTTCACCTGGAGATAGGACATATCCTTCCTCTTCAGAAGCAAGAGATAGAATACATTCTTCCTCTCTTGTCTTAGATTCTCGGAGTGGAGATCCCACTCTTAGTTTCATCTTTCAAGATTCTCAAGATGGAGATCCCATTTTCAGTCTCTTTCACTGGAAACAGGACAAAAATCCTTCCTTTTCAGCACCCGGAGATAGGAGACAAGATCCTCCTTCCTCTCCATCAATAAGAGATAGGATACAAAACCTTCCTCTCTTATTTCAAATTCGTGAGCACCTGGAGATAGGACACCAAACCTTCCTCTCCACTGGCAAGAGATAGGATACGAAACCTTCCTCTCTTGTTCATCCCTTACTCGGAGATAGGAGACAAGATCCTCCTTCCTCTCCACCCTCGGGAAATAGAATACATTCTTCCTTTCCCACCTCAATCAACCTTAGGCCGGTTCAATCCTTCTCCGGTCAAAAGAAGGCGCCAAGATTCATCTTGGGGTATTTCATCCCGAAACCTAAGAAGGGATGAAGTCGACGCCTAACACGCGTCGCCGGTTTAGTCTTTCTCCGATTGAAGAAGACACCAGAGTTCGATTCTGGGGCATTTTATCCCGAAGCCTAAGAAGGGATGAAGCCAACGCCTCACACGCGTTGCCGGTTTAGTCTTTCTCCGATTGAAGAAGATACCAGAGTTCGATTCTGGGGCATTTTATCCCGAAGCCTAAGAAGGGATAAAGCCAACGCCACACGCTGCTGTCGGTTTAGTCTTTCTCCGATTGAAGAAGACACCGAGTTCGATTCGGGCATTTTATCCCGGCCTAAGAAGGATAAAGCCAACGCCTCACACGCTGTCGGGTAGTCTATTCCGTGATAAAGACGAAGCCTACGTATTCAACATCGTAGCATTAAGTCTAAGAGAGTTTCATTCTTTTAGCACAACGTTGTGTGTAGAATGGATTCAGATAATCTACATGCTAGCCCAACTCAAACGGTAGTTGGTAAAGGCTAATCAAATCCGTTGAGGGCTGGGGGTCGGCCAATAACCCTAAAGTCGACGCCTAACACGCGTCGCCGGTTTAGTCTTTATCCGATTGAAGAAGACACCAGAGTTCGATTCTGGGGTATTTCATCCCGAAGCCTAAGAAGGGATTAAGCCAACGCCACGCTGCTAAGGCGATCTCTTAAAAGAGCAATCGAGCCTATGTATTCAATATCATAGCAACAAGTCTAGAAGAGTTTCATTCTTCCAGCACAACGTCACGTGCGGAACGGATCCAGATAATCCGCACGCTAGCCCAACTCAAACGGTAGTTGGTAAAGGCTAATCAAATCCGTTGACGGCTGAGGGTTTGCCAAAAATCCTATAAGTATTATGGTTAATTATTTCTGACGAAATAAAAGAATCATAATAGAGCACAAAAGAGGACGGAAATATGTTTTATCGATAAAAGACTGAAGTTACACAAGTTTTCTAAACGGCAGATTTGTGACAGCAAATACTTTATTGAGAAAAGCTTGCCGGTTCTCCCGGCTCGGCCCCGAAGCCTCCTCGCCGCCATTAAGGGCCTCCGCAGCCTCCTTCTTGATATCAACCGGCTTACGCCCGAGTTCAAATTTCTCGGGCACGACCGCGAGAGTCTTTTCTTTGTTGGCCTTCGTCAGCTTCAAGACGATCAGGCCCTCCCTCGCCGCTTGGAATTCCTGTTCGAGCTCTACTATCCTCGCTTATCCAGCAGCGACACAAGACCAAAAATGTCTCACGGAAGATGAAGCTTCAATGACGCTAGCCTCCAAATGATGCGCTGGTCTGCCAGATTTGAACTTCGAGTCCAGTAATAACGCAAGCATCCTGTTAAGCTGTCAGGCGAGCCTCTGTCTCTATCTCTATATATGAGGGGAGCCCTGGCTACTTCAAAATCTTGTAGACTTTGGAGCTTAACCTCTAAATGGTCGAAATCATCAGCAATGGGACCTGGACAGACTCAATCTTCCAGATGTTCTTCCAGGCCGCTTAGCCCTACTCCAAATAGGATTACGAGTATAAACTAGTTCCTAACGAGAAGTTCCTGGAGAATATTACCATATTCTTAAGGATAACTCGATAACCCTCAATTTCCTCCCGCTGTGGGACCTCAAGGAGGGATAAAATTCTGACGAGGCTTATATCGACGCCGGACAACGCGCTCTACCTCGAAAGGACTCCTCCCACTGTATCAGTGCCGATTCATGCATCGCCGCCCGAGGGCCTACCAATCAACAATTGGGAAGAATACCTCCCACCGTGGATGAACACACTGCAACGAGAAGTAATGCAGTAGCGACGCCAACCAACGCGTCGTCGACGAAGGATTCACCGATCAACGGTTCGGATCCACTGAAGAATTCCCCGATCAACGGAGGAACCTCGATGGTCAATTGGACGACAATCCACCGACACGAGTCAACAACAAATGAACTCAATTAGCTACAGTTTGAAATTCCGACAACGGTCAAGCAATAAATGCAGCACCGCAACACCCCCAGGTATCCTACAAAGCACTGGAGAACCTGAGAGAATTGGAGGAATCAAATACTGGAGCCAACCTCAAAAGAAATTCATCTATCGACTTCTGGTCGAGATTTCGACAACGGTCAGACAAAAATGCGATGCCGTAATACCTTGACAATCCTACAAAGCGGAAAGGCTGAAGGGAATGGAGAGATCAAGCGCCGGGGTCATTCACAAGTCCTATCACGCCAATTAAAGAGTGAAGGGCTCATCATATCAAAGCATCGGACTCATCAAGAATCGAGGCGAGGCGCTTTGGAGAATATCTGTGGCGTTAAAATTGCTTATCGGTGCGAACAAGACTTCGTAAGCGGTGGGTTGACAACCGACGATCCATCACGGCGACCAGGCAACGTCGGCGTGATTCGCCGCATAAAGCGCATAAGCGGTCGGCGAACCCATGAAGTGAGTCGGCGTCACGAACCGTGAAACGGCGCGTCGTGGAAAACCCGACAGCGAAGCTCAACGAGGCGAGTTGGCTAAACTCAAACGTCGGCGAGGCGGAATCAAGCTATACTTAGTCCGTCGATGCAAGCGAGCCGTTCGAGTTCGGAAGTTGATCGGATCACGGACTCAAACACAACGGCGACATCACGGAGAAAAACCAAGCCGGAAGACCGGAAACGGCCGGCGACTTCGAACCGGCGTAAGCGGGACCTCGGCCAAATGGCCGAGGTGGCTCGGCCAACATGGCGGTACCTCGACCGTGGCAAGTACCTCGGCAAATGGTAGAGGTGGCTCGGCACCACTATGGCCGAACCACCTCACAACAACGAGTACCGGCAAACCGAGGTGGCTCGGCCAACATGGCCGAGCCTCCTCGGCAGTGGTAGAGGTGGCTCGACCAATTGGTGAAACCACCTGAGATGTATAAATGGGGGGTCTTGGTGGTTCGGGTTGGATTTTTGGATTTTGGCGGACTTCGAAGAGCCCTCATGAGATCTCACGCGGTTCCGAGCAGGCGACTCAAGTCCGGTCGGCGTCCGATCTATAGGCGGAAGGTAAGCAAACTCGGGTCGAACTCTGAGATACCCTCTAGGTTAAGCTTCGTCTTAACCTCGGGGATAGCTGTGATTTCTCCTTGTAGATCTCACCGCTCGGCGATCCTCTCCTTCGTGAGTGTGATCCCATGAGCGATCCTCTCCTTCGTGAGTGTGATCCTCAGCGCCGTTTCCTTCGTGAAGCGAGCCCCTCGTCTGTAGTTCGAACCCGGTTTACACGGGGATCGAATTGCGGTGGTCAGCGGACGAACAAAAGTCCGACACGGGCAAAGAACCCGCAGCGAGGATCGGAAAATAGAGATCCTCGTGTTTGTTCACAAAAGGAAGAAAGTTGTAATTTTCATTTTCATTTATGCGCCTAAAATAAAGGCATTTTCTTTGTTTGAAATTTTGTTGTAGGCCAGCGAAGGTACGAGTTCAAACAAGCAATGAATAACAAACAAACTTTCCCTTGAACAATAAGAAATTAATGTTTATAATTTATAGTCAATTAATGCAAGCTATTATATTATAGTCTTTTATCGGTTTATGTGTTTTAGTCTTCAATCAATTAATGATACTTATGTATTTTCTTTGCTCCAACTTGTTAGTAAAATTATATATAGTTACTTTAATTTATCTGATGATGTTAAGTTTTAATCTATAATATACTTTTAAAATTTTTACTCCTTAACTGGATGTCTTTAATCTATTATTATTGTTAGTTTTATCAGCATCAACTTAGACTACTTTTAGATTGAAAAGGATAGTAAATCATAAATTAGAAGTTAAATTTATATATCTTAAAGAAAGAATATCAAACAATTACTCTTTTTTTGCCAAATTTTGAAATTTTAATTTGTTTTTTTGTGATTTTCAACTTTTGAGGGTGTGTTTTGTAATTTTAAAACTTGGGAAGCAAATGAACTCAATTAGCTACGCTTGAAATTCGACAACGGTCAAGCAATAAATGCAAAGACGCAACACCCCCGTATCCTACAAAGCACCGAGAACCCAGAGAATTGGAGGAATCAAACATCGAGCCAACCTCAAAAGAAATTCATCTATCGACTTCGGTCGAGATTTCGACAACGGTCGACAAAAATGCAAGATTGTAATACCTTCCAATCCTACAAAGCACCGAAAGATCAAGGGAATGGAGAGATCAAACGGTCATTCACAAGTCCTATCACGCCAATTAAAGAGTGAAGGGTTTATCATCCAAAGCATCCCGCACTCATCAAGAATCGAGACCGAGACGCTTTGGAGGGTATCTGTAGGCTAAAAATTGCTTATCGCATCTCAACAAGACTCGTAAACGGTGGGTTGACAACCGACGATCCATCCGACGGCGCGACCCGTAACGCCGACGCGATTACGCCGCGAAAACGATAAAGCGAGTCACGAACCCATGAAGTGAGTCCGAGGCGCGACGAGCAATGAAACGACGCGCCGCGTGGAGAAAACCCGACGAACGGCTCAACGAAGTTGGCTAAACTCAAACGCCGACGCAGACGAATCAGTATTTAGTCCGTCGATGCAAACGAGCCGTTCGAGTTCTGGAAGTTGATCGGATACGGACTCAAACACAACGGCGACATCACCGGAGAAAAACCAAGCCCGGAAGACCGGGAAACGACGGAAAAACGACTGAACCGACGAACGGACCTCGGCCAAATGATCGAGGTGGCTCTACCAACATGGTCGAAGCTACTCTACAATTGGCAGGTACTCGGCCAAGTGGCCGAGGTGGCTCGGCCACTATGGCCGAGCCACCTCGCCAACTTGGCCGAGGTACCTCGGCCAAGGCCGAGGTGGCTCGGCCAACATGGCCGAGCCTCCTCGGCCAAGTGGCCGAGGTGGCTCGGCCAATTGGCCGAGCCACCCCTGAGATGTATAAATGGGGGTCTGGTGGTTCGGGTTGGATTTTTTGGATTTTGGCGGACTTCAAGAGCCCTCATGAGATCTACGACGACGGTTCCGGAGCACCGCGAGCTCAAGTCCAACGACGCCGATCTATAGGCGGAAGGTAAGCAAACTCGGTCGAACTACAGATACCCTCTAGGTTAAGCTTCGCCTTAACCTCGTGGATAGCCAGGATTTCTCCTTGTAGATCTCACCCGCTCGGCGATCCTCTCCTTCGTGAGTGTGATCCCCGCAGCGATCCTCTCCTTCGTGAGTGTGATCCTCAGCGCTTCGCTTCCTTCGCGGAAACGAGCCCTCTACGCCTCAGAGTTCCGCAACCCGGTTTACACGGGATCGAATTGCGCTGTGGTCAACGGACGAACAAAAAGTCCCCGGCACAGGCAAAGAACCCACGCAAGCGAGGATCCCGGAAAATAGAGATCCTCGTGTTTGTTCACAAAAGGAAGAAAGTTGTAATTTTCATTTTCATTGTACGCCTAAAATAAAGGCATTTTCTTTGTTTGAAATTTTGTTGTAGGCCAACGGTTGCATTAACGAAGTTCAAACAAGCAATGAATAACAAACAAACTTTCCCTTGAACAATAAGAAATTAATGTTTATAATTTATAGTCAATTAATGCAAGCTATTATATTATAGTCTTTTATCGGTTTATGTGTTTTAGTCTTCAATCAATTAATGATACTTATGTATTTTTGTTGCTCCAACTTGTTAGTAAAATTATATATAGTTACTTTAATTTATACATGATGTTAAGTTTTAATCTATAATATACTTTTAAAATTTTTACTCCTTAACTGGATGTCTTTAATCTATTATTATTGTTAGTTTTATCAAGATCAACTTAGACTACTTTTCGATTCGAAAAAGGATAGTAAATCATAAATTAGAAGTTAAATTTATATATCTTAAAGAAAGAATATCAAACAATTACTCTTTTTTTGCCAAATTTTGAAATTTTAGTCTGTTTTTTTGTGATTTTCAACTTTTGAGGGTGTGTTTTGTAATTTTAAAACTTGGGAAGCATTTTTTTAAAAATTTTAAAATTTAAGTTGGGTGCTTGTAATTTCTATATTTTATATGTTGGTGGTATGTTTTCAAATGTCAAGATATTTCTTAGAACTCAAATTTTGAGGGTGTTTTTACAATTATTGAAACTTTGGGTTGTTTTTACAAAATTTAAATTCAGATTTGATGTGGACTGGTTATATGTTTTAAAATTTTAGGTTTTTTTGTGATTTTTAACTTTTTAGGAGTTTTTGCAATATTTATAACTTTGAGGTTATCTTTTATAAATTTTAAATTTTCAGTGTTTTTTATAATTTGAACTTTTGAGGGTGCTTCTACAATTCTTAAAATGTTGAAGGTGTTATTTATAAATTTTAAATTCTTGAGGTTGTTGTTAATTTTAAGATTTCATGTTTGTTATTTTAAGTTTTGAAATGTCGAGGTGTTTTGTGTAATTTTAAACTTTTGAGAGTATCTTGCAATTTTTGAATTTTTTCTTTTTGTTTTGTAATACTTCATGTATTATAGTATGTTAGCTACATATGATTACTTTACCTTAACAAACTAATACCTTGTAGTTGTTTCATATATTTTATTAATCTTATTTTTAAATTGTTGAGCTATATGTAGTTCGCAGGTATTAGGATAGGATATAATTATGATAGATTAATATTTCATATATTTTATTAATCTTTTTTTTAAAATTGTTGAGCTATTGGTAGTTCACAGGGTATTAGGATATGATATAATTATGATTAGGATATAGATTAAGATTTAAATAAAATATTCAAAATAGTGAAGAGTAATATTGACCATGAAAAGATTTGCACTAACTCGTGCTTTTAAAGGAGTATGATATCTTTAGAGTTGGGGATATAGACTATATATGTACAACCGAGTAATGATAGCGACTGGATCTCTCTTGTAGAGTTCCATCTTTTTCTTCTCCCAAAAATAAAAAATAAAAAATAAAAAATAAAAAAAAGAAAAGTAAAGTAAAGTCAACCAACAAAACATTATTCTATAAGTTTTTCTAATGTTTGAGACTGAGAGTTCACTCTAGGAGGTTGGGACTTAAGAAAATGGAAATTTAAGCATCTTAAGAAAGTTTCCATAAAATCGAGGAAATAACTCTCTATAAATAAGGAGAAGAGCAATAATAATTTTTTAAACATATTTATCTCTTCTTGTCATTCCACTTTTCATACCAACCAAAAAGATATGAAATAATGTATGTCAAATTGGCTACCGTCTCATCTTTTATTTCTCACTTTTTGTGAAATAATATTTTCAAACAGAAAATAACGGGAAAATATTTTTGGAGCATTTTCTTTCAACTTTTTATTTTCCATTTATTTTCAGGCTGTCACGCCCTGTAAATTCAACCACAAACATGGACTTCAAGAAGAATTTCAAATATAAAGTGCAATTGCAAAAGCACTATCAGCCAAAAAGAATAAGTCTGATTTGCATTGTTGATTGCAACCACACACATAACTCTAATTAACTGTATTCACTCTGATTAACCATTGCAATTCGCTGCAGGTATATTAGGCATTACTATCTAGGGCAAACGAGGAAAACTAGTAAGTTTAATATAATTTAATTAATTTAGAGTTAAGTAGTAAATTTTAATTTTGAAGGACTTATTTAAGAGAACATATAGATTTGAGAGATTTATTTAAAAATATGAGATTGGGAGACTTAAATTAAGAATACTTATAGATTTAAGAGACTAATTAAAATATATGAGATTTGGGGCACTAATCTAAGTAGATTAGATCTCGTGGACCAATGTATATCTATCTATCTATATCTATGCTACATATAAAAGATGATTGCATTGTCAAAACTTTTGATTTCCATTTTTGCCCTTTTAAGTTTAATAATTCTCAAATATGTTATTAGTTATAATTAATCATTCACTAATTATATATAAGCTCTTATTAATTATGCATTTCCTCACTTTTCAAGACCTTTGGTCACACTATTATTTTCTTATTTAATTATGTTATTTAATAGAAAATTTGAAATTTATCCCTAATTTATCTTTACATAATATTTAAAATTCTAGAAAATTTAAAAATAATAAAAGTTCATTACGCTTATGCCTTATGCCTTAGATTTTCACCTCTTATGGAGGACTACTGTTACCTTTCATCTTATTAGTCTTTTAAAAGTATGATAATAATATGAAAATAATTTGTATTTATTGTAATTGTAATAGTATTAATAGTATAATGATTTTAATAGTATTTTTAAATTAATAAATTACACTGTAAGTTAATAATTATACAATTTAGTAAATTATTTGCTAATAGTGTAATAAACTAATTATGAAATTAAAATGTACTAATAGTATTATAATTATGCTATATATATTATTATGATATTTAAAAGAGAAGAAATAATTTAATATATTATAATTATTTTAATAAATTATGAATAAATTATAATAATTATTCAAACTATAATAATTAATCATGCGTTCTTTATCCACAGTTTTATCGTACAATTTATTAATTCAAATAAAATTATAATTGTTCAGAATTTATATTGCTATACAAGTCATTTCATTATTTTACAAATAACAAAAAAATTGAAAAACATAAAACAAAAGGTATGCTTTAGGTGCAAAGCACGTGCACTATACTAGTATATAGAAAAATCCTTTCATATGACCTTCTATCGTATTCTGTAACATAGAAATTTTTTAAGATACATACTTGTTCAAGTTATTGTGGATGCATTCTCCAACATTGGAGGACAATAAAAATAAGATGAGCAAAAAGGAAGATAGTTGGAGAAAAATAAGGAGAGCTGTAAACGGAGATAATCCAACGCGTCTCATTTGTGTTTCTATTTAAAATAGATTGGATTGAGTTTATAAAGGGTTGAATTTAATGGATTTTTTCTTTTCTAAATAAGTGATCGAAATAGGATTAAAGAGGTCATTTGGCCCCTAAAAATATTAAAAGTTTAGCAAAATTTAGGATATGGGCAAGTTTAAGGGATGAATGCATTTTTAAGGGCAAATTTAGAAATACAATGCAAAAGAATACCCATGAAATTTTATTTGTGGTTTTTTTGGGGTGTGGTTTGGTATATTGAAAAACCCCATATTTTTTACATTAATCCTCTGAGATGGGCTTAAAGGCCCATGAGAAAAGAGTAACTTGACTTGGTTTATGGGTTCAATTTTGGGCCCTCATTAGCAATAAAGAAATTTTACAAAAATAGAAAGGAAAAAGAAGCCTATGAATGAAATAATCATGTACTTATGCCTCTATAGGAAGGAATTATACTGGATCATTGCATGTAGACTTCAAATAATTTTGAATTAACAAATTTGGTTAAATACTTCTCACCAAATGCACAAAATTTGCAAGTTCATCCAACCATATCTAAATGAAATCTCTGTATATATGCTGGACTAAATGTATTGATAAAAATATCTGTTTTGTTACCCATTTACAGCTAATTAGAGAAGAAATAATTTAATATATTATAATTATTTTAATAAATTATGAATAAATTATAATAATTATTCAAACTATAATAATTAATCATGCGTTCTTTATCCACAGTTTTATCGCACAATTTATTAATTCAAATAAAATTATAATTGTTCAGAATTTATATTGCTATACAAGTCATTTCATTATTTTACAAATAACAAAAAAATTGAAAAACATAAAACAAAAGGTATGCTTTAGGTGCAAAGCACGTGCACTATACTAGTATATAGAAAAATCCTTTCATATGACCTTCTATCGTATTCTGTAACATAGAAATTTTTTAAGATACATACTTGTTCAAGTTATTGTGGATGCATTCTCCAACATTGGAGGACAATAAAAATAAGATGAGCAAAAAGGAAGATAGTTGGAGAAAAATAAGGAGAGCTGTAAACGGAGATAATCCAACGCGTCTCATTTGTGTTTCTATTTAAAATAGATTGGATTGAGTTTATAAAGGGTTGAATTTAATGGATTTTTTCTTTTCTAAATAAGTGATCGAAATAGGATTAAAGAGGTCATTTGGCCCCTAAAATATTAAAAGTTTAGCAAAATTTAGGATATGGGCAAGTTTAAGGGATGAATGCATTTTTAAGGGCAAATTTAGAAATACAATGCAAAAGAATACCCATGAAATTTATTTGTGGTTTTTGGGGTGTGGTTTGGTATATTGAAAAACCCCATATTTTTACATTAATCCTCTGAGATGGGCTTAAAGGCCCATGAGAAAAGAGTAACTTGACTTGGTTTATGGGTTCAATTTTGGGCCCTCATTAGCAATAAAGAAATTTTACAAAAATAGAAAGGAAAAAGAAGCCTATGAATGAAATAATCATGTACTTATGCCTCTATAGGAAGGAATTATACTGGATCATTGCATGTAGACTTCAAATAATTTTGAATTAACAAATTTGGTTAAATACTTCTCACCAAATGCACAAAATTTGCAAGTTCATCCAACCATATCTAAATGAAATCTCTGTATATATGCTGGACTAAATGTATTGATAAAAATATCTGTTTTGTTACCCATTTACAGCTAATTAGAGAATAAATTAACATTCGTTGAAAAAGATTTAGCTTTCAACCTATTTTGCCTATAAATAGGAGAGCAGACACCTTATAGACATAATTAGCATTACCCAAAAGTTACTATCTTACTGTTTTACTTTAGCCACATCTAAAATATTTGTAGCTTCAATTGTTTACCATGGAAATGGAAAGCATAGGAAAATCATTTAGGAAAATTTACTATGAGGACCAAGACCCGATCCCATTTACTTTCCGTGCTTAAAGCACGGAAATTGCTGCCTGACGGTGTCAGGATTATGTAAGTATTCCTTATACTTCTCCAGCACTTTGTTTTGTTTTTATTTTTTTATTTGTTAATGTCTTGTCTAATTATGCTCTCCAGCAAGTTTGAGGTTTGATGTTATTTTTTGGAGTTAAAAAAAAAATACGAAGATATTTATTTATTTTTTAAAGGTAAAGATAAAATAATGGTGCATTAATGAAATTTATTTGCAGGGACACCAATGGCGCCTAACATCTGTAGAGCACCTGAGGGCTAAAGGTGAGTTTATTATCATTAGCATATAATTTTCTATTAATAAATAAACTTAAGTATACAGCTACTCTTTTTGAACTGCTCCTTATGGCTATTATCATCTTCTAACACAAAAATCCAAGGGATATCTCGTTCTTTTACTATTACTTTTCATTTTTCACCTTAAAGATTAAAGTTAAACTCATTGAGAAATTGGTCAGTTTTTCAAATTATCATGGTTACTCAATCTGTAAAGAATATATGCATATAAATTATACTATATCATTGCGCATAGGCTTCAAATTAACAGTTTCAAAATGAAACTTAAGTCATGACTATCTCCAATAACTAAACTCATATATAGAAATGATGATTAATGGGTGAATCAATTTAGAACTCATCAAATTATTTAGTTAGAAACATGGTTAAATATAGAAGAGAAACGCTCGCTTCCTTTATTGATGTCATGTATTTTTCTAGGTGAAAGCAGATAACCGTGAATCACATAAGGACACTTGTATGGTGACTTGATGCGAGCAGAGTTCTTTCCCTGCTGAAGAAACCTCTTAGTTTTCAAATATCTCTCGGAGTTTTCTTAGCAGAAAGAAGCCCTAGAATTGGATGAAGATTGAGATACTCAGCAAAATCATGAATGAAGATGCATGAGATGACCGAATAGGGGAATTATTGAAGCAAATTAGATGAGAAATACAAGTATTTCTTTTTTTTTTGCATTTTTATATTTGTAGATGTAATATGTAAATGTGAAGTATATATGTTGTATCTGGAAACACGTTTGAGAAATAGATAAAGAAATCAAATTTTTTTCTTAACTTATATAATTTTCATGTGTATCTGATGCTTGAGTAATTAATTGCTACCATCCTGGTTCTCATATTTATTTTGATGCAACAAGTAAAACTAATATAAATGGGAGGAATAAAAATTGGCAATATTTTTGGGGTAAATTATCCTAAATCCCCAAGAACTTTCAACTGTTTGCAGTAAACCCCCAATATCATTCAAAATCGCGATAAACCCTCAATAACTTATGGAATTGCATAATACTCCAAATAAGATTTATTTAAGGATTAAGTATGGGGTATATTTCTGATCCCCAACCATAAGCATTAAAGGACGACTCCCAATAAGTTTTGGCAATTTTGCAGATAACCCCCATAAATTAGAACAAAAGAAAACATAAAAAGTCATTTTTAAAGTTATTGAGGGTTTAGTAATTTACCAAAAAGATTTGGGGGTAGCCTGCAAAAGTTATTGGGGGTTTACTGCAATTTTGGAAGTTATTGGTGGTTACTACAAAATGCTGAAATTTCTTGGGGGTTTAATGTAATTTACCACATATTTTTGGTGAGCTTTTGTATGCATCAGCCTATTTACTACAAAGCATCTTCCTTTTATTTTTTTATTTTCTTTTCTGTTGATTTGAAATCTAGCGTCTAGAGATTAATTAGCTGATATGCTCATGTTGTTTTGTTAATCATAAAACAACTAGGAAAGATAACTATCACGAGTACGAGATTGTTGCAAAAAAATAAATATGTTAACCAGCTAATCAATATTCTATATATAACTTTTTGTAAGGTTTGAGACCCGGGGCTCACGCTGAGAGGTTAAGACTTATAAAAAACGGATGATCAAGCATCTTAACAAAATTTCCATAAGAGAGGAGACAACTCCATGAATAAGAAGAACTAAAATTTAAAATTTCCATAAGAGAGGAGATAACTCTCCATGAATAAGAAGAACAAAAATAAAATTTATTATTTTAACGAGTACCTATGGACATTCTTTAGGAGATGCAAGAGAGATGGAGAGAAATGAATAGCATATTGGTCCTCCCTGATTTGCACTAATTTCTCTCATTGCCTCTCCTCTCTCTATTTCTCTCATTCCCTAATGACTAATGAGTGCCCACGGGCACCCATTAGAAAAAACCAAATTGTCTACTTACTCATCTTTTCACTTTAATTCTATAATGAAAGAATATTTTTTAGAAAATATTCATTTACCAACTTTTTGTTTGCACATTCTTATATATTCAATATGGTGCAATTTGTTTAATTAGATTCTCGCAGATTCTTGCAAGAATCCCATCAGAATAAAGGGCCTATTGCATTTCTTAATTTTTTTATTGAAAATTAAACTTGTTTCAAAGTGCTTTTACTGCTTGACATTGAAGTGGTTTGGAAACTAAACTGGAAGTTTGAAAGTCTTATTGGAACTAGTTCTGTGAAAAATTACTTTGGGAAATTAGAAGAAACTTTTCGACTGATTTAACTACAAAATTCTATTTGCTAGAGTTTAAGTTACTATTATTGTAGAGATAGAGGCAGTCTGATGGCACAGGTTAGCAAACATTTTTTCCTTTGCTAACGCGTACCTCCGCCAAGTTTTCGATGGGCAAAAAGAAGAGGAATCTAGGGAAGAAGATCTTTTCAATTGCTCTTCGGAGCTTGACGCTGGGTGTCTCTCTCTAGGTGGTCAATTTGACCCAGTTTTGATCACAGATGGTAGCTCTCCGAGCTCTCTACTTATAGAGAATACTAGCCTTGCTGGAGCATGGAAAAGGGTTCTGATGGCTGATGTTTTAGCTAAATTATCTCCGATTGAAGATTCCCAGGTGAGGGTAAGCTCAATTTGGCTATCATATTGTTTGTCATCTAAGTAAGTCCCCTCCCTCTAATATTGATACTTGCTCTTGTTAGAAGTAGAGCAAATCAAGAGAAAGGAGCAATTGTATTCATTGATATTGAGGTCTATTTATACAACGTGAGTAGCATTGCTTCTAGTACTCTACCCGATGTGGGACTAAACAAAGAGGTCAAATATGCTATATTTAACACCCCCGGTCAAACTCACGGTCGGTAAAGAACCGAGAGTTTGGATAAGATAAGCCAAATTTGCATAGATGATAATTGGCGTGACTTGGCAAGAATTGGTTGAATTGAAGCACGTCGGTGACGAGAATTGCAGGAGGCGAGATCATGTTATTGGTGATCGACAGTCATATACCGTGGTTGCGAGAGGGCGGACCTGTAGTCGCAAGAGAAGATACGGTGACTGGATCTTGCAAGCGGCGATGTATGATGTTGCAGTAGTGATCGGCGGTCATGCACGGTGGTCGCGAGAGGGCCGACCTGTGGTCGCGAGAGGAGGTGTGGTGACAGGATCTTGCAATCATCGGTGATCGAGAAACGCTTGGTAGGAGAGAGCTTGGCCAGAGGCTAGCCAAGGAGGGAGAAATCTCGCTAAGGCAATTTGTCAAACACCTTGTGTGCATGCGATGAGACCGATGAGGGAGACCTAATTGATTAGGCGCAAGATCTATGAAGATCTAGTTATTAAGCCAAATGATTGGCGCAAGATCTGTGAAGATCTGAGATCTATGAAGTCTTGTTATGCGCAGCGAAAATTTTGACAGCACCTCTGGTGCACAACAAGAGAGTAAGATCACAACTAAATCCCCGTTTCACTAGGAAAATAAGAATTAACAGTGATATATCTCAGCAAAGTGGGATATACACTCTTCCTCTCATCAGTTCTAGGACTGACCTGTCGAGGGCGGTGTCGAGGCCAGTGTTGAGGCCAATGCGTGGAGGCCGCCAAGGGGAAGCGCATAGTACGGGCATAACCCCCTCGGCGGCCCCGAAATCGAGAAGGAAGAAAGTGGTTTCTCTAGGATTGAGAACCTGGCTCTGATACCATGTTAGAAGTAGAGCAAATCAAGAGAAAGGAGCAATTGCATTCATTGATATTGAGGTCTATTTATACAATGTGAGTAGCATTGCTTCTAGTACTCTACCCGATGTGGGACTAAACAAAGAGATCAAATATGCTATATTTAACAGCTCTGGGGTTTCTTGGGCAGATGAAATTGATATTGAGTGTGAAATTTATGAGGAAATTGATGAAGAGATTACTATAGATGTAATACCTATAAAATCTCCGCAATCTATTATTAATTTGCAATAATCTTTTGATCCTTTACAACGATCAAATGAGAATGGTGACAAATCCGACATGTTAGAGGGTGAAAATGTCATAGCAAAATCTACAAATTTGGAGAGCAATAAAGATAAAACGATTGATATTAATAAGGTTCAAGCTAATAAATCATGGGTTGGTCTCTTCTCAGATAATAGAAAACAAGGAAACGCGTTGAATCTTAATTTTGTTCCTCTAGCTTGTTCAAATATGGCCTGTTTCGATACTGATGAATGGCATGAGGGTGAAAATATTTGGCAACATTCTCTAATTGGCCATGTTATTGACTTGAATGTTAGATTCAAATCCATGGAAACATATATTAATTCAAAAGTTGTAGCATTACATAGCTGTTCCATCCATCAGCCTCGTAAAACCTAGATTGTTCTTATTTAAATTTGAAAATGATGCAAACATGAGGGATTATATTAGAGGCTGGACCTTGGTTTTTTGGTTCAAAACCTCTTGTTTTGAAACCCTAGTCAATTGACAAAGATGAAGATAAGTTTAAAGACAATGTGTACCCGATGTGGATTCAACTACCGGGACTTAGACTGAACTTATGGAGTGCTAATGGTATAAAGTTGCTAGTCTTATTAGGCGCCCTATCACTACTGATAAGCTTACTGCTCAAAGACAAAGGCTTGCCTATGCTAGAGTGCTTGTTGAGATCAAAATAACCTCCATTCCAACTTTACCAAACTCTATAAACATATAAAGCCCCGATGGTCAAGTTTTCTCTCAAAGGGTAGTTTATGAATTAAAGTCAAAGCTATGCACTTCCTGCAGAGTGCTGGGTCATGATTCTATCCATTGCAGGATCATTAGGTTAAGAAATGGGTCATGATTGCCCAATTATCTATCTTAACAAAATCCTATTTTTCTCTCTCAAAAGGATATTATTATACTTTTATGAGCTCATCACCTCATGCACACCCCCTTCTCATCTCCGCAATCAAACAAGGAAAAAAAATTATGTACCTTCTCTCACTCTCCCTCCAACCAAACAAGAAGCACAAAATGTATGTTCTTCATTGCATATACACTAGATTAGATGTATCTCTAGAAACTTTGGACAATTATCGAATAATCCCCCATGACTTCAAAAATATCAGAAAAGGCCCGTTAAGTATAAAGATTATTAGAAAACTCCCTCTTAAATATAGGGATCATTAGAAAATCCTCCTTTTAACTTTTAAATTTTATCAGAAAGTCCCTTTTAACTTCGAGATTTTATCAAAAATCCGCCTTTAACTTTAATATTTTATTAGAAAATCCTCTTAATAAAATCTCAGCGTCTTTTGCCTGCTAAAAGGGGTTTTCTAATATCCCCTATACTTGAAGGAGAGTTTTTCTGATATTTTCAAAGTTAATAGGGGTTATCTGATAATCATCCAAAGTTAAGGGGGTTTTATAATATTAAGCCTATAAATATCCTTCTTAAAGACTTGAGGTACGGTAATGTAGGGTGCTAGACGCATCCCAATAGAAGGCAATTTACATATGTGCCCAACTTATAAACCACTTCCACCAACTTTCAAAACAACTCTTCAAGACCGAATGACTTCATGAACTGTAATAGAATAATATAATAATAAAAAGAGGCATAATATTAATGTGTTTTGCCTATAAACCCAAAATCTACACTTATTTAGTTTTAAACAAGCAAAATTGATCGGCGCGTTGCCGCGGCATTTGTGTGATGAAATGAAAAAATAATAGTTAAATACTTTGCTTAGAAAATTCTTTCTTAATTTGTGGATAAAAATATTTTTAGGATTTGCATTATAGGTTAATTAGTGTGAACGGGCAAAAAAAAAAATGGTTTAAGCATTTGGTTTAAAAAATTAGCTTGTCAACAAAAATATTTTCTCGGTTTTGTATCATAGATAAAGTAGTCCATGAAATTTTTAAAAATAATGATTTAAGCGTTAGGATAATTCTAATGCCTTTGGTAGTTGTATTATAGAAAAGCAAAAAAATAATATTTTAAGCATATTAGTGTGAATAAAGCCAAAAAGCTCATTTTATTTGGAAAAGTACTTGTATGATACTAATGACTTGGTAGTCATTACGCACACAAATTAGTATGGAGAAAAGAAATAAAATAAAATAAAATAAAGGCTCTTTTGTTTTAGAAAGAAATGTTTTTGAAAATTAGTCCTCACAACTTCCATAATTCCATATTAGTCCCTCAAATCTCAATAATTTCTTATTAGTCTCTCAAATTCTAAGGAATTTGGTAACCTAGTGTCAAATAAACTTGTGGATATCAATGGTTTAAAGCATTGTAAACTTTAGAGTGCCAAATTGCAAACAACTCTTTAAAAATATTAGATGATGGTATTTTGGACATTGAGGGGTAAAATTGTAATAAGACAAGGATTTGATGGAGTAATGAGCAATTATATAGATTGAGATACTAATGTGAAATTATTGAAGATTTGAGGGACCACTATCTAAACAACGCCATGTAAAAATACCCTCTAAAATGCTATATTACAAATAACTCTTTAAAAAAATATTAGATGAGGGTATTTTCGTCATTGAGGTACCAAATTACAGGGACCTTAGAATTTGAGGGACTAACGAACAATTGTTGAGAGTTGAAGGGCTAATATGCAATTATTGAGAATTTGTAGGACTATTGGCAATTATTGAGATTTGAGGGGCTAATATCCAATTTATATATATTAAATAAATATACTGTAGCTTGAAAAGATGTTTACTACAGTACAACTCCTAATAACTTTAGTAAGTATATAAATTCACCTTTCTTCGCTTATAAACCCAAACTTTTAACCCCCTCCCCATTTATTTTTGAATTTGCCTAGTCCAAAATCACTGTTATATCCAACTACTTCAACTAACAATTTGCTTTATGTTTTTAAACATGTTTAATAAGTAGTTCAGGTATACGTGGTATTTTTTAAAGTAAATATTAGACTATTTTATTTATTCTTTTCACACTAATGTCACATCATCATAATTGTAAATGATTTTTTACCTATATATCAAAATATTTACCCCATTTATTTCTAAACTACACAATTCTAAAAAACAATTTGCCTATAAACCCAAAGTTTTACCTTCGTTTATTTTAAAACTCATCCACTTTGAGAAAACACTCGTGGATCTAAGACCTTTTGTATTTCAACACTTTGGTGTACGATGTAAGTTGCTATATTATCTTGTAACTTTCTATACTTTTCTCTAAGTTACTATGTATGTGATGTGTATTTTGAATAAAATAATTAAACCATTTCTTTCAGTTTTTCCTCATACTAATGTTGTAGCATTCGTTGGTGGATTTTTCACCAATAAAACTTAAGTTATATCCCAATTTAATTTATAATCATCTCCCCAAAAATAGTTTTTTATCTATAAATCTAAATATTTACACTCATTTACTTTTAAACCCACCCACTTCCAAAATCACCCCTAGACACTAAATACTCAATCGAAGTATTTTTAACTCATTTTGTATTTCAATTACATGATACATGGTGTTAATTGCTATATTTTATTATTTTTTTTTTGCTATAGTTTTTTCTATGTGATTAGATATAGACGTTATATTTTTAAACCAAATGCTTAAATAAAAAAATTTCTTCTTTTTTTTCATGCAAAAGCCGCAGCAATATTGCACAGCTCACTCAATTTTGCTCGTTATTCCTAAAATTGAGGTAGCTATCAGTGACCCATTCCCTTTAATGAATAGACTCATGGAGAAAGAACAACTTAACGCTGTTTATGGCCCAAATCCAAAATAAGAAGAGCCTAATTTGCAATATACAGAAAATTTACCTCCGAAAAGAAACAAAAAAAAAAAATAATAATAAAAAGATCACTGAATCATATTATCATGAATGTGCCAAATGAAGAAATTAAGCAATTATGTTGGATCATTACATTTAGACTTGAAATAGATTTAAACTAACCAATTTGAATGAATACTTATGTCCAAATGCACAAAAGTATTACAGTTCCATCCGATTATCTAAAACAATATCTGTGTATATAGACTGAATTAGATGTATCTTTAAGTTCTTTGTATTATGAGTCATATCCAGCTAATTTGTGAATCAGTTTAGCATGTATTTGAAAAGATTTTAGCTTGCAACCATGTGTCTATAAATAGGACATCAACACATTGTGGGGATGAGGAGATCAGAAAATTGAAAGGTTATTAGATTTTTGTGTTCCTATAGCCACATCAAAAAAAATTTGTAGTTTTAATTAATTTGTTCACCATGGAAACAGGAAGCTTAGGAAAATTATTTAGGAAAATTCACTGCAAGGACCAAGATCCGATCCCAGTAAATTTACGTCAAGGAAGCATGGCGAATGATACCAGATGGCGTTGCTTCTGGTAAGTTTTCTGTATGATTATCATACAAAACTTTTTTGCATTGTAAACTGAATCTTGTAGGAGAGAGAGCTTAATTAAAGTGAAGGATGTCTAATGTCTCTATTAGGAAAAATTCTTAGATGCTCTAGGAACGATCCTTTCTTTCTGATTGATGGTATCTAGAGGGAACAGTTCATAGCAATAAATATGCATCTAAAGGATGTCAACTATCAACCCTTGGATTTATACATGAATCCTGAAATTCAATGATCCAAGGACTCACAAAAGTTATTGTGGATGAGATTTATGATTTTATAGTAAGTATTCTATGGTAAAAGGAAAATAACACATGAAACATATAAATGACATCATTTTTTTTCCTTGTAGAAAACAATTTATTTTTTTGTGAGATGGAAGAAGGCTGCATTACTCAACACAGCCTTGCTCAAGTACTACAACAGAGCAGAAAAGGTCAAAATCAGATTAAAGAGGAATATCGAGCTTATCATGATGCAATGGCAAATGTTTGAAAAATAGGTGGTAGGAGATATAATCGAAGTCCAAGATCAGAGCGATGGTTGATGAAACTATGCAAAATCATGGATAAAGACGCATGAGAAGCCTCAATAAAGGGATTATTGGAGAAAATTAGTTGGTAATTCTTTGTATTTTATATACTTGCATATGCAATATGTAAATGTGCATATGTTGTATTAGGAAACACACTCGAGAAACAGATAAAGAAATCAAAATATATCCATAACTTACAGAAGTTCAAGTGTATCCAATGCTTGACTAAGTTGCTAGCCTGTTAATCTTTCTTATATATTATGATGCGACAACTAAACTAATATTATTGGAGGAGAAATTCTCGAATGAATTTTGTGCGCTTTTGTATGCATATCCTCCTATTTTCTTATTTTCTGAGTTGGAATTTCTCATTGGCGCTCATAAAATTACTCATATTGTTCTCTTTAAAGATAACATTTCCTTAAATAAAGTTGCTTAGAATTATCTTTTCTTTTCGGGGATAAAGTAGTTGATATGATTCATTTGTTTCCCAATTATAATGGAAAGGGTATTAAGGCTTAATATCAGAAAACCCCATTTATCTTTGGACAATTATCAGATAACCTCCTTAACTTTTAAAATATCAGAAAACTCTCCTTAAGTTTAGGGGTTATCAGAAATACCCCTTTAACTTTATGTATTTGTCAAAAAAAAACCCCAAACAACATTAATCGTAATTTTTCATATGGATGGGTAAAGTTACGCAAGAGGATGTTTTTTTCAATGAAAATTGTGATTCACACTTTTGTGGGGGTTTCTGTTAAAATCTTAAAGTTAAAGGATGTTTTCTGATGATCGTAAACTTAAGGAGGATTTTCTAATATTTTGAAAATGATGGGAGGTTATCTGATAATCATCCAATTTTTTTGAGGGTGTGTGAGGCGGTTTTTTTTTTTTGGGTTGGTGTGGGGGGGGGGGAGTTGGGGGATGTTTCTCATATAAAGCCTAAAGAGAATAACTTGCAGTGATATATGATTAGTGCAAATAGATAAGCATGTTAACCAACAAAGGATCATTCTATAATTTTTTTTTTATGTTTGAGACATGGACTCACGCTGAGAGAGCTTAACTGAGACTAAGAAAATGAAAAATTAAGCTTAAAAGTTCTCACAATGGAGGGAATAACTCTCTATGAATAAGGAGAAGAACAAAAATAATGCTTTTATTATCTGTCGTTGTCAATCCACAAATTTCATAGGGGAAAAAAAAAGTTTTGAGGTTTTTGTAATTTTTAGTACTTAAAAGTTTCCCTTGTTAGAATCTTTTTGTACTCTGCTCTTGTCTTTCTCATAATACTAGTGTTTTAGCCCGTGCTAAGAACGGTCTTACCGCAATTTATCTATATTTTATCGCGTTTCAATCACTCTCATCCAAATATAATTTTTAATATTTAATGACTCACCCCTTGAAACACGTAAATCCCACTCTCACACACCCGATGAGGTTAGATAATGTGTATCCACCGAAATAACGATATTAAACAACTTATATAAAAGCTATAACTAAAATTAAGATCATTTAAACTAATTTTTCATATGGATGGGTAAAGTTACAAGAGGATGTTTTTTCAATGAAAATTGTGATTCACACTTTTGTGGGGGTTTCGTTAAAATCTTAAAGTTAAAGGATGTTTTCTGATGATCGTAAACTTAAGGAGGATTTTCTAATATTTTGAAAATGATGGGAGGTTATCTGATAATCATCCAATTTTTTGAGGGTGTGTGAGGCGGTTTTTTTTTTGGGTTGGTGTGGGGGTGGGGGAGTTGGGGATGTTTCTCATATAAAGCCTAAAGAGAATAACTTGCAGTGATATATGATTAGTGCAAATAGATAAGCATGTTAACCAACAAAGGATCATTCTATAATTTTTTTTATGTTTGAGACATGGACTCACGCTGAGAGAGCTTAACTGAGACTAAGAAAATGAAAAATTAAGCTTAAAAGTTCTCACAATGGAGGGAATAACTCTCTATGAATAAGGAGAAGAACAAAAATAATGCTTTTATTATCTGTCGTTGTCAATCCACAAATTTCATAGGGAAAAAAAGTTTTGAGGTTTTGTAATTTTAGTACTTAAAAGTTTCCCTTGTTAGAATCTTTTTGTACTCTGCTCTTGTCTTTCTCATAATACTAGTGTTTTAGCCCGTGCTAAGAACGGTCTTACCGCAATTTATCTATATTTTATCGCGTTTCAATCACTCTCATCCAAATATAATTTTTAATATTTAATGACTCACCCCCTTCGAAACACGTAAATCCCACTCTCACACACCCCCAATGAGGTTAGATAATGTGTATCCGCCTGGAAATAACGATATTAAACAACTTATATAAAAGCTATAACTAAAATTAAGATCATTTAAACTAAATTTTCATAATAAATGAATAAAATGAAGATCATTAAAATATCCTAAATGAAACTTGAATAAAATTAAAATATAAGATAGTTTAATATTAAAAAATATTATTCGCAAATGATGCGTCACCAAAAAAAAGTTCTCAATCAATCAAACAGTCATAAGATGTAATAAGCAAAATATAAAGAATAATTTGACGAAAATCACCGCCTAACACAAATGTCAAACCTCCAAATGGTTTTTCTGATGTAGAAGGATCAGATATACTTAATATATCCCTTAATGTTCTATCTACAGCCTCAAAATTCATACGATCTTGCATTGGTGCTTCATCCCATGGTTGATTACGACAATAAGATTCACACTCTCCACTCCAATCGAGTGACCTGTATCATCAAAACTCACTCATAACCCACCAACCAAAACCTAATCTAACCTACTTTCATTATAAATCTAATCTAATCTACTTTGTTTTTTTCACAAAAAACAAAAAGATGAGATTTATGAAATCCCAACCAATTTTTCTTTCAAAAATCAACACATTGTTGATTACGACAATAAGATTCACACTCTCCACTCCAATAGAGTGACCTGAATCATCAAAACTCACTCATAACCCACCAATCAAACAAAAAATAGACCACAATTTTATCATACTGAGTTCACCCCACTTGAACAAAAAAACTAGAAATAAGCGACTTAGTACTTTTAACCAAAGAAATAGATCTTATTGGCCACGAATTTAAAGCGGATTTTTAAAACTTGACACCATAGCGTGAGTCTAGATTTCGGCTCATAAATAGCGCTCAACCTGCCGGGGGTATGTCAGTATATAAAAATATAACTATCAACTCTCATCACAATTTTAGAGTTTTGATGTAATAGTTAGAGGGACTTACTTCAACAACAGTAGCTTAAACTTCAACATCATCACATAATCTAATCTACTTTGATAATAAATTAATCACATTATCATCACCGACATCTTGCAAAAATAGTGTTCAATAGTATCCTGAAAGCGCCATGGCCAATGTTCAACATAATCACCTAATCTAACCTACTTTCATTATAAATCTAATCTAATCTACTTTGTTTTTTTCACAAAAAACAAAAAGATGAGATTTATGAAATCCCAACCAATTTTTCTTTCAAAAATCAACACATTGTTGATTACGACAATAAGATTCACACTCTCCACTCCAATAGAGTGACCTGAATCATCAAAACTCACTCATAACCCACCAATCAAACAAAAAATAGACCACAATTTTATCATACTGAGTTCACCCCACTTGAACAAAAAACTAGAAATAAGCGACTTAGTACTTTTAACCAAAGAAATAGATCTTATTGGCCACTTAATTTAAAGCGGATTTTAAAACTTGACACCATAGCGAGTCTAGATTTCGCTCATAAATAGCTCAACCTGCCGGTGTATGTCAAGATATAAAAATATAACTATCAACTCTCATCACAATTTTAGAGTTTTGATGTAATAGTTAGAGGACTTACTTCAACAACAGTAGCTTAAACTTCAACATCATCACATAATCTAATCTACTTTGATAATAAATTAATCACATTATCATCACCGACATCTTGCAAAAATAGTGTTCAATAGTATCCTGAAAGCGCCATGGCCAATGTTCAACATAATCACCTAATCTAACCTACTTTCATTATAAATCTAATCTAATCTACTTTGTTTTTCACAAAAACAAAAAGATGAGATTTATGAAATCCCAACCAATTTTTCTTTCAAAATCAACACATTGTTGATTACGACAATAAGATTCACACTCTCCACTCCAATAGAGTGACCTGAATCATCAAAACTCACTCATAACCCACCAATCAAACAAAAATAGACCACAATTTTATCATACTGAGTTCACCCCACTTGAACAAAAAACTAGAAATAAGCGACTTAGTACTTTTAACCATAGAAATGGATCTCATTGGCCACGAAGTTAAAGCGGATTTTAAAACTTGACACCATAGCGAGTCTAGATTTCGCTCATAAATAGCTCAACCTGCCGGTGTATGTCAAGATATAAAAATATAACTATCAACTCTCATCACAATTTTAGAGTTTTGATGTAATAGTTAGAGGACTTACTTCAACAACAGAGCTTAAACTTCAACATCATCACCTAATCTAATCTACTTTGGTTATAAATTAATCACATTATCATCACCGACATCTTGCAAAAATAGTGTTCAATAGTATCCTGAAAGCCATGGCCAATGTTCAACATAATCACCTAATCTAACCTACTTTCATTATAAATCTAATCTAATCTACTTTGTTTTTCACAAAAACAAAAAGATGAGATTTATGAAATCCCAACCAATTTTTCTTTCAAAAATCAACACATTGTTGATTACGACAATAAGATTCACACTCTCCACTCCAATAGAGTGACCTGAATCATCAAAACTCACTCATAACCCACCAATCAAACAAAAAATAGACCACAATTTTATCATACTGAGTTCACCCCACTTGAACAAAAAAACTAGAAATAAGCGACTTAGTACTTTTAACCAAAGAAATAGATCTTATTGGCCACGAATTTAAAGCGGATTTTTAAAACTTGACACCATAGCGTGAGTCTAGATTTCGGCTCATAAATAGCGCTCAACCTGCCGGTGTATGTCAGTATATAAAAATATAACTATCAACTCTCATCACAATTTTAGAGTTTTGATGTAATAGTTAGAGGGACTTACTTCAACAACAGTAGCTTAAACTTCAACATCATCACCTAATCTAATCTACTTTGGTTATAAATTAATCACATTATCATCACCGACATCTTGCAAAAATAGTGTTCAATAGTATCCTGAAAGCGCCATGGCCAATGTTCAACATAATCACCTAATCTAACCTACTTTCATTATAAATCTAATCTAATCTACTTTGTTTTTCACAAAAACAAAAAGATGATTTATGAAATCCCAACCAATTTTTCTTTCAAAATCAACACATTGTTGATTACGACAATAAGATTCACACTCTCCACTCCAATAGAGTGACCTGAATCATCAAAACTCACTCATAACCCACCAATCAAACAAAAAATAGACCACAATTTTATCATACTGAGTTCACCCCACTTGAACAAAAAAACTAGAAATAAGCGACTTAGTACTTTTAACCAAAGAAATAGATCTTATTGGCCACGAATTTAAAGCGGATTTTTAAAACTTGACACCATAGCGTGAGTCTAGATTTCGGCTCATAAATAGCGCTCAACCTGCCGGTGTATGTCAGTATATAAAAATATAACTATCAACTCTCATCACAATTTTAGAGTTTTGATGTAATAGTTAGAGGACTTACTTCAACAACAACAGTAGCTTAAACTTCAACATCATCACCTAATCTAATCTACTTTGGTTATAAATTAATCACATTATCATCACCGACATCTTGCAAAAATAGTGTTCAATAGTATCCTGAAAGCGCCATGGCCAATGTTCAACATAATCACCTAATCTAACCTACTTTCATTATAAATCTAATCTAATCTACTTTGTTTTTTTCACAAAAAACAAAAAGATGAGATTTATGAAATCCCAACCAATTTTTCTTTCAAAAATCAACACATTGTTGATTACGACAATAAGATTCACACTCTCCACTCCAATAGAGTGACCTGAATCATCAAAACTCACTCATAACCCACCAATCAAACAAAAAATAGACCACAATTTTATCATACTGAGTTCACCCCACTTGAACAAAAAAACTAGAAATAAGCGACTTAGTACTTTTAACCATAGAAATGGATCTCATTGGCCACGAAGTTAAAGCGGATTTTTAAAACTTGACACCATAGCGTGAGTCTAGATTTCGGCTCATAAATAGCGCTCAACCTGCCGGTGTATGTCAGTATATAAAAATATAACTATCAACTCTCATCACAATTTTAGAGTTTTGATGTAATAGTTAGAGGGACTTACTTCAACAACAGTAGCTTAAACTTCAACATCATCACCTAATCTAATCTACTTTGGTTATAAATTAATCACATTATCATCACCGACATCTTGCAAAAATAGTGTTCAATAGTATCCTGAAAGCGCCATGGCCAATGTTCAACATAATCACCTAATCTAACCTACTTTCATTATAAATCTAATCTAATCTACTTTGTTTTTTTCACAAAAAACAAAAAGATGAGATTTATGAAATCCCAACCAATTTTTCTTTCAAAAATCAACACATTGTTGATTACGACAATAAGATTCACACTCTCCACTCCAATAGAGTGACCTGAATCATCAAAACTCACTCATAACCCACCAATCAAACAAAAAATAGACCACAATTTTATCATACTGAGTTCACCCCACTTGAACAAAAAAACTAGAAATAAGCGACTTAGTACTTTTAACCATAGAAATGGATCTCATTGGCCACGAAGTTAAAGCGGATTTTTAAAACTTGACACCATAGCGTGAGTCTAGATTTCGGCTCATAAATAGCGCTCAACCTGCCGGTGTATGTCAGTATATAAAAATATAACTATCAACTCTCATCACAATTTTAAAGTTTTGATGTAATAGTTAGAGGGACTTACTTCAACAACAGTAGCTTAAACTTCAACATCATCACCTAATCTAATCTACTTTGGTTATAAATTAATCACATTATTATCACCGACATCTTGCAAAAATAGTGTTCAATAGTATCCTGAAAGCGCCATGGCCAATGTCCATCCACGCTACTCAAAATTCTTCCAAACTCCAAAATCTGAGTCCGAATCTGAGGAAGAGCTCCGATCCTACAAAGCCCACAAAGAGTTCATCTCCACCCTCCCAAACGAAAACGGTAAGTACCACTACCGCAACATTTGGTTTCTAGAGGGCCATCTCCTTGGCATATTATCGGCCCAAAAACACTTCAAGTCCTACCCAGACGATATTTTCTTGAGCACCTACCTCAAGTCTGGCACCACTTGGATCCGAGCCCTGGCATTTGCGGTGGTCAACCGTCGAAAATTCTCCTTCGACGACCACCCTCTCCTCACTACCCACCCCCAAGAACAAGATATCGCCATCTTCTTCGAACTCATGTTCGGGTTCCCCCAAGTACCCGACCTTAATGATGAGGACATCGTTTCACGACCCAGGATTTTCGCCTCCCACGTGCCTTACTCTCTCATGCCGGACTCTGTCAAGGATGCAGCCCGTATTATCTGCGTCCTCCGCGATCCGAAGGATGTTCTCGTCTCCTGGTGGCAGTTCGCTAAAGTCAACAAGGTCCCCAACGTACCATTCTTGTCGCTC
Source organism: Asparagus setaceus (assembly GCA_012295165.1). Taxonomy (NCBI): domain Eukaryota; kingdom Viridiplantae; phylum Streptophyta; class Magnoliopsida; order Asparagales; family Asparagaceae; genus Asparagus; species Asparagus setaceus. The sequence goes on along the minus strand of CM022708.1, from coordinate 22,621,206 downwards.
GATGAAACCCTTGACAGGTTTTGCCAAGGTTATTACAACGGACCGATATGGGACCATCAGATGGAGTACATGAAGGAGAGCGTAAAAAGGCCAGAGTCCGTCCTTTGTTTGGAGTACGAAAAGATGAAGGAGAAGCCCGAGGAGTGCACGAGGAGGATTGCGGAGTTCCTTGGGCAACCTTTCACAGACGAGGAGGAAGAGGCCGAGGTGGTTAAAAAGATTGTCAAGATATGCAGTTTCGAGGTTTTGACATCGTTGAATAAGGAGGGAGATCAGCAAGGGGTTCATCATGCTTTTAAGAACTCGTCGTATTTTCGAAAAGGGAAGGTTGGGGATTGGAAGGAGCATCTGAGTCCGGAGATGGCCGAGAAAATTGATCGGATCACACAAGAGAAGATGAGCCAGTATGGTCTGAAGTGATGATCAACTTGATTTAGTTCGAAAACTTTATGTTTCGTAGTACGCTCTATTTCATCGTCATCAAAGTTGCTACAAACCCCTGTTATGTATTTATGATAATTCGAATTGAATGTTTTTGTTTTCGTTTCTTTGAATGAAATTTGATCAGTTTCAATATTGCTCACTTTAATTGTAAGGTGTACTCTGAGGCTTTCATATTTTGGTTGGGGCTGAAAGCAAATTTGTAGCCAGCCCGTTGGTAATAGCAGGTGGAAAGTCTTCGGGCTCCATCCTTTTTTGTTCTCTGTTATGTGAAAGTGCATGTAGAAAGAAGGTTTTTTTGCATTATATACCCTCTAAATCATTCACATTTGCAAATTCAACCCCAAAAACTTGATATTTGCTAATTTATCTAGCTTTCTGTCACTGAATTTGTCTATCCCTCATACATTATGTTTGGGCATATACCGCTCATTGGATTTGGCCATCTCTTCTTACTAGCATATGTTCCATTATAATTATAACATTTTCACAATAATAAGACAAAAAAAAGATCTTATTTATAAAAAATATCTTATGCTCAACATTTTTCTCTTTGTGTTAAGATGCAATAATTAATAATAGATAATATGCAAACGGATTCATATCCTCTCTAATTATGTGGTAGCTGAAGAGGTTCCAATCAATCCTTAACGTCCATTCGAATTTCAATAGATGACATGATGCCACATAATATTTTCACTATAAAAAAGAAGTGGATTCCATAATAGTTGTTTTTTTAGACAATAACGATTTTCAATATAAGTGGAAGTACTATATAGCATCATCTCATCCATTGAAATTAAATTGAATGTTAAAGATTAGGGATTGGTTTTATTTTCAGGCCAATTTGTCTTAATCCAATATACAGCTAGGGACGTACAGGATTTAGAAACTGTAAAGATCTTTGGGTCTTCTACTTTTCCTAGTTGTAGAAAGTTTCTATGAGTCAGTGCATGACGAAACAATGACGTCATTTTTTTACACAACAACCCAAAATGCGATAAAAAAAAGGTTTTTTTATATAAAACCACCATAAAATATAGTGCTTTTTCGGAGAACCACCATAAAATTTTTTTTATTTTCATAGAACCACCACAAAATATACTAGTTTTTTGGAAAACCACCACAAAAGTTTTATTTTTCATAAAAGTGCCATGAAAATATGAATCTTTTACAATGTCCCACCAAGTCATAATTTACATTAGTAATTTGTTAAATAATAGTATAAACTGATATAAATGCCCGTTATGACAAAAGTTTAGAGAGGATGAGTGGGGGTATTTGAAGGGAATTAAAATTTTTTTGAGGGAGTTAACAAAGTTTTAGAGGGAAACAATTCAGGTTTTTTTTAGTACTGAGGTGACTGGGAATCGAACCCAAGATAGTGGGGGCAATATTGGAACCTCCTAACTATCTAGGTACTCAACAATGCTCAGGTATTTTGTTGGTTTGAGAAAATATAATAATAGATTGGTGTGTTCCACCATGAGGGTATTTTAATTAGGGATTTAGCATATTATTTAGTTTAAGATGATATAGATGCAAAATTATAATTTGGTGGCACTTTGTTATGGATGCATATTTTCATGGTGGTTCTATGAAAATAAAAAAATTTGTGGTGGTTCTCCAAAAAAACCACTATATTTTGTGGTGGTTCTATGAAAATAAAAAAGTTGGGGTGGTTTTCCAAAAAGAAACTATACTTTGTGATGGTTTTGTATAAAAAATCCAAAAAAAATCGCACCGCACCAACGCGGGTTGTAATAGTTTAGAGCAAGAGGGACATCGTTTCTCTCCTCACCTAATCTACTTGGATTATATGAAGTGTACTACTATGATCACCTACATCTTGCACAATTGTGTTAAAAAAAATATTATGGCTAATCACCCACGCTACTCAAAATTCTTCCTAACTCCAAAAACGGAGGCTAAATCTGAGGAGGAGCTCCGATCGTACACCGCCAACAAAGAGCTCGTTTCCTCCCTCCTGTACAAAGACGGCTTCTACCTGTACAGCAACTTCTGGCTCAAAGAAAGCTATGTCATCGCCGCACTCTCTGCGCACAAACAGTTCAAATCCTATCCTGACGACATATTCTTGAACACCTCCTTCACTGTCGTCAACCGTCGAAAATCCTCCTTCGACGACCACCCTCTCTTGACAACCCATCCCCAAGAATCCGACTCAGGATCTTCGCCTCTCACTTGGCATACTCTCTCCTGCACGACTCTGCCAAGGACGTAGCCCATTTTGTCTACGTATGTCGCGACCCCAAGGACGTTCTCGTCTCGTGGTGGCATTACCGCAATACTAATAGACGGCCCAACATTCCGTTCAAGCCTCTTGACGAGATGTTTGATGATTTCTGTTACGGGCCTTTTACCTTCGGACCGATATGGGACCATCAGATGGAATACAAGAAGGAGAGCATGAAAAGGCCGGATAAGGTGCTGATTTTGGAGTACGAAGAGATGCAAAAGAAGCCTGAGGAGTGCGTGAGGAGGCTCGCCGAGTTTCTTGGGCAGCCGTTTACAGGGGAGGCGGCGGCGGCGGCGGGGATGGTCGATAAGATAGTGAGGCTGTGCAGTTTCGAGTTCTGGAAAGAGTTGAAGGTGAATAATGAAGGAGTTCATGAGAAGAGGGAAAACTTAGTTTTGAAAAACTCAGCTTTTTTCGAAAAGGGAAGGTTGGGGATTGGAAGGAGCATCTAACTCCGGAGATGGCCGAGAAAATTGATCGGATCACGAAAATGAAGATGAGTCAGTACGGTATAATGTGATAATCAGCTTACTTGTGTAAGAAATATTTTTGGGTTTCTTCCTACAAACGACCTTAAAAATAGCTAATTATACGGAAATCACCTTTCAATTTTAATTTATACATAAACCATATTTAAAGTGAATTTTCATTTTGCAATTAACTACCTCCCAGTTAAATTTTTCACTATAAACCCAAAATTATTTTTAAAAACTCACATTCAAGGCATATGAATCAATCTTTTTTGTGTTTATGTCTTGTTAAGATACAACTCACGTACTTCGAACTTGAATTCTTGCTTTTGTGAAACTTTGACTGAGAGGTGATTGATTGCAACAAAAACTCATGTTCGCGGTAAAAGTTGGGATGATTGTCATTGATTTGAACTTGCTTACAAACTTCAGTCGCCTGAAACAAATTCAAAGAGAAATATCGCCTTTTATTTTAAGGCTTACAATGAAAATCAAAAAGATTACAACTTTTATCCTTTTGAACAAGCGAGGATCTGTTATATCGGATCCTCGCTTGCGTGGGTTCTTTACTGTCTTGGGGACTTATTGTGTCCGTGGACCACAGCGCAATCCGATCCGGTAGGGCAGGGTTACGGAACTCTGATGTAAAGGGGCTCGTTCCGCGAAGAAAGCAAGCGCTGAGGATCACACTCACGAAGGAGAGGATCGCCGGGCGGGTGAGATCTACTAGGAGAAATCCGGCGCTATCCACGAGATTAAGACGAAGCTTAATCTAGAGGGTATCTGTAGTTCGACCGAATTGGTTACCTTTGATTGAAGATCGGCGTTGGCTGGACTTGTGCTTGCCGTTGCTTTCGAACGTCATGCCGATTACTCGTAGATCTCGCAAGAACTCTTGAAGTCCGAGCCTTTGAAAGATCCCAAAATCAATCGGAAGCCCGCTCAAAATCCCGTCCCCTTGAAGTGAGGAGAACCCCCTATTTATAGCATAGGGGGTGGTGGCGGCTCGACCACTTGGCGGTACCTCGCGACAAGTTGGCGAGTGGCTCAAACCATTAGCGAACCGCTCGCCACTTGGTAGAGGTAACTTCGACCAAGTTGGCGGAGAGCGCGGCAACTTCTTTTCGCCGTTCGTCGTTTTCGACTCTTGGCTTTCTCGGACTTAGATTCGATGCGTATTTGATTCGGGACTAATTCTTGGTTCGTTCGGTTCAGCGGTCTCGAAATCGATCGTCCATTCAAGTCCGGTTTAAACCGTGCTTGTGGCGTTGTGGGTTCGCCGTCGAAGTTCGCCTTTAACGATCCGACGCCCCGATCATTCGATGGGTTGTCATTCGCCGACTTCGCCACGAAGTTGGTTTCGAGATCTTGTAAGTATTTTTCAACGCCACAGATACCCCTCCAAAGCGTCCGGTCTCAATTCTTAATGAGTGCGGGATGCTTTGGACATGATGGTTCCTACCGCCTACCGAGGGTCCCAAAAGATAGCTTCAAGTCTTCGATTCTTTCAGATCATCCAGCTTCTTTGTAGGATTCACGATAAGATCACGGTCTTTGCATTTATTGTCCGACCGCTTGTTATCTTGATTCAAGCCGGTGGGTGAGTTTTGTTTGTAACTTCGTGTCGGTTGGTCGTTGTTTGACTAACCATCGACTTTGGACTTCTCCATATGTCGGCGAACTCCTTTGTTGGCGACACATTGGTCGTGGTCGAGTACATGGAATTTCATAACCCTTACTCGGTTAATTCCTTCATCATCACGTGTTGTTGGTTTAACTACAGCGGAGGATATGATTATCCTGTCAACATGACTTTCACTCTTCATCGATTATCCTCTCTTGGAGATTATGGTGGGAGGACATTAAGGGTTACCGAAGTTATCCTTAAGAATATGGATTTATTCTCCGGGAACTCCTCGTTGAAATTTTGGAAATAGTTTATACCGTAATCCTAGTTGGAGTAGGATTAGGCGACGCTGATCGGCCGATGCAATCCGCGATGATCGAAGTTATCCCTAAGAATATTTTTGTGAAAATGTTCTTCCGAACTTCTCGATAAATTAGGAAACAGCTTTATACTGTAATCCTAGTTGGAGTAGGATTAGGCGACGCTGATCGGCCGATGCATCCGCGACGATCGAAGTTATCCCTAAGAATATTTTTGTGAAAATATTCTTCCGAACTCTCGATAAATTAGGAAACAGTTTATACCGTAATCCTAGTTGAGTAGGATTAGGCGACGCTGATCGGCGCCGATGCATCCGCGATGATCGAAGTTATCCCTAGGAATATTTTTGTGAAAATATTCTTCCGGAACTTCGATAAATTGGGAAACAGCTTATACTGTAATCCTAGTTGAGTAGGATTAGGCGACGCCGCTGATCGGCCGATGCAATCCGCACGATCGAAGTTATCCCTAAGAATATTTTTGTGAAAATATTCTTCCGAACTTCGATAAATTGGGAAATAGTTTATACCGTAATCCTAGTTGGAGTAGGATTAGGCGTTGATCGGCGTCGATGCAATCCGCGATGATCGAAGTTATCCCTAGGAATATTTTTGTGAAAATATTCTTCCGGAACTTCTCGATAAATTAGGAAACAGTTTATACTCGTAATCCTAGTTGGGTAGGATTAGGCGGCGTTGATCGTCGATGCAATCCATACGATCGAGTTATCCCTAAGAATATTTTTGTGAAAATATTCTTAGAACTTCTCGATAAATTGGGAAATAGTTTATACTCGTAATCCTAGTTGGAGTAGGATTAGGCGAGCGTTGATCGGCGTCGATGCAATCCATACGATCGAGTTATCCCTAAGAATATTTTTGTGAAAATATTCTTAGGAACTCTCGATAAATTGGGAAACAGTTTATACTCGTAATCCTAGTTGGAGTAGGATTAGGCGACGCGTTGATCGGCGTCGGTGGTGACCTTCGCGAGATGTTATTCTGCCGAACAAATCTTCAGAATCTTTCCAAACTTGGCGGAGGGAGTAGGAGTCAATCAACGAACTGATTTGGCACTAATTTGACACCCGGATAAGGTTCCAATTAGGACTCCTAATTAGGGGCTGATTAGAGTCCTAATTAGAATTGATTTGGGCTCCAATTAGAATTCCTACTTCTTGCCAAATAGGACTCCTTATTCAAAGAGGATTGGGTCTGTGTGAGATTGTTATAAATACCCACCAACCCTCCTTTTCTCTGACCTAGGCCGGCCCCTCCTTACTGTGCTTTCGTCTTGTTTTCTTCTCGTCTCGCGCCGTCTCGTCTCCTTCGATCAACGAGGTATGTGTACGAGGGTTTTGTAAGTTTTTTTCTTCTTTTCTTCTCTCTCTTTCTTGTGTATGTAGGTGATGACAACCACAAGGAGAAGGATCGGGTCAGGAGCTGCAGGCGGCGGGCGGCCAGCGGCGGGCGGGCGGCTACTGCAAGGGCGGGGCAGCGGCTGCTACCGTGGGTCTGGCGCCACCGCGCTGCTCGGCGCCAGCAGCTGTGTCATACTGGCTGCTGGCGCTGCCCTGGCTACAGTACGCTGGTGTCAGTGCTCATGCCAGTAGCGCCTGGCGTTGCCTGGCGCATCTGTGTCAGCGGCCTGGCGCTGCCCGGTGCAGCCATGGTCAAGGGCTACGGGTACTGGCGCATCTGCACCGGGCCGTGTTTGGTCGTCGGCGTCTTTGTTGTTACCGGTCGCGAGCTCACGGTCTTTCTTGATGCCTTTTGTCGACTTTCAACTGCATTTCGACTTTATTTGTCTTCTTTGCGGCTTTCGATGTCGCCGGAATATCACGCGCCTCGAGGAGTCGATCAACTCGCGACGGCGCTGAATGCACGCCTCCTTCTTTCGGTGGTGCGCCCGGCGTCATCATATTCATTACATATATCGTTGTATCCCGCCGCTCTCCTTTGTGAGGCGATTGGGAAGAGCGAAATCCTCCTTTGTGGGGACCGACGCCAGATTGTGCACGCTCGTTATGACCCGCCGTTCTCCTTTGTGAGGCGATTGGGAAGAGCCGAGATTCTCCTTCGTGAGGATTGAGGCTTCAAAGATCACCCGTCTCGATGTTTTTAACGGGAGCGATTTCATACCGTACTCTTGCTTCGTAGAACGGGATATATATTGTCGCTTTGTTTACACGACTATATTCATCGTTCTCCGAGTATTTAATACGGATGAAATCGTCATACCCGTTATAAGGTCGTGACTCAATCTCATGGGTTTCTAAGAAGAGTTCTACGCCTTATACTGTTTCCTTTTTCAAGATATTCCTCCTAAATGATCTGTTAATCCTTTGTTCTCTTGTGGTAGGCGGATGCTCCGATGATTATTCGTCTACTTCGAAGGCTCCCAATGTCAAGTCTCGATTCTTAAGGTCATCCGGGAGAAGGCCTTTCTCCACCGAGGAAGCGAACACGGGCGAAGGAACACTCATGAAGAAACCCTTGAAGCTGAGTCTACTATCATAATTTCGATGACGAAGTTTGAGGGATCGCTTCCATCATCCGCTCCACCGCCTCCTTGCTCTTTGGCAAAACCGATTTCCGACCCTTCGAGTATAGGGCGGTGGAGGCCCTGTGTTAATCTTGACGGACCACTTCCACGAATCCAACCTATCGCCGAGATTGCCGGGCCAAAATCTGCCGTTCGACTCGGTTACGTGATGGGTCTCCTTGGTACTTGGAGAATGGTTTGAGACAGCGATCTCTATTATCGAGGTTAGATGGGCGACTTTTATGGTCTTCGCCCATTCATATTGAGTATCTTGGAGGAAATTCAGCGTGTTGGTGGCCCTCGCCTAGTTAATCGCTAGAGCAAAGCTCACTAGTCGGCTAACTCTCGCATCGCGGTGGAGGATTTAGCCTTTTGAATCATGCGATGAGGTGATCTGACTCATCGGCGGCTCGGATCAAGGCTTCGTGAACGCTGCCGAGAGGAAAATATCGAGCAAGAGATCATTTTTCGAACTCATATGAGCGACATGCCGCTTGCGCCAGAAGGTAAACTTGTACCACACCCATGTCGAACGCATGTGAATCGTGACTGCTCAAGGGGAGAAGACGTTGAAGAATTTCACGCGTGAGTGCACGAGTCGGGATGTCAGCGAGCGTGAGAAGCAAGTCCTCGAGGCGACGCGTCGAACATGCGGCCGCTATTGCCGCCAACTCAAGAGGAACTTGAGAAGGAAGCCAAGGCTCGGGTTCGGCGATCGGGGAGGAAAAATTAGCGGCTGTCAAGGTGACCTTGCTTCCTTCACATTACCGATTGCGCCAATGAAGTCGATGTCTTTGCGAGACTTCTTTATTGACCAGTCGTTACGATTTTTTATTTAGATGTATTATCATAACTTTGCTTGAATCAATTGTCTCGACAATTGTAGCTCCTTCTATATTTACTTCAAATGAATAAGATCTATCCCCTTCATTATTTATTATGATTCTTTTACTTCGTCGAAATAATTAACCATAATACTTATAGGATTTTGGCAAACCCTCGACCATCAGCGGGTTTGATTAGCCTTTACCAACCACCGTTTGAGTTGGGCTGGCGTCGCGGATTATCGGGATCCGTTCCGCGTGGCGTTGTGCTAAAAGAATGAAACTCTTCTAGACTTGTTGCTATGATATCGAATACATGGCCCGTGCTCTCTTTACGGGTAAGAGACCACCCGACAGCGTGTTACCGTGGGCTTCGTCCCTTCTTAGGCCGGGATAAAATGCCCAGTCGAACTCACGGTGTCTTCTTCAATCGGAAAAAGACTAACCGACAGCGTGTGGCGTTGGCTTTATCCTTCTTAGGCCGGGATAAAATACCCGAATCAAACTCGGTGTCTTCTTCAATCGGAGAAAGACTAACCGACAGCGTGTGGCGTTGACTTTAGGGTTATTGGCCAACCCGACCCTCAGCGGGTTTGATGAGCCTTTACCAACTACCGTTTGAGTTGGGCTAGCATGTAGATTATCTAAATCCGTTCTACACACAGCGTTGTGCTAAAAGAATGAAACTCTCTCGGACTTAATGCTACGATGTTGAATCGTGAAGCCGTCTTTTTCACGGAAGACTAACGACAGCGTGTTAAGCGTCGGCCTTATCCCTTCTTAGGCTTAGGGATAAAATGCCCAGTCGAACTCGGTGTCTTCTTCAATGGGAGAAAGACTAAACCGACAGCAGCGTGTGGCGTTGACTTTATCCCTTCTTAGGCCGGGATAAAATGCCCGAATCAAACTCGGTGTCTTCTTCAATCGGAGAAAGACTAAACCGACAGCAGCGTGTGGCGTTGGCCTATCCACTTAGGATTGAGTTAAATTCCCGAATCAAACTCACGGTGTCTTCTTCAATCGGAAAAAGACTAAGCAAACAGCGTGTGGCGTTGACTTTATCCCTTCTTAGGCCGGGATAAAATGCCCAGTCGAACTCGGTGTCTTCTTCAATCGGAAAAAGACTAAGCAAACAGCAGCGTGTGGCGTTGGCTTTATCCCTTTTAGGCTTAGGGATAAAATGCCCCAAGATGAACCTTGGTGTCCTCTTTTGAGGAGAATGGTAGGCAGGATTAGGATTGATTGAGGTGGGAAAGGAAGAATGTGTTCTATTTCCGGGATGAGGCTAACAGTGATTCCTTACAGTAGGAATCGAAAAGACTTCGAGGTGACCTTGATCGGACAACTGATGCGAAAATCCGGCATACCTTGATCGGCTACCTAAGATGAAAGTTCGGTGCTTACCTTCGTCGGTGCCACTTGGAAAAGGGTGGAACTAAGAGTGGGATCTCCACTCAGAACCGAAGAGACTTCGGGTGACCTTGATCGGACAACTGGTGCGAAAATCCGGCATACCTTGATCGGCGCTACCTAGGATGAAGATGGAACTAAGAGTGGGATCTCCACTCAGAGAACCGAAAAGACTTCAGCGACCTTCATCGGACAACACAGTGCGAAAATCCGGCGCATACCTTGATCGGCTACCTAAGATGAAGATGGAACTAAGAGTGGGATCTCCACTCAGAACCGAAGAGACTCGTGACCTTCACGGACAACCTGGTCCGAAAATCCGGCGCATACCTTGATCGGCGCTACCTAAGATGAAGATGGAACTAAGAGTGGGATCTCCACTCAGAACCGAAAAGACTTCGAGGTGACCTTGATCGGACAACACGATGCGAAAATCGGCGCATACCTTGGTCGGCGATACCTAAGATGAAGATGGAACTAAGAGTGGGATCTCCACTCAGAACCGAAGAGACTCGGTGACCTTGATCGGACAACTGGTGCGAAAATCCCGTATACAACCGGTCGGCGATACCTAAGATGAAGATGGAACTAAGAGTGGGATCTCCACTCAGAACCGAAGAGACTTCGGGTGACCTTGATCGGACAACACGGTGCGAAAATCCGGCGCATACCTTGATCGGCGCTACCTAAGATGAAGATGGAACTAAGAGTGGGATCTCCACTCAGAACCGAAGAGACTTCGGGTGACCTTGATCGGACAACACGGTGCGAAAATCCGGCATACCTTGATCGGCTACCTAAGATGAAAGTTCGGTGCTTACCTTGATGGTGCCACTTGGAAAAGGGTGGAACTAAGAGTGGGATCTCCACTCCGAGAACCGAAGAGACTCGGTGACCTTGATCGGACAACACAGTGCGAAAATCCGGCATACCTTGATCGGCTACCTAGGATGAAGATGGAACTAAGAGTGGGATCTCCACTCAGAACCGAAGAGACTTCGGGTGACCTTGATCGGACAACACAGTGCGAAAATCCGGCGCATACCTTGATCGGCTACCTAAGATGAAGATGGAACTAAGAGTGGGATCTCCACTCGAGAACCGAAGAGACTTCGGGTGACCTTGATCGGACAACACAGTGCGAAAATCCGGCGCATACCTTGATCGGCTACCTAAGATGAAGATGGAACTAAGAGTGGGATCTCCACTCCGAGAACCGAAGAGACTTCGGGTGACCTTGATCGGACAACACAGTGCGAAAATCCGGCGCATACCTTGGTCGGCGATACCTAAGATGAAAATGGAATTAAGAGTGGGATCTCCACTCAGAGAACGAAGAGGCTCGGGTGACCTTGGTCGGACAACACAGTGCGAAAATCCGGCATACCTTGATCGAGCTACCTAAGATGAAGATGGAACTAAGAGTGGGATCTCCACTCAGAGAACGAAGAGGCTCGGGTGACCTTGATCGGACAACTGGTGCGAAAATCCGGCATACCTTGATCGGCTACCTAAGATGAAGATGGAACTAAGAGTGGGATCTCCACTCGAGAACCGAAGACTCGGTGACCTTGGCGGACAACACAGTGCGAAAATCGGCGCATACCTTCGGTCGGCTACCTAAGATAAAGATGAAACCCTTCCGTTTGACACGAAAAGGATTTTACGCTTGGAGAGGAAGGATTTTATATTCTCTCTCAGTGAAAGGAATTTTGAGTGAGCCTCTTGTTCATAGAAGGAATCAAGAGGGATTTTGGTAATGTACCGGAAAATTTGTAGACCACCGTCAAGGAATTTGATCGGTGGGGAAAGAATGGAGGATAAATCTAGGGTTATCCTCGCGAAAAGTGGGTGAAACATCCACGAGGAACTTCCGTCGAAGCGGGTTATCCGAAGATACTATGGGTAGTATTTCTTGAGAACTTCCCATTTATCGGCATTAATTGCCGGTCGCCATTTTGGGTAATTAGGCGATATGCACCATTGGAGTAAACCGTTTCTATTACAAGCGGGCCTCCCATTTAGGTTGAATTTACCTTTCTTTTTGGAAGTGAGGATTATCGGTCGTCGGCGGCGAGGACCAAATCTCCTTCTCTAAAGGTTCTCTGTCGAACTTTCTTGTTGAAAGCCTTGACATCCTAGCTTGGTAGAACTCAATGCATTGTTGAGCCTCCGAGCTTCTCATCTAACATCTCAAGCTCTTGAGGCGTTTTCGATGTTGTTCTTGATCGTCATCTGTTGAAAGGCGTCTGAAGTGGCGGGATCTGAATTTCCAATGGGAGCTGCTTCACGGTAGACCGAGATGCGGGGTTGCTCCGTTGGCGTCGCGTCTGGTTGTGCGATCGCCCGAGTGCTTCTCGAGTTTATCATCGGTCTCGCTTGTTACTTTTCACAAGCTTCGGCTGAATTTTGATAATCGTCTTGTTGAATGCCTCGGCTAATTCATTTCGCGGTGGATTATAGAACATCGGCGAGGCGTCTTGTATCTTGAATTTCTAAAACGATGAAGGAATTGCCGATGAACCGGGACCGCTGTCATGCACGATCCGTTTTGGGACACCATGTCGATAGATAACATGGTGTTTGATAAATTGGCGACGATTACTCGCCTTTACTTCCTTTAGCGGGATTGCTTCCGCCCACTTGGAGAAGTAGTCGGTAATTGCTAGAATAAACCGACGCTTTGACCGACGGAGGAAAAATGGGACCTACAATGTCCATTCCCCATGTCTCAATGGCCGATGTACGAAGGATGCAACCGCCAGAGGCCGATGCATATAATTGGCGTGAATTTGACGCGTGGCATTTCGGCGTGCTTCGACCGCGTTATTAATCATTGTTGGCGGTAGCCCATTCTCTGATTCGATCGTAGAGCTTGGGACTGGGCAGTGCGCACCACATTCACTGCGTGTGCTTCGAAGGACCTCTTACGCCTCCTTGTTCGAAGGCATCGGAGTAAAGACCATCGTACCCTCGGCGATATAACATCCGGGTTTCGTGTCATAAAAGAATCTTGGAGCTCTTCGCGGATTGACTCTCTCTCCCTCCGTCTTCGGCGAATGCCATGTAAGACATAGTCGATGATAGGAAAGCCAATCTCGGGGCTCCAACTTGGTTTGGGTCGCATGTACTTCTTTGGTAGCTACCCCCTTATCTCCTTGTGCCTCATCATACCTTGGTACAAAAAGCTGATGAGTCCTGACTGTAACTAATTGCTCGGTCTTGGAGGGTTGTGCTAACGACACAGCTAACGCCGCCAAGGCTCGCATGAGCGCTCAAGGCGGGATATATTCGATGAAGAATTCTTCGAACGAGTCTGCCATTTCCACGGCTACCTGATGATAGGGGACTAGATCAGGGTTCCTGACTTCGTAGTCACCACGAACCTGCTTAACTATCAATTGCGAATCGCCGTATGCTTCGAGATATTCGACCCCCAGCTCCTTGGCGAAACTAAGTCCAATAAGTAGTGCGTTGTATTCGGCTACATTATTGGAACAAGGTTCGGTGAGCGAATAAGCGCGGGGCATGACATGATTCCCTGGGGAAACTAAGACGACGCCGACTCCGGCGGAAATCTTAGAACATCCGGGGGCGCTTGCCACATTGGTGGCCCGAGAAGCTCCATCAAAATACAGTCGCCATATTTGTTGGTGCGATGTAGTGTTGACTTCGTGGACTTCATCAGGAAGATCGTCATATAGCTCAACTGCATCCGTTGTCGGGCTGGCAGCCAAGAGATCACAAATCGCTTGTCCTTTGACTGACTTCTGTTGTTTGAAATACAAGTCATATTGGGACAAGAGCAAGGCCCATTTCGCCAAACGCCAACTCATTGAGGCTGGCTGGGTCATAAATATTCGGACCGGATTTACGTTAGAGATAACATAAATCGTTTGTCCGACTAAATAGTGTCGCATCTTCTGAATCGCGAACACCAATGCAAGGCACTGCTTCTCGACCATTGGATATCGAGACTCAGCACCGACTAATGTTCGGCTCAGATAATACACCGCTCGCGGACCGCTATCGCCGCCTTGCGAGTAAAGCTTAACGAGTGATCCGTTGCCTTGACGTAGATCAAAAACGGTTTTCCCGACCGCGGTGCAACAAGAACAGGAGGTTTAGCGAGATACGACTTGATCTCTTCGAATGCCTTCTGGCAGGCGTCGTCCCAAATATATGACACGCCCTTCTTGTTCAACTTGGAGAACGGCTGGCACTTCCCGGATAGGTTCGATATGAACCGTCGGATGTCATGTCGTCCTTGTAACCCCCGAAGTTCTCTCGATTTCGGAGGTTGCAACTCTTGAATTGCCTTCACTTTGTCGGGATCGGCGTGGATTCCTTTGTCGGTGGCAATGGCGAAGCGAACTGCCACTGGACATCCCAAGGAAGGATTTGGCAGGGTTCATCTTTAGCTGATGAGTCCGCATGAGTTCGAATACCGTTCTAAGATCTTTGATGTGATCTCCTTTGTCACGGCTTTTCACGACCAAATCGTCGACGTAGCATTCGACCGTTTTCCGAAGATGATCCTGGAAAATCTCCGTCATTGCTCTCTGGTATGTTGCGCCGGCATTTTTGAGGCCGAACGGCATGACCGTGTAGCAATATATGCCGATAAGTTACGAGCTATGTGTGTTTGGCGTCATCGGGGTGCATCTTGATTTGATTATACCCCGAAAAGCCATCCATAAAGGACATTCTTTCAAATCCACACGTGTTGTCAACTATGACATCAGTGATTGGAAGAGGAAAGTCATCTTTCGGGCAAGCCGCGTTGAGGTCTCTGTAGTCGACACAGATCCTAATCGACCCATTCTTCTTCATGACCGGGACTATATTCGCCACCCAATCCGGATGTTGAATTTCTTTGATGAATCCCGATTCTATGAGCTTCTTCACTTCGTCAACGATTGCCTCCAATATTTGTGGACGAAACCGTCTTTGCTGTTGCTTGACAGGTTTGACCTCCGCCTTGATGTTGAGGCGATGTGTTGCCACATTAGGGTCGAGTCCTGGCATGTCCTCGTAGCTCCAGGCGAATGTACTCCCTGATTAAGACAATCAACTCTTCCTTCTCTTCCGAGGGGAGAGTATTGCTGATGTTTATGAGCTTAGGATGCTCTTCGTCACCCATATTAACCTGGACTACCTCATCCTTAGTGGGGGGTTCTCTTTGTTCGAACCTGTCCCCAAACTGCTCTTGGAGTTGATGGATCCATGGGTCTTCCCATGCTGGCATGTCTTCATCACTCTCAACAGTAGCAGGATCGACCGTAGCCATATTTGACATCAAAGCCTTGAAAGCTTGTCCAAGGCTGGTGTCAGAATCCCACGCCGAAGAATCAGACGAATGTCCGTCTCCCTCATTGGGTGGATTATTATCAATCAGCCATGAGCATTCATCTTCTGAGGAGGATTCGTATCCCAACCCTCTGTTGGTCATATCGCCTTTGAGACTCCGATCTTCTTGGCATTTTGTTGCCAAGCCTATCAAGCGGCCTTCTTGAGCTGGCTCGGTCGCGATTACATTCGACAACACATACGATTAGTTTGAGAACACGGACAATGCGTGTTCAATTGAGGAACTTCTCTTCGAGATTTACTGCACTTCAAAGACGATAGTACAACTCATCGGCATGAATGCCGGAGCAACCCTTCGTGTGTTGGTATGACTTCTCAGGTATAACGTCATCGTCGTCAGATGAAAACGTCTCCTTCTGAGGATGAGTCACATTATCAGAGGTTCCAAGAGTCACTAATCTCAACGTTCGCCTTTGCGGCGAAGTTCGGCGGGCTCGAACTTCGATCCGAATTCGATGAGGCTACGGAATCTTCTTATCCGCGGTTGAGGTGGGTGCGACCCCTGTACGGGAGTGACCCGGGACTTCCTTAACGGGCCCAATCGTTCTTTGATCGAAATTTTACCTCGATCATCATGCAATGAGCCGAGGTGCTCCAACACCGTTTTCTTGCTCTGGGATACGCCAACAGAGCTGGATGGAGATCTGGATGAGATCGCCGGAGGTGTGATCTTCTTTTGAATCAAATCACCCCGTGGCGGCCGAGCCTTAGTCAAATCGGTTTGAGGTGGTGATTCTTGGTAGCGTTTGACCTTCGCCGAATCGTTGTTCCGGATTTCGGACTCCAAACTTGGTGCATTTTCGGCGGCTTCTTGTCCACTTCTCCCTTCTTCTACATCCGGGCCTCCTGAACTAGATCCCGTGTGTGTGCGAGTAATGCACGGCCTCGGATCGTTCTTCAAGTGTTGATCGGTTCCATTTGGCGGACCCAATCATTTGTTGGCGGCTTGGAGGAGTTGCCGTGCACCTGTTGATGAGGTTCTTGACCTCTCCTGGACTTCAGATCTACTTTGTAGCGGACACCGTCGACTGATTCCAGGGCCTTGGCGAACTCCGCAGCGTCGGCGTTGGCGTCGCCTGGCGAGCTCTCTTTGAGAGAGTCGACGCGCCATCAGCGGTGATCTCCTGCGTAGATCCGGCGATCTTGGATGCCGGAAGGATGCCATTTGGTGGAACTTCGGCAACGGCGGAGTTAAGATCCTCGCCCTAAAGTTCCGGAGCCGAGGACAAATGGATCTTTCTTGCAGCGGAGATCCTTCTGGATTTGTGGGGGGAGGACGATCTGGACAAGGATGATAGTATGATACTCACAGCGGAACCCGGATCAACTTGGATTCGGTTGACTTCGCTGGAGCGTAATTATTACACCCTACGCCGAGGACAAATTTTTTTTTTCCTATCTGTCCTTGAGGCCTTTGACTTCTTCTTCGACCAGGATCTGAATCCGCGGCTACGACACGACGGCTTCTTAATTGAAGCCGTTGGCTCCATTAATGATGCCACTTGTTCGCGGTAAAAGTTGGGATGATTGTCATTGATTTGAACTTGCTTACAAACTTCAGTCGCCTGAAACAAATTCAAAGAGAAATATCGCCTTTTATTTTAAGGCTTACAATGAAAATCAAAAAGATTACAACTTTTTATCCTTTTGAACAAACACGAGGATCTCTGTTATATCGAGGTCCTCGCTTGCGTGGGTTCTTTGCCTGTGCCGGGGACTTATTGTGTCCGTGGACCACCGCGCAATCCCGATCCAGGTAGAGACCCGGGTTCTGGAACTACAGATGTAAAGGGGCTCGTTTCCGCGAAGAAGCGGCGCTGAGGGATCACACTCACGAAGGAGAGGATCGCCGGAGCGGGTGAGATCTACTAGGAGAAATCACAGCGCTATCCCTGAGATTAAGACGAAGCTTAATCTAGAGGGTATCTGTAGTTCGACCCGAATTCGGTTACCTTTTGATTGAAGATCTGACGTTGACTGGACTTGTGCTTGCCGTTGCTCAGAACCGTGCGCCGATTACTCGTAGATCTCGCAAGAACTCTTCAGAAGTCCGAGCCTTTGAAAGATCCCAAAAATCCAATCGGAAGCCCGCTCCAAAAATCCCCGTCCCCTTGAAGTGAGGAGAACCCCCCCTATTTATAGCATAGGGGGGGTGAGCGGCCGGCTCGGCCACTTGGCCGAGGTACCTCGGCCAAGTTGGCCGAGGTGGCTCGGCCATTGTGGCCGAGCCACTTCGGCCACTTGGCCGAGGTAACTCGGCCAAGTTGGCCGAGGCGCGCCGCTTCGCTTCTTTTTCCGCCGTTTCGTCGTTTTCCTGACTCTTGGCTTTCTCCGGACTTAGATTCCGTCTGTATTTGATTCCGGGACTAATTCTTGGTTCGTTCCGGTTCAACGGTCTCGAAATCCGATCGTCCATTCAAGTCCGGTTTAAACCGTGCTTGTGACGTTGTGGGTTCGCCGTCGAGTTCGCGTCTTAACGATCCGACGTCTGCATCATTCGATGGGTTGTCATTCGCCGACTCCCCGTCACGAGTTGGTTTCGGAGATCTTGTAAGTATTTTTCAACGCCTACAACTCACTTTAAAGATAATTTCTGTATAAATTGAAATTGAAAGGTTATTTTTGTATAATTATCCCATTTTTAAGGTGGTTTCTAGGAAGAGGCAGCGGATTACATGGCGGCGCTCGAAGTGCAGGCGTTGACAGGAATGGAGTTGGTGAAGGAGGAGACAGAGAGATTGATGAGAGTATAAGTGATTTAGATGAATAAGGGTTTGATGATGATGGGAAGGGGATTGCAGTTTTGGTTTTTGTAAATTCTTGATAGTTGTATATGAATGCATTGTCTACGCGTGGGCAAAACTATAAATGCACATCCCTGGTTACCCTAAACCCAACTCTACATAGAGCATTTGGACAGTTATACTAACAAAAGGACCTATTTTAACTCACTTCTGTGATGTGAGAGCCTAATAGCTGTTTAAGGGAGAAATATCAAAACATTGATGATTGAGGGAGTAATGTCAAACAATCCTTCAAAAAAATAATAATAAATAAAGCACTGCTTCGACACTTCGATGTTAGGCTTTTAAGAAAAAATAATTGGTAAAAAAAATAGAAAATTGGTTAAAAAGCATGAAGGATGATATTGCCTTTGAAGTAGTGATAACTATCCTACTACTCCTATATTAATTTTACACTACAAGCAAGGAAAATGTGGTACCTCGTGCTCTTTAATTTTTTCAAAAAAAAAACTCATTACTTTAAAAATGTGTGGGCTCCATTGATGAGTCATTACTTTAAAAAAATTGAAGAACATGGCCCCCATATTTTTGTCCCCTCTACTATAGAAGTAGTGTAGAAATAGTAATGAAGTTATCACTACTCCTTTTCCTATGAACTAGAAAAAAAAATAAAAGAGAGAGGAATATGTAGTATCTGATTGTTTTCATCACAATAACTTCAATGAAAAGAATTTTAAATAGAATATATTTGTTATATCATATAAATGGCTAAGTGTTAATCCTCCACCAGGAGCCAACAAGTGTCCCATATTAAATAAACGCGAGATCAGCCTCACCCTATACAGGATGACTTGAGCGGCTTCAACACTCAACCCTTCCCAAACAGGACCGAGTCAAAAGGCGTCCTCACTCGAACTCACCATTTGAGTCGACCCTACTCCTCTTCACTCCACAAAGCCGGGTCGAGAACTTTCAAAGCCGAGTAAAAAGGTTGTACTTATCGGCCTGCTAGCTCGCAAGACCTAAGTGAAATGCGTCATTTGTCGACCCTCTCGTAGAGACAAGTCGAGAGGCGGTTTATCCTCGAGTCCCCCGCCGACAGTCAAGCACCATCACAATTAATGCATGATCAGAATCATCATTGCTCCAGCCCCAAAAGTCTGTATGACTCATCGGACCTCGTCAGTGCTACACATACCTCGTCACTATCGCATTAAACCCCTGGGTGACTCATCCCCCTCTGCAGTCGACACCTGTAAAGTAGCTGCCGACTGAGACGCCGGCTTGGACTCGACCAAAGTTGTGCATCTGCCCCTTAGATCTGCTATAAAGGGAAGTTGTTGTCTACTGTTTAGGGTAAGCAATCTACTGCTAAAAAACTTCACACACTTATTCTTCTTCTTCGCTCAAGCTCACTATTGACTTGATCGTTCGGAGGAACCATCGGAGATCCCAACTCTGATCCTCTCATGTGTTGTTCATGTGCATGACTGGATTCTTTGCTCAAGAACCAACTGTTTAAAGAAGATTGGGGACCCTAACACTTTAAACAATCCACACCTAACCCCCTGTTAGATAACTGACACCAACAATATTCTTCTCACAATTTTTTTTAAATAGAACGTAGAATTTTACATAAATGAGTTTATCTATTTTCAACTTTATAAGTATTATGCCTATGCTCGCATGAGTGGATCTGTTATTTTTGGTTTGTATATATGGTCTCTTTGATCTCTATAGGTTTCTTATTTAGTTATGCTCGTGTTATATACACTTTTCTTTTTTATGAATATGAGTATACAAATGTTTATATCAATAGTGTTCTGTAAAATGGTCAAACTAAAGGTGATTCATTTTCCCAAAATTAAATATTAATATTTCCATTCTCGTAATATTGCACATGTAAATTAAATATTTAACAGAAAAGTAAACTTTACATGCAAGTTGCTATTTATTTCCTTTGTTTCATGATCACACGTCCCTCATCGCCAACAGCACAATGCGATAGATAAATAACTAAATAAATCCTGTGAGGACAGCACACTAATAACGACTGCACAATATATGCAATATTAGGGCCATCAGATTAAGGAGGAGTGAATGTCAGTTTTGATGATTTAGAAATATCTTAACTTTTTAGTCGGTTGGACATACTCATGGACTTTGACATGAGCATTTATTATATTTTTGTTGGAAAAATAGCATTGTGTGAATGGGAAAAATGGTTCCCAAAGGGCCCAAAGACAAGTGGGAAGTTTAGTCCCACATTGGGTGGAGTAAGGAATGAAGATGGGTTTATAAGTGAAAGCCCAACAATAGGAGGTAAGCTCTTATTGGGGAAATAATGCCTCGCGCGCCCGCGCAAGGGGGTGCAAATCCCATGATCAGATCTAGCCCGATTAGCCTGAACTTGTGTGCAGGCGCGCAACCTGCGGACACGAATGTCACACCAAATCCCAAGGGCCTAGGACAAAGAAGAGAGAGAAGACTATCAATTGCTTATCATGGAAATAGAAAGCACAGGAAAATCATCTCCTCGCCCTACTTTCCACTTTTATTAAGTTAAAAAATCCTGCACTTTAATATCTCAAGTTGTCCAAATTTGATATGTTGATATGTTACTACATTCTATTTGTTGAATGTGAGAATATTTCTAAGAATACTCTCATGTGCTTATCACATGTTATTTGTAGATTCGTTTTGACCCCATTTAATGCTGTATTTACTTCTTTACCATTGGGGAGTTTATTTCAATAGAGGGGCATTTTGGTCCCAAAAAAATATTTTTAACATTGTTTATGAAATTTTAATGGTGGACAATTTAGGATATTTAGATGACATGTTTTCCAACTTAGAATATTTAAGTGCAAATACAGTGAAACAATAGGGCATTTAAGTGCCATTTAGCCATTTTTTACTTGCATGCGTAACATGTAGGGGTTATTTGGTTTACATGAAATAGAATTACAATTATAAAAGTAGCAACAAAATTTCCATTTACAATACTATTTGGTTTACAATAAGGTAGTTGGTTATGGTAAATGGATTTACTTTTCGAAGAAAAAAGCTGTTGCATTTGTTGCAGCCAATTTGGCCGCAATAAATGTTGCAAGTTTACATTAACTAAATAAACTAAATAAACGAACACCTTATCAGAAAATTAGTGAATTCTAACTCAAAAAGTGTAGATCTTTTTACATTTTTAGAGAAACAAACACTTTATTGCAATGATTATGCATTTCCTACTACAAAGAATGCAAATCTAACAACTCTTGCACCTAACCAAACATTAGAATGAAATTTGTAAATACATTTACAACAATTAAAATGTAGATATCCAAACAACAAATTTGATGTTTATTTCCTACCACAAATGGAGCATGCAACATTTCCTACATGCAACATTTATTGCAATTACATTTACACTGAACCAACCAACCCTGTAAAGCTTAAATGTGTATACAATGTATTGGAAATGCAATCAAGGAATCAAGTAATAAATAAAAGCTTTTCTTTTGTTCAGATAAAATTTACATGTGTATGGAATGTAACACTTGCGCAAATAGAATGCAATTTTTTCATATATTTATTATGATGCAACAAGTAAACTAGACGAAACTTTTCAAATCACTCTCACACAACGACATCCAAAAATCATGGGATCATTAATAACTCATCAATTTTGTCGCAAAACAGGTGGAAAGACCCAATACTTTTGTGAATAGTAATATAGAAGTAACTAGTTCAAGACCCATGCAATGCACGGAGTTGTTGAGCTGGTAAAATTATCAAAATAGAACAAAATTTTCATGTTTCAAAAAAATTCACAATTGTTTAAAACTTTCAATATAAGCAAAATAATTTAGAATTTAAGAGATATCCATTATATATTGAGCAAAAGAAAACATATTTTACCCAAGACTCACATATGTTTCAATTATTAACGCTCAGTTGGAAAACATATACTCCTACATAATTAAGAAGATACTATGGGCATTTAAAAGAAATTTTTGTTTAGTGGAACAAATCAATTTTAAATAATAAAAGAATCATTAACCCGTGGTAGCAGGCCTCTTTGTATAAAATTAATTTTTTAGTTAGTGCTATTCCCGTGCTATAAGATTATTTTTATTAGCTACACACTTGCTAATTTAACCATATATAACTAAGAACAAACAAATTTAACACATAATATATTTTGTCAATTGAGTAAAATAAGCTCATAATCTACCATTATTCAAACTATCGGCTATAATAAAATCATGAGCAATTAGACCTAGGATATTATCTATAAGATCTTAAACAATTCTTCATGTCATGTATATTTGGTGATCTTGGATACCATCTATTTATGTAGTTACCGTAAAGAAGCGATTCATAATTTCATAATTTAGCAATATAAAAGTTAACATATAATCTAGTATTTCAATATAATATAATAATTAACATATAGTCCCCGATAACAAATATAATACACCAATATAATACACCAACTTCCATGAATTTCCAAACAAAACAAAAATAAAAATATGGCTCCTCATTACGATCAAGCAAATTGTATGATTCACAAAATATATACACAATTGAGTGAACTAAGCTTTACTTCCAAGCTTTTATATATCGCAAGAGCATCTAAAACCCTTTTTCAAAGAAGTATCGTAATTTGTGGAGCCATGTAATATCTCAAGTTACAAAGAAACAGATCGACACTTGTTAATTTGATAACTATAATTGAAGATGCACAATTTTGTTCGTCATTTCTAAATTTTTCAAAAATTACCTATAAATTTCTAGCAATTATGTATTTCATAGTTCAAATCAAGTAACCATATGGCTTTATACATGAAAGTCATTTCTTTTACCTCGCCATTGAAAAGCTTGAGAAAAACAAAACTCCAATAATGATCGATAATCATCAAAATTTTCATGTAACTATGAAGGTTCTACAAAATCATAAAATATTCTTAATGTCAGCATGACATATTACTTTCCGTCTGCTATTTTAGTAGTTAGGCTTTAGGATGAACGGATTACTAAAAGAATGATTATTCATATTTTAGAACCACTACAAGTAAATATTTTTCCCCCATGCCAATGCAAATAACAAATGAATGTATAAGATCCATAAATCGATCATATTCATTTCTCATAGACCATACCATGACCTAACATACCAAACCACACAAAATAAAAGTCATGTGCTTAAAGATAAAACATGTTAACCATTTTAAGAGTTCCAATCACAATAATTAAAAAGATGAAATTCTCATGAAAACTCATTACCGAAGAAGCCATGTTCCCACAAGCTTAGTAACCATATATAAATTTATCATCTACTCAGTTTAGCTTGATGTCACTGAATACATAAGATATCATGTGCATAATTATTAGTTTATTACAAAAACTAAACGTCTACTAACAAAATCACACAAACTGCTCATCTTATGCTAATTTAAGATTTTTTTTCAACAGTAGTCCCTTAAATCTTTAATATTTTGAAATTAATCCCTTAAATCAATGAAATTGATTTAGGCCCCTAATTCTTAAGTTATTTCAAGATCAATCCCTCAAATCATTGGAATTGCTATAGGCCCCCATGTTCTCATAAATTGCTTCAAATTAACTCCCTCCAATCAAGAGAAGAAATGACAACAATATATGTGCTTTAAAATAAACTTTTTTTTACAGTAAAGCAATTGCAGAACGCATACGTTCTCATACAAACATGGTTATATAATGGTGCCATATAACAGTTAAGTTCTCATATGAACATGGTTATATATTGGTGCCATATAACTATTAGTTCAACATTCTCAAATAAATCCATTCCTGACATAGCTTAAATGTAGCACAATCCACATCTAGTAGAAAAAAGGACTAATACCATGAAACTGAGTGTCAAAGATAAGTAGTATCAGATTCAAGTATCTCAAATATCAAACAATAAACTAAATGACATTGATCCAAAGAAGAAACTTTGTATCAAACCCATGTGAACTCCCATAAAAACAAATCCAAAGCAGTATAGAACTAACTCATAACATAATTTAAATGTAAGGCAAGGTCGGCCATGCAAATCATGCTGCTAAAGGTGAAGAAGGGGATGAAGAAGATGCAGAGCTTCTCAGAGGAAGGAGGAGAGAAGGAGTTTATTGGATAGACATTTAAAAAATAGAAATTTAAGTAGAGAGTTTATTGGATAGACATCAATGAAAACAGAAATTGAAGTAAACTTTAATGTCAAACAATTCAAGAAACTGATATTTTCTCTTTAATTTAATAGAACACGCGACTTGCTAACAAACATTGATAATAATGAGGACTTTTAAAGTAACTCACAATTTAATATGTGATTTATCCCATTGCAACCAAATCCTAAAATTGCAAGCATACACACTGCTTAAAAATTCATAAAAATGAGTCATTATGAAAGAAACATAAATTAAAAAATACAACCCAAATTTTCCTTTGAAAAATTTATTGTGGATTATCATCAGACTTATACCATTAGATTTATCTTCTACTCTTCTAAATTTAGTTTCTCATGAATACCTAAAGATATTAGAAAAAGATCAAAATTTTTATTAAAAGTATGTACCCTTTCTGCACATTTCTCATCCTTTCCTCCAAAATCTTAGAATTTCTTGAAATTTAAGAACAAACCATTTCAAAACACTACAAAAAAAATAAATCATTAAAATAAAAATTGCTTCTTGATCCATCAAGACCATTATGGATAGAAATACAAAAAGTACAATGGCTTACAAATAGTATAGTTAATAGTTAATGTAAAGAAAAGAAAAGCATAGTTGAATATACTTGCAGCTGAACCGGTAGTCAGAATGGTTCTAGAAAACGGACATGCATTAAAATAGTTTCAAAAGTTAGACATAGAACAAAAGAATCCTTTATCATTCTCAAAATATTTAAAAAATTATTACATTATTAGCAAAATGAAAGGTTTTTTAATAATAACACAACGCAATGACTGGCAAAAAATTGGGGCTACCTCAAAAAACTAAATTCTTTGCTATGAAACCATGAAAAGGTACCCAAATAATTTCTCCATTATTAAGATAAAAGTTACACAAAATAATTTCAGAACTTATGAACCAAGACATCAACAAAGAAAAATAATAAAAAGGAATATTTTTTTTCGCACATTGTTTATAATTTTAGATGCCACGATGGCAGTTCGAGATGAGGAAAAATAAAGCAGAAAGTATTCCTTTGCGCTGAAGAGCAGTGAAGTTGAATTCTGGAATTTTGATCACTGAAATTTCCACAAAATATAAAAATTTAGAAACTAATCAGACAAAATTTTGAGAGAATCAGGGAACATTAGGTTGATGATTATCATACTAAGACTTGAGCATTCCGGTGCATGATCATTAAGAGTTTTGATATACAGAGGCGGATCGAGGATTAAGAAGGCGACGAAGTAATTTATAAAAAAGAAGGGACTGATCCATCGCATTTGGCATTCTAAAGCATCAAGCACCAGCATTTCTATCTGACAGATCATCTAGCATCGAAGATTAAAGTCAATCACAAGCAATCAAATATGATATTTTGCACTAAGCTTTTTTTTTATTTTAATTTTCCATCAAAACAAATCCAAAACTTAGATATCATCTCGGTGCGGTGGGTTTAGAGAGACAGAGAGATGATATTTGGAAAAATATTAAAAGAGCAAAGAATGAAAGAAAAACTGAAATCGAACCCAAAGAAATGCTCATCGTCGTCGTTGATGCTTTTGCTTCTCTAGCCGGAGATTTTCAGTTGTCATTCGCTGCTCTGCTCACTACCATCGAAGGAATTGTAGTGTCCTATTTTCAGGAATTGAGTCTGGGGTATCAGAATGAAGCAAAGTGGAATTTGAGAGTAAAATGAAAGAGGGATACAGGGAGTAAAGCGAGAGAGGAGACTGGGAGGCAAAGGGTTTTTGGGAGAGAGAGAGAGATGAAGAAGACGAAGCATTTTCAGGTGAAAATGGCGCTTTGGGAGGAACGAAGCTTATGGGAAATCGAAGCGGTGAGAGATGAAGAAGAGGCAATTATGAAGAAAAGATTTAGGGTCGGTTTGGATAGAGAAGAGGGTAGGGGAGGGGAATGATTGATCTATACCCAAGGGGAGGGAAAGGAGAGAAAGGGAGTGTGATGTAACTGATTGTGTTTGGATAGACAACTAGAGAATAGAGAGGGAGGGAGAGTGATAGAACTAAATTGTGTTTATTTAGAGTAGAAAATAGAAAGGGAAGAGAGCAATTCACTTAAAATCTAATCCCTCCCCTCCCAATCCGTCCACTTTGGGAGGGTTGAGAAAGTGAGAAAATTTATATCATTTTAACTCTCTGAATCCTTCCCCTCACTTACTTAAAAATATAAACAAACACAATTTTAGAATGGTTAGCATTATAGACTCCCCAACTCCTCCCCTTCTCTCTTAGAAAAAGCTATCCAAACTCACTCTAAGTAAATCCAATGGTTAAGATTTAGATAAGTAAATCCAATGGTTAGGATTTTGATAAGTAAATCCAATGGTTAAGCTTAACTTTTTATTTTTCATTTAAGAAAATAATTTAAAAGAGAAAATTGCCAAGTGGCACATCCAATGGTAAGAGATTTAATAGAAGATATATATAGATTTGGAAACTATAGTTTATATAAAATTATTCTTAGCCAATTTAATTAAGGTTAATTGCAAATAGACTCCCTATAGTATCATCTGACTACGAATGAACCCATTGTAGTTCTATTTGTCTTGAATAGACCCCTTGTAGTATCGACCTAAGTGCAAATACAACCCTTTAGTAAACTTTTTTTGACTCTTTTAAAAGTAAAAAAATAGCAATTGAGAGTTTATCCTCATCAATAGAACTATAGAGGATCTATTTGCTTTATCAAAACTTTTCAATAATTTTAAGAGTAAAAATAATTCGCTTAAAGGGTCTATTTGCACAAATATTACATGAAAACATGAACATTCCAACCCCTAAAAAAAGATAAAGATAAAAAGAAAAAAATGGGAGAAGAGGAATGGAATTGATTATAAAATGTTTATTAGTTGGTCCTCTATCATTGTGGATCAATAGTTGAGATTTGGTTATGAAATCTTTTTTCCCTTCCCTTTCAATCAATAGAACTTCTAAACATGGTGGAATAAGTTCTTCTCTATTCTCCTTGCTAAACTCTCAAATGAGATATTGTATTTTCTCTCTTATTTCTCTACCTTTCCTTCCTCTATTTTGTCATCCCTTTCCTTCTCTTAGTAAACTCCCAAAAACACTATGAAGTGTAAGTTTTAAATTTTTATAGTATATTGTACTTCAATAAACAATTGAGGGTACACAAGTAAAAGCTTTAAAACTTTAGAGTATATAAGTAAAAGTTTTAAAACTTTAGAGTATATAAGTAAAAGTTTTAAAACTTTAGGGTATATAAGTGATGTTAAAAGCAAGTGAGGGTATATAATTACAAAGTAGAGGAAACTATAGGGTATTCATATGATAATAATTGACAATATAAATTAGAGAACTAGAAATTGACAAAAGTTTTATGTGTATTTTTCCATACTCTGCGCATTTTCTACAATGCAATAACTGCTGCTCTTAAAGGTACTCGTATTGTCCTTTTGAAGAAAAACAGGATATCCATTTTTTCTTTTTCTAGAGATAAAAAGTTCATATGCTCTTCTACTTCATTATTCACAAGTGTTTTGCTCGTACTTGTACGGGTGGGTTTGGTTTCTTTTATTTGTATATTTGATTTCTTTGTTTTCTATTAGTTTTTTTGTTATGCTCGTTCTTCAAAAATTACTTTCTTTGAGTTGCTGCTTCAAAATTAGATAACTTGACCTAGAGTTTTTCCTTATAATGGAAATACAAAATAAGGGTGTACGTGTCTTTTATTTTAAAATTTAAAATTCAAATTAGATGGCTTATTTAAAAGAACTGAAGAATACTCATCCGATTCCTACTAGCGTGAGATTTGGTATGAACTGAAAAATACATTGAGTTAAATCATACAACATGAAGCAATCAGATAAAAAATTATAATTTGATGCCTTTATTTTGTATTTTCCTTAAGGGCTGTTTGGTTCACATTGTAAAAGGATGAAATTGGTTTCTATGCTTGCCACATCACCTTTAGAAATCTCAAGTCATAAAAGGTTAACTTTTTCTATGTTTAATTGGGATTCCAACCCAATCTATAAAAATTTATTGGATGTCATTGAATTTTTGGGATTCCCATTTTGTTCTATTTCTATGTTTGTTTCACAAAAAAAATATGGATTCTAACTATATAGAACTCCTCCAAATCCTATTCTTTTGTTTGGTTTGGAATTACAACTTTTTGGATAAATGGATGATAACACTCCAACGGCTAGTTTTTTAAAATTTGGCAAAAACCAAAATTGTTCCAAGGCCTCCAACGGCTAGTTTCTTCCCATGTTCAAATTTCAAAAACCAAAATGCCTCCAACGGCTAGTTCCAAGGGCTTCTCATCTATAAATATGGAGCATCATACCTCAAGTCGAAACAAGTTTCATCTCCTCCAACCAAACATGAAATCAAAAGAATGCCCTCAAAGTTTTGAAGTTTGGTGCGATTACAATCTCCAAACACCCATGAAAGTTTGCAAGTATGGTAAAAATAAGGGGCGGTATTATTGGGGGTGTGTTAAATACCCAAATAAAGAATGTAATTTTTTTGAATGGGCGCATGAAGAAGGAGAAATTAGCAACCAAGGAAACCAATTTGCCAAAGAAAAAAGGTTCGGAGATAAATATTTTTTGAAATCAAAGAGGCTGAAGCAAGAATTGAAGCTTGTCGAAAAACAACTCTTAGTTTGGAAATTTTCGGCAATTTTAGTAGTGTTGTTTTGTATTATTTACATCATTGTAAACCGCATGTCATGTAATTGTACTTGCAAAAACTATTGATATTGTAATGGCTCAGAATTAAGTCTTGTTTGTGGAAGTTGAAAGCCTCATCTATAACTTACAGCTTTATTTTAGATTGCATTCTAATAATGGATTGCCTTACCTATACATCGTCGATTCAATGTAGGTCGCATTCTCATCACAGATTGCCATACCTAGACATTGTCGATTCAATATAGGATGCATTCTCATCATAAATTGTCATATCTGTACATAAAACTGTAAATTAGATTGCTCTTCTCTACGTAAAAGATAATCATCATTGCCAAATATCAATCACGAAATAACCAATCACACAAGCTCTAATCAACCGAAAAACCAACCAAACATAGAGCTACACAAGCTCTAAACAACTAAAAAAACCATTCAAACCAGGAGCTAAACAAGCTCAAAATACCAACAACAGAAACCACCAGCAGCATGAACGAGCTAAACAAGCTCAACAAACCCAATTA
Organism: Asparagus setaceus; assembly: GCA_012295165.1. Lineage (NCBI taxonomy): Eukaryota > Viridiplantae > Streptophyta > Magnoliopsida > Asparagales > Asparagaceae > Asparagus > Asparagus setaceus. The sequence goes on along the minus strand of CM022708.1, from coordinate 22,591,796 downwards.
AATGAGCTACACAAACTCAAAATACCAACAACAGAAACCACCAGCAACATGAACGAGCTAAACAAGCTCAACAAACCCAATTAAAGGAGCTACACAAGCTCAAAATACCAACAACAGAAACCACCAGCAGCATGAACGAGCTAAACAAGCTCAACAAACCCAATTAAAGGAGCTAAACAAGCTCAATATACCAACAACAGAACAACTAACAGCAGCAACAACGAGCTAAACAAGCTCAAAATACCCAAATACGGAGCCTCACAAGTTTTAGATTAGGAACCGAACCTCAAAACCAAAGATCCGACCTCAATCGAACCCAAGATCCGACCTCAAAACTGGAGATCTGACCTCAATCGAGCAGAACCTGTGAGATCTATGGCTTTCAATGAAACTTGAGGCGCGAACATAGGCGGGGCCGAAAAGTTTTTGCGGGAGAGAGAGGGCAAATCTAGGGTTTTGGTGAGGTCGGATTCCGAATAAGAGAAAAGAGCGGCTTTTTTGGGTTTTTTTATTACGCCAAATCCTAATCCAAGCCAAATCAGACCTCTTCCCTCTGATTTCAATATCCATAAAACCCCCCTCCACGTCAGATTTATAGATACCCATATCTATAAAATTTTGGTGAATCAAACTCAGTATTAGGATTTATCTAGAATCCGTTATTTATAATTTTGCCACTATCAGAGCCAAATCTTAATCATATTCTATAAAAATGGTGAAACAAACACCCCCTTATAGAATGACATTCAAAATTTGTGGGATCTTTGATGACTCATCAATTTTAATGCAATACAAGTGGCCGAAAGACCCTAAATTTTTGTGAATAGTAGTATAGAAGTATTTTGGAAACTATAATTTAGTTAGAATCATCCTTAGCCAATATAATTAGGGTTAGTTGGGAATAGGCCAATTTTTGCGAATAACATTTCTTGACAAGGTGATCATGGGTATTAGTGCCAACATCACTACCATCGATGACATATACGCAAATTTTTAACCAATACTCCCTAAGAATTGGAACTCTACTGCGACACTGTTAGCCGTAGCCAAGGATTTGATGCTCCAAAGACACCCCCCATACTTTGTCGTCGATGACCATGACAAGGATAAGGTGCAGCTGAAATCATCTATCAAGTGTCCTAATTAAAGAGGTTCGGTCGTTGCATTTGCGTCACTTTGGACGCCAAGGATGAAACCGGCAAGGTCGATATGTATCAAGCCAAGGTGGTCTACAATGACCCATCGACAAACGACAAGGAAAGCACCCCGGCCTGCTCATCAAGAGGAAAATGAGGCCACCGGATTCGAGGAAAAGAACTTATTTCAATTCAAATGACCCAAGCAAAATTTTCCGAGAAAGAAAATCGGGCCCAAAGGAGATTAGGAGCTGAAGACAGTGAAGGATAGGAGGGGAGGAATCTGAGACATGGTTTTTTTTTAGTAAGTTTATTTGGTGTGTTAATTATTCTCGCTTGGAGCAACAAAGCTAGGTTATATGCTCTCTATGTTATGGACCAAGTTTACTGAATACTTTTTTCACCTAAATAGGCGTACTCTTGAGAAAATTAGATGGTCGCTATTAATTACCTTTGTATTTTCATACTGGCATGTGTAAAATATGTAAAAGTAAATGTGTATATGATGTACAACGAAGCACACTCAGAGAAACAAATAAGTACCCTTTTTCTTTGATTTAATTTTTTTTTGCATGCGTGTGTATCCCTTGAGCAAGTTGCTAGCTTTCTTAAATTTATTATGGTGCAATAAGTAAATTAATATTAATTAATTGGAGTAATGGAAGACAATGTTCTCTGCTTATTTATTGGTTTTCTAAACTTACAGAAAATAAGGATTGTTTTGAGAAATCAGTTTCCCACTATTTTGGCTGAACTAAATAGTGGAAATGAAAAAGATTTTGGGAAATCCTCTTTTCTCCCAATGGATTGTCGAGCGTCGTTAAAACTCTGTATCTTCATGTTTGTTTTTTCTTTTTTTCTGATTTTTTTGTTATTTATTGTCGTCGATAGGCAATAATGGAAAGGGTTTTTCTCAATATATACCCTCCAATTATAGTTATTTTTAAATTTATTCTCCAAATCATCATAATTCTAAAATTGTCCCCTCAAATTGCTTTCTGCTTTCAATTTTACAATCATCTTAAGTTAGATTACCTTTATATCCCTATTAAATTATTTTTCAAGAAAAACAACAACAAAATACAACTAAATGCATCCTAATTATAGAACCCAGCCAATTATAAACTACAATATCCAACTCATTATAAAGAAAACACAGATTAAATCTACACTCATGTCTGCTAGTTTCACCAAAGAAGAAATCCCGCCTCTAACCCCAATTTGTTAGAAACGGCGATCCAATCCATGTTTTCTTTATAACAGTTTGGATACTGTAGTTTATAATTAAGTGGAATATGTAATTAGGATGTATTTTGTTTTTTTCCTTGAAAATTAATTAAATAGGGATATAAAGGTCATCTAACCTAAGATGAACGTAAAATTAAAAGAAGAAAGCCATTCAAGAGCAATTTTAGAATTATGATGACTTGGGTAAATTTAAAATAACTATAATTTGGAGGGTATATATCGAAAAACAAAATAAATGCTCAGATTTTCTTTTGGCAAATAAGCCATTTACTTTATGCCTTTAAAATAGTTGAAATGAAAGATTTTGGAATCCTTTTTTTCATTTTAGTCTTAAAAGTAATATTGTTAAGTCTAACATGTCATGTGGCAAGAATGTGAGTACGGACTAAAAGATGAAAATATCATTTAACTGTTAAAAATTAATGAAAATAATAAAATGATAAATTCAATTTGAGGGGTTAAACATCATTGACCATATGACCTGACGTTGGAAGAATTTTTTGGAAGAATTCTTTTCTTTTACAAATGGGTGGAAGCAATTTTCCCTCACTCGGAATGACTTAAATCATTGTACCTATAAACCATGTTTTATGAATTTATTTATATCAAAGAGATCTCTTTTCACCCTGTAAATTACAGAAATAGCTACAAATTATAAAGATAACAGTAAATTGCAGAAATAGTATCAGAAATATCGCCTGTATGATTCTATACAAAGAATATTACAGAAAAAGAAAGAAAAAAGGCCAATGGATCAAAATTGTCATACATTCATCCTAATTCAGAAAGCAGTTATGTTGGAATCATTGCATATAAACTCAAAATAATTTCAAATTAACCAATTTGATTAAATACTTCTCACCCAGTGCACAAAAGCTGCAGGTTCATCCAATCATATCTAAATAATATCTCTGTATATAGACCAGATTAAATGTATTGTTGAAAACCTTTGTATTATGAGCCATTTACAGCTAATTAGAGAATCAATTTAGCATTTATTGGAAAAGATTTAGCTCGCAACCTTCTGCCTATAAATACGATAGCAGATCGACACACTGTGAGCATGAGATAATAGAATAAGCTTATTGCGTTACTGCGGCCACATCTAAAATTATTGCAACTTCCCATGGTTTACGATGGAAATGAAAAGCATAGGAAAAGCATTTATAGGAAAATTCACTTTGAGGACCAAGACCCGATCCCATGTACTTCTTCTTCACGGCCAATTTTTTTGTAAGTTTTCTTTACTATTCTTCTACATTTATGCATTTTTTTATGTTCTTGTTTGATGAAGCTATATAACGAGTTTTAGGTATAGATAAATTTCATGTTATTGACTGTTGAAATTAGTGAAAGATACAGAAAGTTTACTTTTGATGAGTTTTCTTTATTGTTTTTGTGGAAAATATAAATTAATGGAGTGTTAATGAAATTTAATTGTAGGGACATCAACAGTGCCGAACATAGGTTGAGCACTGAAGAGCGAAAGGTACGTTTATTGTTCTTTTTTCTTGAAATGGTACGTTTATTGTTATTAACACATACTTTTGTGTTGGTATATGTTTCTGTACTACTATTCTTTTTTAAAGAAGAAAAGTTGAGTAAAATTCCCACATTTCATTAACAAAAGTTTAGTGAAATATATTCAACTACGATAATAGGAGGTAGGAAATCTTCAAATTCCTTTTATAGGAAATATTGTTTTGAGTTTTAAAAAGTCAAAATAAAAAAGAGGAGGCTAAAAAAGGTTGTTTACTATTATTCTCTTTTGAAGGTTCTTCAATTGTAATGGTTATGATCACCTTTAATTACACAAGAGGAGGCTAGGGGAAAAAAGTTCAATACAGATACATTTTTATTAGTACTGGTATTTCATTTTTCTACAAGATCAAAACTAAGCTCATTAAAAGATTAGTCACTTGTACAAATTATCATGTGTATATAATTGCATATGGGTTTCAAATTATAAGTTTTAATTGAAACAAAGGTGTCTGAATAATTCTGATAACCAAATAAATTTAAAAATATTTCTTTAGTAATAAACTTAGAGTGGTTTTAAGAATACGAAGGCCCACTTCTCTATTGATGATGTCTTGTATTTATATAGGTTAAAGGCCAGAAAGTAAATATCCTATCACTGGAGGTTTGATCGGAGGGGAGTTATTTCCCTGCCGAAGAAATTAAGCCTCGTGTCCCATGAAAAGGTTCATTCAAATACCTTATTCATACAAAGGTTAGAAATTGCATTAGATGCTGCTTGATTGATAAAATTGTTTCTCAATGTGACTACATCCATGGATGAAGACTTGCGTTGAAGAAGCCTGAATGCAGGAATTATTGAAGAAAATAATTAGATGGTCAACATTTGTTATTCTTTTATTTTTATACTTGTGTATGTGACATGTAAAAGCAAATGTGTATATGATGTATTGTGGAAACACACTCGAGAAATAAAGATTTTTCCTTTAAGTTGAAATTTTTGTATGTGTGTATATATATAAAAGGCTGGAATAACTTGCTAGCTAGCATGTACCTTCCTATATGGAAAAAGTTAACCATAATATAGATATTATACTACTCTTGTATTGTCACTAACAAAAGTATAAGTCCCTTCCTTGAAATTTATAAATTAAAAACCCAATAAGGGTATTTGTGAATTTTTCCCATTTTATTATCTCTCCTTATCATTCCATGTTCCACGCCAATAAAAAGACATCAAAGCATAGATACCAAATCCTACATTTTCTCACCTTACAACTTTTCATTTTCCATATGAAACAACAGTTACAAATAGAAAACACTATCTACTTAATTTTAGTTTATAGAGCTCCTAAATGCATTGTACCCAGAGACGAATCCAAGGGGAGGCCAGCAGGGCCAATGACGTCTAGGGACGAGTCCAGGATTGTTTGGCCGGGGGGCTAAGTGTCACTAACAAGCAAATAAAGTCAAGCATGATACCATCTTCCATTTTGTAATTAATTGCAAATAGATTGTCCTTTATGTAACTTAATTCAAAGATTCTAACAAGAGCAAAACTCAATTTAAATGTTCTCCCAAATGCACATGAATTCTCGTCCTTCCCAATTAGACGGACAACGTGCTCATATATATTCCAACAAGAATAGTGTGACATGCTACAACCCACCGCGGGTGATCTGGACGGTTGAGAGGTTCTAATATTGCTTCCACTATCTTGAGTTCAATTTCGAGCTGTGTTATCAAAAAAAAATAGTGTGGCATGATTAATAAACATTGATGCACTCATATATATTCTCTGAAATCACAAAATGTAATTTTTTTTACTTTATGTATTCATTTTAAATTATTATAGAATAGTATTTTCTTCGATAGTAGTCCCTTAAATCTTTAATGTTTTGAATTAGTCCCTCAAATCATTGAAATTGCTAATAGGTCCCTCGGTTATTATAAGTTTTTCCAAATTAGTCCACTAAATAAAAAATGTTATTAGCTCGCTCAATTCTTATAAGTTGTTTGAAGTTAATCCCTCCAATAAAGAACAACACGACAAGATATAGAAAGTAGAGGATCTAATTGCAACGTCAATACTACGGTGGACTATTTTCGAAATATAAAAAAATGTAAATGTCTAATATTGAAATCCATGCAGAATATTGTATTGTATTTCTAATGGCTTTCTTGAAAGAGACATATTAAAATCAAATTCAAAGAGTGAGTCTACGTTTGTGAGGTGACGTTTGGACTCAACTTTTAAAAAAGATAAATAAGGTTAGCATTGTACTCTACTTGAATGTATACTCAGTGTGTGTTTGGCAAACTATGCAAAACTGGGCCAGGACTTTGTGCTTAACCAGTTTTTTTTTGATCAGCCCATTCCTGATCCAAAAGAAAACTAGTTTAATGGCCAATTTTTGGGCTAAAGAAATTGGGTCAGCTCTATTATGAGACTTAACCAAACAAGAAACAATTAAAATTGGGTCAGTGTCGTTTACATTCGTACATATTCACTAATGGGCTCGTTGGCCCATGGGCAACGAGGACGGGCGAAACGAAATGGTTCATGGTACAATTCCCAGAGGAGAAGCCCAATATACATATTTCAAGCCCAAATTGAGGAGTATTTAGTCGTAGCGCAATTCATCCCGACTAAAAAAAAACCTACTGAGGACCTGTAAATTTGATAAAGAACTTAGTTGGGACAAAAAATTAAAGGAAAAAAGGAAACAGTATCAGAAATCATTTCTAGGGAAAGAAAATATTACAGAAAAAAGAAAGAATAAATGTCAATGAATCAAATTATCATGCGTTACTACCTACAGCCAATGTTTAGATAATAGACTTATTTTATCCCGGGACTAATTTAGCTCACTATAATCTTGGGATATAATAGTCCAGAGACTACAGTGAGTTAAATTTTATGTTTGGTCTAATTTTTATTAATTCCTCTAATACTTGTGTCACATTTGAAAACTTGTCATTATAAAGAGGAATAAAATTGGTATAAAATTAAGATATAATACTTAGTCTTGACAATGTAGTGATTATAGTTTAGAGATGATAGAAGAACATAGTCTAAAGACTAGACGCTGACGACATTATTATATTTAATGGGGCTGCTAAATGGAATTGAGATGAAAAAGAGATGCTAGAAAGATACATGAGCTTCAGGTTCATCCAAATCCTTCTAAGCAATATATCTGCATATACAGTAGATTAGATGTATCCCTAGAAACTTTATATTATTAGCCATTTGCAGCTAATTAGAGAATCAGCATTTTGCATTTATTGCAAAAGATTTAGCTTACAACCTGTTGCCTATAAATTAAGAATAATTCTTTTTGGACCCAAAAAATAGGACCATTCTAAGGTACAGGTGACATGGAAATTATTTGCACTATTTTTAATTCCATGCTGGAAATTTAACTCCTGAAGTTTCTCTCTCTCCGCAACTCCGCTCTCTCCATCCCCACCCCAAAAGCCTCTAACAACTAAGAGCAACTTTATCCCTAGCATTGAAAATTTGATGCTCCATGCTCTTTTCTGTGGGCCCTACATGCCACATCACTACTCTTTTAGCTAGCATCACTTGTAGCATTATTGATCTCCAATACTAGCTTTTATTTAGAGATGCTTGAATAGGACCCACATGGAATCCATCTTTTATTTATTTGCAAATGTATCAATTGCGGCCCCCATAAACTGTGAGCTGGAGCTGCTACCCTCAATGCTTCAATGAAGCATTCACAACCAAGCATCAAATCGTTTTAACGCTGTGGGCCTTTGAAGCACTGATGCTTCATTTGACTTTTTGCTACCTTAGCACAGCATTGCAGGTGCTCTAACGTTCCAGTAATCTTTTAACCTTTGCTACAGGGAGCTAGAAGTTGGAGCTTTACTCTAAGGTCTAGGTACTAATTCCCTCTATTTCACCATTGATTTCTCTTGCAATCAGTTGGTAGCCCTTCATACTTTGTCCTCATATTAACAATGTCCTCCAACTTGATTTTATCATAAGTTCAAGTTTCTCAAACCAAAAATAAAAAGATAGAAAAAACAATTTTCCCCTTTCTGTTCATAATTAAAGACAATGGAGAGCTTGTGGTGTGCTCAACCATCAAGAGCTAAGATCTATTTCATGGCAAATTGGGTAATACGCTAATTTGGTATCATACAAGAGCAAGTTCTGCACTCTATGAAGCTCAATAAAATGTAATCTTTTTCTAGCAAAGGAGAAGCTGTACATGCCAAGTCCACCTGTCCCCTAAACAGTCGTAATTGATTTAGTTACAAAGTGGTGGTTATAAAGGGCAGGGACCACTTCATTGTGGATCTATGTAGTGTCCAATGGCGTCACATGACATCATAGATTGTCTACTTTATAGATTTTATTCACTTTCACTTGCATTTACTACTCGGGACAACACTTGAATTACAACAGCACATCTCTAAAAAATTAAAATTGTAAAGTTATCCGTGTAGATTTGAAATATAATCATGACAAAAAATTTATGGGTTTAATTTTTATCTTACGGGCTTATGTTTTTGCTTCCAATAAATTAATAAATAATATATTATATGGAGACTATTGTCTAACAAAATTCTGTTCCATCAATGTTAATTTCTTGCGTTTGTCTAGGTAATGGCGACTAGCTAAATACTCTTATCAGGACACTTTCCAATTATTTCGATGCAAAAGAGTTCTTATCCTGCTCACGAACTCTTTTCAGTTGTCTCCCTCAGAGTCTCCACAATAGAAATAAAGTCCAAGAATGAAGGGATTGATGATTGTATTATTGTGTAAAGTCCTAGGTCAAGACTTATGAGAACTTAATTGTAGAAATTATTGGAGAAACTCAGTTGGACAACATTGGCTATTCGTTTGTAAAACTTGCTAATAAGGATAAACGGCAGTTAAATATCCTATTGTTCCTATACATTTGCACTTAAATACTATAAGTTGAAAAACCCTGCACTTTATTATCCCAAGTTGTCCAAATCTTACATGTTAGTACATTTTTTTTGTTGAATGTGAGAATATTTTTAAGAATATTCTCATGTGCTTATCACATTTTATTTTTAGATTCGGTTTGACCCCCATTTATTGTTGTATTTACTTCTTAATTTATCATTGGGGAGTTTATTTCAATAGAGGGGCATTTTTGTCCCAATAGAATATTTTTACCACCATTTATGACATTCTAACGGTGGACAGCTTAGGATATCTAGGTACCATGTTTGTCTACTTAGGATATTTACGTGCAAATGTAATGAAACAATAGGGTATGTAAGTGCCATTTAGCCTTTTTTTCGCTTGCATGTGTAACATGTTAAATGTAAATTCTTTCTCCGCTCTCTCAATTGTCACACCGATCTTTCTCCGCTCTCTCAATTGTCACACCGATACTTCTGTTATCATCTTCTCATACAAAAATTGATCGTACTCCATCAGTGACCTTTCCATTGACACACACACACACACACTTATTGCAGTTTGTGAGTGGTGTAGTTGTGTTTCCTTTCTTCCCCATCTAAATAAATTTTCATTAAGAATTAGAATTTTCAGTTGGAGAAATTTGATAAGATTTTATAGTTATTTATAGTGATTTGGTGGAAGATGAATAGTTGTAATATTTTTATTATTAGTGTATAATGTCAAGAGTTAGTGGAGGAATGTTATTAGTGGGTGGTTAAATGAAATATTGATGGTAATCAATATGAAGGTTATGAAAAATTAAGTATGTATATTTCTTCATGTATGTATGTATGGATGTGCTAGAGGGTGTTTTATTATGAAGAGATGTATGCATGTATATGTTTCAGAGGGCATTTTCGAAAGAAATGTTTTAACATCCAATACACTTTTATAATAGAATAAGATAAGATTATCATGCAACAAGTAAACTAGACTAAACTTTTCTAATCACTTTCACACAACAACATCCAAGAATTGGGGGATCTTTGTTAACTAGTCAATGTTGATGCAATACAAGTGGAAAGATCCCACACTTTTTTTAGGGTAGAATCGGAAACAAAATTAAAAAAAAAAAACTAAGACACCTAAGCTTCTTCACCCTCACACTTCGGAGGAGGGAAACACCTATACGATCATCATACAAAAGGCTACTAATGGATGAAGGAGCACTATCAAAGATCTGAACTAAAATGGCCGAGAAAAAAAACCCAAATTAACAAGAGCATCCACGCACAAGTTGCTCTCTCGATTAGTATGGATTAACTTGCATTCCCAGCAGCGACTCAAGAGTGACCGATAATCAACAATCAAGGCACCATTTGGATGATAATCCGTGTCAGCTTCGTTAATTATCTGGATGACAATAGCTGCATCAGTCTCACAAATTAACCTCCTATAACCTTGGTCCCATGTCAAAGCAATGCCGAATTTAATTGCTTCGATTTCCGCAACTAGATTATCTCACTGTCCCAAGTAGGGGTGGAAATGAACCAAATAATTAATAAATAGTTCGATAATTGTTCGTCTAACTATTCGGTCATATTCGATTCGGTAGTTCATTTACCACTAAACAAATATTTTTAGTATTCAAGTTTACTAACTAATAGAATTTAACCAAATGTATATTCGATTCGCTTATCTATCAAATATTCGCTTAAAATTTGATCACTTATTATTTGTATTATTGCACATATGATGTCATATTTTAACCCACTTACCATTTCTACTTAAGTTTTATGTACTAATTTTAAGACTTAAACAATCTTAAATTTGTTTTCTAATGGCAATTTTGATTTAAATATATATACATCATATATTATAAAGGAATTTTTATATTTATGAATTTAAATACTATTTGAAAATCAAATTCTTTAGCGAATAAATATACTTTGATATTCGATAAGTATTCGTGAATATTCATGAATATTTATCAAATACTAAGTATTGAGTTCAATTGAAAACTCCATATATGAATATTAGAGTCCGCTTTCGAATTCGATAATTCTAAACAAATACAAATACGAACACCTTAGTATTCGATTAGATTCGATCGTTTACCACCCCTAGTCCCAAGTTTAGAGAAAATCCAATTAACCATAATTTAGTTACAATTATCCTTAGCCAATCCCCTGTAGTTTTATTTGTGCGAATATACCCCTTGTAGTATTGGCCTAAGTGCGGATACACCCCCTTAGTGAATTTTTTCGACTCTTTTAAAAGTAAAGGTAAAAATAAAAAAGCAATTCAGAGTCTATCTCATCAATAGAACTATATAGGATCTATCTACCTCTTCAAAACATTTTAACAATTTTAAAAGTCACAAAAATTCACTCAAGGGGTCTATTTGTGTAAATAGAACTACAAGGGGGTCTATTAGCAATTAAACCATATAATTAAGCCTTCATTGCACTTAAATACCGTTTAATTCCCCTACTTTGCACTTGAATACTCTGACTTCTTGGCAGCATTTATATACGCTAAAGTTTTAAAACTAGAACTTGTATACCCTCACTTATTTGGACACCACTTATATACCCTAGAGTTTTTAAAACTTTCACTTAAACACCCTAAAGCTTTTGAAACTTGCACTTAAATATCCTCAGTTATACAAACTAGAGGGTAATTAACACTGTGTTTAGGTGGAGGGAGAGAAGGGTAAGGTAAGAGAAGTGATCACTTAACTCCGTCTGGAAGTTTTTTTTAGAGAGGTAACAAAGGGTAAGGGAGACCAAATTTACATGAAAACATGTTCATTTTTAAGTTAAGACTTAGATTTAAAGTTAAGACTTAAAGTTAATCCTCTAAAAACTCCCTACCAAATACAAATTTTAGTTTTTGTCCAACTTCTTTCCTCGCCTCGCCTCACCTCGCCTCCTACCGAACCATACCTTGAACCATCTTCTCGACCACCACCCCATCCGTTTTCAAAATTCGAACTGGATCAGCTTTGGACAGCGCTGATGGGCTCTTAGGCCCATGGGGAACGACCGAGTAGATACCGTCCATGGCCCCAATTCTAAAAAAGAAGCCCAATGTACATTTGTCACGTTGACATTGTGAGGGTATGTTCGATTATGGATTCCCAGTTGCAAGCACGTCCTAAATACAGACAAAAAAAATTCTTTAGGAAAAAAAAAGAAGAAGATAAAATACAAAAAGGAAATAGTATTAGAAATCGCAAACAATTTTGTGGAAAGAAAATTTTACAGAAAAACAGTGAAAAAGGTCAATGAATCAAATTATCATGTAAATATGCCTAATGAAGAAAGCAATTATGTTGGATCATTGCATATAGACCCTAAAATGATTTTGAATTAGCTAATTTGGTGAAATACTTTTGTCTGAATGCACAAAAATTGCAGGTCCCTCCAACCATATACGTACAAGATCTATATATATGTATATGGACTAGATAAGATGCATCTCAAGAAACTTTGGATTATGAGTCATTTACAGCTATAATTAGAGAATTAAATCAGCATTTATTGCAAAAGATTTAGCTTGCAACCAATTGCCTACAAATAGATGAGCATCCAAAATTTATTTGTATCAACAACAATAAAACATCCAAAGTTTATTTGTTAGCTTCGTACTGTCTACCATGGAAATGGAAAGCATAGGAAAACCATTTAGAAAATTCACTGTGAGGACCAAGATCCGATCCCATTTATCGATTACCCGAAAGCCCTGGATTTTCTGTAAGTTTCCTTATAATTCTCCAATATTTTTTGTATTTAATTTTTTATTGTGCTCTTGTATTTTTTTTTCATGGTAATATAAAATAATGACATGTTAATGGAATTTAATTACAGGGACATCAGTGGTGCCTAACCTACGTTAAGCACCAAAGGTTTAAAGGTACGTTTATCGTTATTATACTTTTTGTTCATATATCTTTCTTTACTACTATTGTTTTTCCCTCTTTTACGGAAAAAAAAGAAAGAAGTAGAGTATAAACTCCCATCATTTCATTAATAAGAGTTTAGTGAAATATTATTCAACTAGGATAACAGAATGTCTTTAAATTTCTTTCAAAGGGGAAGAAGAGGAGCTAGTTGTTAAATACTATTACTCTTATGGAGGTTCTTATGTTCATGGTCACCTTTTAATACACAAGTTAAAGGATAATTATATGGCACCTTTGGCAATTGGAAACTAAATAGGAAGTGGCAATTAAAAGATAAATGGAAAGTGAAAAAAAATTGGAGAGTGACCTCACTTTCTATTCTTCTCCTATTTGGCACTTGAAAATGAATAGAAAGTGAACGGTGCCGCGTCAATTTTTTAGCTAGCTCTTTTCACTTTCTTAAAAGTTTGAAGAAAGTAAATGGAAATTGAAGAGAGATGAGAGAGAAATTAGTTTTTTATTTACTTTTTTAACACTCTTCAATTCTCAAAATTATTGTTCTCATTTTAATTAATGTTTTGATCCGGTCACCAATTAGGCAATTACTGCTTCCCACTTATATATACCCAAGTGACCAACTTCTTCTCTAGAGTCCTTCTTCATCCCCTCTAATTTTTGACTTTTCTGTCATGTATAAAAAATAAATAAAATAAAAACAAAGTTAAATGTTCTTATATATAGAGCACTCACATTTATTCCAATGATAGAGAAGCATTACTGTCTAATTATTTTGATGGAGCTTTTAATCAAGCTTCTGAAAAATTTTATATGAATAATTTCTTATATGAATATGGTCCAATTTTTGTATAAATTATTCCTTTTTGAAATTACTCATGAAAAAAAAAACTATGACTGTCACGTCAACCGCCACTTTAACTTTCTACAATCGCACTTTCTATCATCCAAACAGAAAGCACAAATAAAATGTGAAAGAAAAGTACTTTCTTAAAAAGATATTTTATTTTTACTTTCTACGTGTCATTTTCTTTATTGATGTCTTGTATTTGTATAGGTTAAAGCAGGAAAGTACCAATCTAATCGCTGGAGTTCTGATGCGAGGAGAGTTACTTCCCTGCTAAAGAAATGAAATTTATTATTAGATAAAAGGTTCATTCAATTACCTTATTCACCCATAGGTTGGAAATTGTATGATTCTTTATATAATGTCTCTTAATGTGTCTGGATCCATGGATGAAGACGTTGAAGAAGCCTGAATGTGGGAATTATTGGAGAAAATCATATGGTCAAATATCTAGAATTTGTATTTTTATACTTGCTTATATAACTTGTAAAAGCAAATGTCTATATGATGTATTATGAAACACGCTCAAGAAATAAAGGTTTTTCCTTAAGTTGAATTTTTGTATGCGTATATAAATAAGCCTTGAATATGTTACTAGCATGTACCATTCTATATGGAAAATATTAAACAAACTATAAATATTATACACCTTTTGTATTATCACTAACAAATGTATAGCGTTCTTCCTTGAAATTTGTCAAAAATGCCCAAACTTATCAAGGTATTTGTGAAATTTTCCATTTTATTATCTCTCCTTGTCATTCCACTTTCCACACCAATCAAAAATATATGAAAACAAGGATATCAAATTAAACGTTGTCTCATCTTTCACCTTTTCACTTCATATATGAAAAAATATTTTCAAATAGAAAATAGATATTCACTTAATTTTAGTTTACACAGTCTACATTCACCATGAGGATCAATCCGAGAAGATAGTTTAAAGCATAGTTGAAAAAAACCCGTTATATAACTCGTTATAACCCGTTTTGTAACTTAACGGTGCCCTCTTGTTATGTAACACACCCATTTAACTCTAAAACTATTTAACCCACAAAAAAACACGTTATATTGCGTTAAATGTGTGTTATGTTACATGACTAATTAACATGGAATTTTTAGGTTAAACTGCATCTCTAATTAGGATGCGTGGATGCATCACCACCATCCAAATTATTTAAACCCTACTCCTTTTAGTCCTAATCACCCTATTCTCTTTCTGCGAATATGCGATCTCTTCGCCTCCTCCAAACCAAACCTTAACTCCTTGCCTCCTCTGAAATTCCACCGGCTATCCGCGGCTTCTGCGACTCCGGTGAGGTAAATTTTTTATTTTTCAGTTATGTATTTGGCATATCAGATTATATCCTTTAAATAAACAGTGATTTTAAAATTATCTTCCAAATTCTAATATTTTCTATTGCCAATTTACCCTAAATCATATCAAACTTGTTGCTCCATTACTTTACCATTCAACATATTTTTTAAGATCTACCACATAATTAGAGTATAGTGATTAATTAGTGGGTTAATTGTGTTAGTGAGATAATTACTTTCAGTTATTTCTTGATTTTGATTAGGTTTTAGTTTTCGCCACTAATGCTAAATTTTGTGAAATTAAGTTTGCACACAATCTCTTTATATAATTTCTTACTATTGTTAGATAGTCATGTTTAGTCCGGTTGATTTAGTGAACTTGATTAGGAATTAGAATATTTTTGTAAAGTTAAGAACTTGAGAGTTGGAAGTGTTTGGTTTATTTTAGACTTATTTTTATTGCCTTAAACTTGACGATGTTAACATATTTGATCATTGATGATGCTTTTGGGATGGTTGTAATCATATATGACTAACATTTGTTAAAATTTTGTGATACTATATTTTTATATTTGATAATTGTGATGTTTTGTTTGACAAGTTTGATGATTCTAAGTATTAAAGTTATTATGAATTGTTAGTATTTATAAAATATCTAAATAATAAATAAATAATATAACCTATGTTATGCGTTACATTTTTTATGCTTTTTTCCTTAGCCCTTAACAGGGGGTCAAGGTTACATAACACATTTTCGTTATTTTCAACATTGGTTAAAGAGACCTTAAATTCTACTTTTCTTTTCTAAAATGCCCCCATTTTCTTTTGGGGTTAAGTGCAAATAGACCCAATTGATAATAGACCCCCTGTAGTTTCATTTGTATGAATAGAATCCTTGAGTGATTTTTTTTTTACTCTTAAGATAGTTTAAAAAGTTTTGAGCAGGTTAATAGACCTCTTATAGTTCGATTGGTGAGGATAAATCCCAAATTACTATTTTTTTCACTCGTAAAAAAGATTCGAAAAAGTTCAGTAAGGTGGCGTTCGCACAAATAGAACTACATGAGGTCTATTCACCATTGAGTGATACTACAGGGTTTTATTTGCAATTAATCCTTTATTTTGAGAAAATTGCTTCCTAGTCCTTTTGCTGAAAGACATATATGACTTTCTCTTTGAAAAAAGCCACGTGTTTTCGGCTCTTTTAACCCAAATTTTAAATTGAAAAATCCTTTTAAACCAACTTTTCATTTTTTTTTTAACTCAATTTTTTTCCGATGGGTCAAAATACTCTTTATCTTCTTCCTCTTCTTCTCTCCTCCTATACTCCTTCCTCTCTTCCACGTCTCATCTCCATCCACCTCTCATTTCCCTTCTTCTCCATCTCACTCTGTTCTCCTCCTACACCCATGCTTCTTTCTCCTCTGTCTACCCTCCTCCACCATTGCATCTCATCACTCCTTCCTTCCTGTGCTTCACTTGCACATGCCTTCCTTTTCTTTCACCCACCCACCTCACACCTCCGCCCTCTTCCTCCATCCTATCTCACTCCTCTGTTCCACCTCCACCCTTGTGTTGGAGATTTTAGTCTCTTCCCCTACTATGATCTCTTCAACTCGGAAGCCAACCACAATCACAAGATAGAAAATACTAACAATCAAGGATAAGAACATCGAGATTTACATGATTTGATCGACCAACTTTGATCTACATTCACGGGACAACAATACAAGAAAATCCACTATGTATCAGGGAGAATTATAAAAGGAACCACTCAACTCGTCTCTCAATCTCTCAACACCATATACATAATCACTCTCTCATATTCTCTCCAAAGCCCTCTTCTATAATCTTTTGTACGGACAAAGATTATGAAACCCTCTTTCAATATTGTAATCTTTTACACGGACTGGATATAACCGCTCATCTCAAATCAAATTGGTGCGCCTTTCCTACTCCACCATACGAGCCGAATGCCTCCATCCCTTCTATTACTTTGCTTGGACTGGATATAACCGCTCATTGCCCTACATCTCCCTACAAGTCCAATGTCACTATCTCAATTGCCATATGTGTCACTTTCCTGTACCCGCTTCCAAGCTCCACCTAATCCGACAATATCTCCTTGATGTTACGCACATCAACCAACTCATGCTCCTGCGATGACTCCGATAATTATATGACGACAACTCTACTGCTAGAACCACATCTGATTCTCTTATATCCAGTCAAACACCTTGTCCCTCCTCCTCTATCTTTACCTCCACCCATCCTCCTCTCTCCTTCGTCTCATCTCTATTCTCCTCCTTTACCTTTGCCTTCCTCCTACCTCCTCCTTTGTCACAATCTCCACCCCTTTCCCCAGCCCTCCCTTCTCCTTCATATTGGTCTTTTAAGTGTTAACTTTAAATTTAAGGTGTAAAGTTTAAAATTTAAGTGGTAGCTTTTTAAGTTTAAATGTTAACTTAAAATTTTATTAAATGCTAACTTTAACTCTAAACTGTGAAGATTTTCCGTCAACTTTAAAATTCTTAAGTTAGCATTCAAGCTTAAAGTTAAAATTTAAACTTAAAACTGAAAACTTAAAGTTAAACACTTCAAATTTGAAGTTAATCCTCTTAAAACTCTCAACCAGATACAAATTTTAGGTTTGTCCAACATTTCCGTGGTAAACTTCTACTGGAATCTACCATGGAAAGAAGTATTCAATTCCTTACTCGTGAATTGGTCGTATAGCATATGATTCTTCCGATAATATTTGATCAGTACAGGAATCTCTCAAGTTTACTGCATGGTGAAGGATGCTGAAATTGTGAAAATCCATGGAAACGTTGAGAAGCCTAAATATAGGAACTGTTGGAGAAAATTAGATGGTCGATATTGGTTATTCTTTTGTATTTTAATTCTTGCATATGTAACATGTAAAAGTAAATGTATACATGATGTATGAGGAAACACACTTTTGAGAAATAAAGAAATAGGGAATTTTCCTTTTAAGTTCAGAAAATTTTGCATATACATAAGTAAGGCTTTCACCTCAACAGTTATTTTTTGAGTACTGCTTTGTTAGACAAGTCTGAGGCTTGATTATCAGTCGATTTTGAGTCTCCTGGTCAAACACGATTTTGGACTGTCGTCATGATTGGATGATGGTCAATATCATTCATGAGTCATGACCAGATATTACAAAATCACAATCCATTAATGTTCAGATTATACATCTTCTGTCATTAACTTGTTAATTTTTCCTTTTAATATATTTGCGAAATACATGCTCTGCCTTTTCTCCCTCAAGATTCTTCCATGCCTGATAATGAGTTTGGAGCTCTATCAAATGTTGCACCGTGCGAACATATTGCGTGTCAGACGAGAGTGAAAAGTCCAAACTGGCCCCTCCGCCCTCTGATAGAATTCATACTCCCTGATAATGGTCTCGCAGAGCCGTCGATGATGTCTATGCGACGTTTAAATTAACATGCCTAAATCTTCATTACTTTTTATGCGTTCCATCCTTAGCCACTGGCTCGTTGTATCTCTCTCTCTCTATCTACAAATGACCAACCAATATTGTTCTTCGAAAAAGTTTCATCGACACAAAATTTCTCATGATTCTAGTTTATATCTGATGCATATATATAATTAATGACTGTAAAATCCCACTGCAGGGTTCAGAACTCGCCACTACAGTTTTTAAGTTGATAGAAACAAAATTATGTATTTCAAATGAATGTTTGCCGACAATGTAAAATTAAAGAAAAAGCAATGAATCCAAACCACTGAATCTGATCAAATTGGACTACGCACTTTGATCCAAGATGAATGGATAGTCTGCCGGCTACTCTGATATAATACACTGCAATTTGGTGCTTTATAAACTATAATTCAATATTTCAAATCCCAAAAAAAAACCCCTGAAAGTTCCATCACTTGAATAATGATGAACAGGAATCATGATGTGGCGTGCACAGGTAGCAAAAGCAAAACGTTACCATAAACTTTGAACTTGTGCAAGCAAATTATTTGATTTGAAAAAGATACTGAAGCGAGTCAAGGGGGATAAACTAGATACCCGCAAGCTTACAAGTCAAGGAGAAGCCTGCGAGGATCCTCGACTACATCCTTGATCCTTCTAAGGAAGAAGACGGCCTCTCTTCCATCAATCAATCTATGATCGTAGGTCAGTGCAATGTACATCATCGGCCTTGGAACAACTTGACCGTTGGCAACCACTGGCCGGGATACAATAGAATGCATACCTAAAATAGCTGACTGCAAATCAAAAAATAAAAATAATGAAGGGATGCCATTCAGTTCGAGACTCACAAAATAAGTATGGAATAAATTATAAGGTAAATTTCACAAAAAGTTGGGGTGGTTTTGCACAAAACTACCATAAACTTATTTTATTAGAGAATTACATAAAAATACGCTGTTGGAAATTGCTGCTGACGGAGTTAACGGCTAATAGATAAGCATAACACATGTGAAGCGCATATGACAACTTATCCTAACTGCCGTCTGGCATGATATGAAAAAAAATGATCAGGATAGTTTTTTCTAATAAAAAAAATAATGGTTACTTTTATGGAAAAAACCCCTGAAAGTTCATGGCAGTTTTGTGAAGTTTACCCTAAATCATAAGATGATAAAAGAGAATACCTGTGGGGGATTGATAATTGGGGTGCTTAGAAGGCTTCCATAGACCCCTCCATTTGAGATAGTGAATGATCCTCCAGCCATTTCATCAATAGATAAAGTGCCGTTGTTTGCCTTCTTAGCTAGAGTATTGATCTCTTTTTCTATTTCGGCGAAGTTCATTTTATCAGCATCACGAATAACTGGCACCACAAGGCCCTGGAGAAGCAAAAAAGTTAAATAAGACAAAATACTAGAATGTAAAACTATAACATTTTGCACCATTGCTAGCAAAAAGAAATCAATAATGCAGCATTTAACACCAGAAATATTGGGACATAAGCTCTTCGGTCTTCAAAACATAAAAAGGTTAACAAACCTTGGGGGTACCAACAGCAACACTGATATCAACATAATCTCTATATATAATATCTTCGCCATCAATGACCGCGTTGATAATTGGCTGATTCTGCAATCCAGTAACTGCTGCCTGATAGTATAATGTGAAATGCATAAGTAGGACGGCAAATTTCCACTGAGATTTGATGTGTATCAAAAATTGCATACCTTGACAAAGCCTGACATGAACCCCAATTTTACGCCGTGTTTCTCAACAAACGCATCTTTATAATCAGAACGGAGTTTCATCAGGTTGGACCTGCAGAACGTAATCTAGAATGAATAAAGAACGAAAAAGCCTTTATGTAAAATTTTGGAGTCGGCCGCATGGACCCTATTCTTCAAATTAGTTGAGTTAGTTATGAATGAACAGAATAAATTGTCTGTGAGAAAACATTCACAGGAAGTACAAGGTTCCCACAAAAAATATGGCCTACAATAAAGGATAAGAAAGTTGTTCATAATTAAAACAAAGCACATAGTCAAACTTGCATCACAAAACCTGAAACAGTTACAAAGGGTTATTGATGATTGTTTATTTAAAGTCAGTCATCACTAGTTTTGTTTGATTCATGGCATAGAAATTCAGTCTGATAGCATCAACCAATACATTATTGGCCAAACTAGCTTATTTAATGTTTATACTTTTTGTTCTTGCTATATGCTATGCTTTAGAGTTTCCTCAAGACTGATTGTGTAGCTACTCCCAAAAAGAGTATAAATTTTAGGCATTTGGTCTTTTCCATATGGTCATGTCCTGTACTTTTTATTAAATATGTTTTTTTATATCTTTAATCCTGTTTTAAATGCCATTAACTTCTTTTAGCTAAAACAACAAAATCCCACACTTGAAATAATAAAATGCAGGATAATTCGAAAACTAAAAGGAAATATTTCCAATCATGTTTGATGAGCATAGTGACAACAGATAGGAAAAAGAGTAACATACATGTCAACTTCATTAAATGTAGTTAGCATAGCATATGTGTTTTGAGAGTCCTTCAGGCGTGTAGCAACTCGTTTCCTGAGACGTCCCATGGGAACCTGAAAAGTAAAAAGAATTCGGTCAGTTCACGACAAAAGCAAAAAAACATTTTATTAACAAAACATGTACCACCTATTGAAAAGTCACAGCAGGTCTTACTCAAAAAGCCCCTTTCCTTGCAGTATAGCTGATAGAAAATGCTAGTTTCATTTACTATTTATGCCGGGATTTGAGACAAGATTTTACTCCAAGTGCTCTCATACCATATTTAATTCTATTGAAAAACTTAAGCTAATATATGGTTGGCTGACAACTACTTTATACTAAAAGGTCAAACAAAATCCTGAATGCCTTGAACGGAACTGCCTTGTACAACAAAATCAAATTTTCAGACATATAACCTTATATTCATGATAAAAGTTACCCAGAAAATAACATGGTGAAACTTACTCGTCTCTCCCTATCCTTAGGAGGAAGTTGTGGCTCAGAAGCAGAGGCTCGAGTAGGTGCAGGAGACGCTTCTTTTGGTTTCTCTTTGATAGCATCTTCTACTTTAGGCTTTGGTTTCTCTGCTTCCTTAACTACAGGAGGAGATGGCTGAGGAGCACCTTTATCCGATTCCTCTGATGGGGCAACATGGGTATCGGTTGAAGCAGACTTTGTGATGACAGCAACCTTAGTTCCAGGCGTCACAGTGTCGCCTTCCTTGGCTACAAACTGTCAAAAATATATATTGAAGCGCGGTAAATGATGGTAAAAACATACAACTAGAAGCAAAATGATTTCACATGAACCTTAGCATAACTTTATCATGGGATATCAAAACAAGGAAGAAATTATGAGTCACATTAGATGGTTAAAAACCTTTTCAATTATTCCGGCTTCAGGACTTGCAACATCAATAGTCACCTGCAAAAGAAGATACAATATACAAGTGTCTCAGACCTACATCCGATCGCAAGTTTTTTACATCAAAACTACCGAACAAATGGAGAAGAAAGACCAGAGGTAGGCCTAAAAGTACATGATTAGAAATCGTTAAGAAGTATAAGATAATTATAAACCTAATAGAGGAGATAGCCCTCAACATAATGAGTGAAGGAGTAGGATTCATGTAGACAAACTCAAAAATTTGGGATAAAGGCTTTGTTGTTGTTGCATCAAAATTACTTAATTCTTAATAAAAGAAAAGGTACCTTATCAGTTTCAACCTGGGCGATCGGTTCATCAACTTCAACCCTATCACCAGGTTCTGTTCCAAATAATATAATAATTAGATCGATTGAAGGCAATAATTCGAAACGTATGAGTAAAATTATAACAATATGTGTCCACACGCACACAAGCACGAACATACAGGTCTGTATCTGAAAGAGTGCACATGCATGTGAGTGCATGAGTACGCATGTGCGGAGAGATGGAGGAAATAAACTCTGTGAATGCAAGCAGTAAGAAAGGAATGCACATACTCTTCAAGAATGTGGCAAGAGTTCCATCAGTTATAGACTCGCCCATAAATGGAACGACAGCATCAAAATGCTCACCTTCACCACCAAAAGGAAAAGAAGAAAATCATAAGTAAAGCTTGACCACTTTATTTAAACCTAGAAAATTGACAAGCTGAGAATGGTGAAATGTTATGAGGCCTTACCATTATCTGAAGAAAATGACCTGCTCCATATGCGATATGGAGAGTCCTTTGGAAGAAACTCAATAAATTCCCTGTATGATTTAATAAGTCCACAGTTATAATGAGGTTCAATAAACTGAGAATATAGATAAAACCCTAATTATGCACTCCCTCTTAAAGAGAAGATGCAAAAAAATAGCCCATTGCTAACCTCCTTGGTTTCAAGTTCATAGGTGTCTTGGGGCCTGAATTTAAACATTATGTTAGTCTTGTGTAGCTCAATTATGATCAACCAATTAAACCATCCACAAAAATTACCTGCAATATGGCTGAGATTTCTGACATGCCTGTAACTTCTGAAAAGGAAATATGTCTGCACAAATGTTACAATGGTAAAGATTATCTCCAAAATCTCCAGGAGTGGCAAAAAATTGATTGACAAATCCAACAGCAATATATGGCAATGTTTTAGAAAGTGCTAGGCATTTCTAGGTGCCAGACCTAGCGCCTAGTGCCCAGGCACCTAGGCGGACACTTAAGCGGTACATAGATGGTTTTAACATCGAGAGAGGAAGGATAATTTTTGGAGATTCAAATCATATCCTCACCGTTTTACTTGAGATAGACTTCGACATATTGTTTTGATCTCCGGTACATTTTAACCTGGCTAGCTCTCTTCAATCATTATTATGCTTAAGCGAGCAATATATCTCTTTTTAACACGGTATAGTCCGTGTAAGCAAACCGTTCTCCCCTAGGCGCTCCCTAGACTTAGACGGGCAACCTAGGTACCGCTTCGGTTTAAGTAGCCGCCTAGGCGGCTGCCCAGACTGCTTTTTAAAACAATGATATATAGTAACTTTAGGTGGATAAGAAAAACATGGAGAATTAAATATCAAAATTGTGACACAGAAGGGTCTTGTTTCTATTTTGGTCAATCATATTCGAATAGCTCACAGCATAAACAACAGCAGCAACCAGTAAGATCAAACGAAATATTTACAGTTCAAAACAAATATGAGTCCATGTCTCTTGATGATAACAAATCTAGATAACAGGCACATCTAAAAAAGATGTAGCAGCATGACCTTTCAGACAGATCGTGTTTTATCAGTTACATTTTTTGCAGATGATTCCGATAACTCATGTTGTTGGAAACTCACTCTCTGCAATGGGAGTAAATCATGGGTCTTATACAACAATATAAATCTCCAAGGGCTACCTGAAGGCATCATAGGCAATCACTAATTGCATGAACCTATAATGATCCAACCTAACAATAATTTTCTGAGAATAAAGATTGTACATCAAACTAGTTTCCTTATTCCATATTCATATATTCTTCCTTATGTTTAGGATAACTCAGAGATCTAAGGCCTCTCCTTAACGGAATATGGTTTAATTGCCGTATATCTTATTCGACTTAAAACCAACTAAACTGATTCAAGGACCAAATGCATGCACCTGATTCACCAGATTAATCCAAAAGAATGGACCAGCCGACTTATTTTGCCAACTCAAATGTCATCACGCGAAGCAGCTTCACTTCCTCTAAATCTAAACCACTTTTGACCCAACAGACATGAAACTTAACAGTTAGCATGTCATAAGATAAAGTCTCACCTCAATTTCTTCTTAATTTTCAATATCAATCTCATCATGGTTAAGCTTTCAAATCGACAAAAGGAGAAGATAATGACTCATCAGTGATCTTGCAACACATCAATTTCCGTGCTTTCGATTCTGGTTAACTACTGCATCTCACTTAACCTAAGACTAGATCTAATCTCAGCAATTAAACCTCAAAAAGAATAGAACTTCCATCCAATCTTACCAATTAAACCCCCCACAAATTACAAACTAGCATGAAACCCCTAACCTCTAGAGATCGACAGAAAATTCACAGCATGAAACTAGATCGAATCAAATCCAACGATTCACTCACATCAAAGAAGAAGGAAAAGAGAGAAGAGAGAGAAAGTTTACGGCGGCGGGTCGACGAACTAGTCGCGCGAGATTTGACGCCATATCGTAGATCGATCGAAGCTGAAGAAGAGAGGCGCCTACAATAATAAAAAAAATTCTAGCGTTTTAGAGAATTGATCGAGAGATGAGAAGGAAAACCCTAGAAATTTCATTACCTTTTTAGGGGAAATCCAGAGTTTTCCTTTTCTTTTTCTTTTTTTCGTTTATTTATTTTTTCTTCTGTTTTTGTCTCTGGTGCTTTCGGTTGCGGTCTGGACTTTGGCTCTCGGATTCAGTCTTTTGCTATTTCATTCTAGGGAAAATTGTGTCAATGCCCCCAAATGCAAAAACTTCATGTGACAAGGCTCCCTTGACTTTTTTTCATGTGCTTTAGTCCCAAGAAGTATAACAAAATATGATGCACCCTTTTTTTAGTCATCATTACATGCCAACTAAGCATATGGAGAGAATACGAAACAAAAAACCCCAAAATGCCATTATCTCCAACATTAAGGCCAAACCGATGATGATGATGAACTATACTACTAACAGTAACATTGTTCTCCGGCGCCTCCACGTCATCGTCGTCAACCTCCGCCCTCCACGCCGACGCCGAGATCAACGGCCGACTGTGCCACCTAAGCGTCAAGCACCTGTCGACCTCATTGACGCAATACCCTGCACCTAAGAACAGTGTCAGCAGCATACTCGCCTGCTTGAATGTGTTCGACCCGAGATGAATCGGTCTCAACTGCCCGGCCATCTCGCCGCCACTTCACCGGCCGGTTCGCCGTCAAGCGTTCGACGGCGAGCCACGCGAAGGCCGCCGAGGAGCTTGTGTACCGCATGACGGAATTGATGGCCATGGCCTCGCCACGGTGACTGGAGCATCCGTGGCTTGACGCCGCCGAGGCGAGGGCGAGGGCCCGATGAGGGTCGGCCACCGGAGGTCGTGCATGAGGTTGAAGTCGATGGCGTGGACATGATCGTGCTGTCGAAGCGTCGAGGATGGCTTGGTTGGCGGTGAAGTGGGCGAACTTGAGGTAGGGCGTGCCTCGAGAAATGGTGGTAGAGGATCTCAAGTAGGATTGGGAGGGTTGGGGATCCGCCAAACAATGACGGTCCCACACTCAAAGCCAAGAGGTGGTGAAGAACGAGGCGAGGGAAGTCTTTGGAGAAGGACGAGGAAGAGCTCGAGCCCAAATTAGACTTAACATTAGACTTAACACGAATTAGACTTAACATGAACCAAGTTAAGTCCAACTTAGTTCATGTTAAGTCTAACTTGGATCATGTTAAATCTATTTTGGTTCATGTTAAGTCTAACTTGGTTCATGTTAATTCTACTTGGATCATGTTAAGTCTATTTTGGTTCATGTTAAGTCTAACTTGGTTCATGTTAATTCTATTTTGATTCATGTTAAGTCCGACTTGGTTCATGTTAAGTCCGACTTAGTTCATGTTAAGTCCAACTTAGTTCATTTTAAGTCTATTTTCATTCATGTTAAGTCCAACTGTCATGTCTAATAAGTCTAATGTTAAGTCTAAATTGTGTTAAGTCTAAATTAAATTGGACTTAACACGAATCAGACTTAAAAATAAGGGAAATTCAACTTGTTTTTTTAGACTTGACTTAAAAATAAGGGAAATTCAACTTGTTTTTAGACTTGACTTAAAAATAAGGAAATTCAACTTGTTTTTAGACTTGACTTAAAAATAAGGAAATTCAACTTGTTTTTAGACTTGACTTAAAAATAAGGGAAATTCAACTTGTTTTTAGACTTGACTTAAAAATAAGGGAAATTCAACTTGTTTTTAGACTTGACTTAAAAATAAGGAAATTCAACTTGTTTTTAGACTTGACTTAAAAATAAGGAAATTCAACTTGTTTTTAGACTTGACTTAAAAATAAGGGAAATTCAACTTGTTTTTAGACTTGACTTAAAAATAAGGAAATTCAACTTGTTTTTAGACTTGACTTAAAAATAAGGAAATTCAACTTGTTTTTAGACTTGACTTAAAAATAAGGAAATTCAACTTGTTTTTAGACTTGACTTAAAAATAAGGAAATTCAACTTGTTTTTAGACTTGACTTAAAAATAAGGAAATTCAACTTGTTTTTAGACTTGACTTAAAAATAAGGAAATTCAACTTGTTTTTAGACTTGACTTAAAAATAAGGAAATTCAACTTGTTTTTAGACTTGACTTAAAAATAAGGAAATTCAACTTGTTTTTAGACTTGACTTAAAAATAAGGAAATTCAACTTGTTTTTAGACTTGACTTAAAAATAAGGAAATTCAACTTGTTTTTAGACTTGACTTAAAAATAAGGAAATTCAACTTGTTTTTAGACTTGACTTAAAAATAAGGAAATTCAACTTGTTTTTAGACTTGACTTAAAAATAAGGAAATTCAACTTGTTTTTAGACTTGACTTAAAAATAAGGAAATTCAACTTGTTTTTAGACTTGACTTAAAAATAAGGAAATTCAACTTGTTTTTAGACTTGACTTAAAAATAAGGAAATTCAACTTGTTTTTAGACTTGACTTAAAAATAAGGAAATTCAACTTGTTTTTAGACTTGACTTAAAAATAAGGAAATTCAACTTGTTTTTAGACTTGACTTAAAAATAAGGAAATTCAACTTGTTTTTAGACTTGACTTAAAAATAAGGGAAATTCAACTTGTTTTTTTAGATGAGAACGCTAATGAATTCGAGGTTTTGGCCGCTGCCATTGCCGATCAAATTTGGGCTTTTTATTTTGGGGAAAAGAAAGAGAGACCGTGGAAAATTAGTGGGAGAAAAAGAGCAAATAACATTGAGTTTTCTAAATAATATACCCCGGATCAACAATATAGCGAGGCGTAAAGTTGAATTAGACTTAACATGAATTAAATTAGACTTGAAACAAGTTCAATTAGACATAACATGATTTAAATTAGACTTAAAAGGAATTACATTAGACTTAACATGAATTAAATTGGACTTAACATGAAATTAGACTTAAAACAAGTTGAATTAGACTTAACATGAGTTAAATTAGACTTGAAACAAGTTGAATTAGACATAACATGACTAGACTTAACATGAATTAAATTGAACTTAACATGAAATTAGACTTAAAACAAGTTGAATTAGACTTAACATGAATTAAATTAGACTTGAAACAGATTGAATTACACATAACATGATTTAAATTAGACTTAAAATGAATTAAGTTAGACTTAACATGAATTAAATTGAACTTAACATTAAATTAGATTTCAAATAAGTTAAAATAGACTTAACATGATTCATTTTAAGTCTAATTCAACTTGTTTTTAGACTTAACATGAAAGAATAGAAGAGATAAGGGCATTTTGGGGTTTTTTATTTCTTATTCTCTCTCTATGCTTAGTTGGCATGTAATGATGACTAAAAAAGGGGTGGAGCACATTTTGTTGTACTTCTTGGGGCTAAAGCACATGAGAAAAGGTCAAGGGGGCCTCGTCACATGAAGTTTTTGCTTTTGGGGCCTTGACACAATTTTCCCTTCATTCTATTATTTTGGGTTTTTCGATATTAGTCCCCATATCTTTAGCTAGCGTTTTAGTCCTTGTTAGGCACGATCTTACCTTCATGTTTCGATCTTTAGATTAAAAGAAGGCTATCAAAAACGCATTTTCATCTTCTAATATCTATCTTATAGTCATTGAGCCAAATCGATGCACAAATATATCTTCCATTTTCCACACATCGATTTTAAAAACTAACAATAATAACAAATTTACTTTTTTCAATGTATCCTTTTTGTTTGTATGATTATCGTATTGATAGTATTATAAAGACAAAGTGGAAATTGTTGCAAATTTCATTAGCTAATCTTAACACAAATCTCCACGCATTTGAAAACTATCATTTTAAAATTACTCGAATAATTCATAAATTTCCTTAAAAATTATAATATATATTACTGTCATTACTTTAAAGGGTTATTTGCATATAAACCCCTTGACTCATTGGTATTCGCAAAAATACCCCCCAAAACTTAGCATTTGCAAAACTATCCCTCAAATCATCAAATATGTGAAAAAAATACCCCTAAAATCAACAAATTGTCAACTTGGTGCTAAAATTTTGACTATTTTGTTTATAACTTTTACATTGCGATTACAAATTAGTTTATCAAAGTTGACGATTAATTGCTTTAAGAGTTTTTTTCCCAAAACTCTTGATTTGAGGGGTAATTTTTCAAATACTAAGGGTCGGTTTGGATAGAGAAGAGGGTAGGAGAGGGGAATGATTGATCTATACCCAAGGGGAGGGAAAGGAGAGGAAGGGAGTGTGATGTAACTGATTGTGTTTGGATAGACAACTAGGGAATGAAAAGGGAGGGAGAGTGATAGAACTAAATTGTGTTTGTTTAGAGTAGAAAATAGGAAGGGAAGAGAACAATTCAATTAAAATCTAATCCCTCCCCTCCCAATCCGTCCACTTTGGGAGGGTTGAGAAAGTGAGAAAATTTGTATCATTTTAACCCTCTGAATCCTTCCCCTCACTTACTAAAAAATATAAACAAACAGAATTTTAGAATGGTTAGCATTGTAGATTCCCCAACTCCTCCCCTTCCCTCTTAGAAAAAGCTATCCAAACTCACCTTAAGATTTGGAGGATATTTTCAGTAAACACTCATATTTAAGGGTTAAATATTCAAATAATCCTATGGTAAATCATAAAATTTTATATTGTATATAATAAGATTTTTCCAGATATGTCATTATTACTAATAAATTTTATCATATTTTTAATGAAAATACAATTTCAAATATAAGTTATAAATACATATATTAGTTACAGTATTTTTTAATAATCCATTTCTGAGAACATAAATTATATAATATATAATTTTGTTATTAAGTATAATTAATTACAATCATTCTTTTACCTAATCAGCAATTTATATGTCATGTTGAAATATACCTCTTCTAATAGCTATCTTATTAGTATCAAAATCACGTTGAAATGATTGTAAAGACCAATGCACATATTTTAGTATATTTGTTTATCTAATATTATTTCAAAATGTCATATATATCAAAAACATGATATGAAAATAACGCCAAATTGATCAAAATATTCCTTATCATTACTCCTCTAAATTATTAAAATTTATTTTAATTATAAAAATATTTAGTGCAATTATGAATGTTATGTAATTTATGACAATATTACTACAAAATTAATATCTTCATCAAATTGTACTAAAATTGTTTGCATTTAGATTTATATAATGTAGAAATTTTAATTTAATATATAATTTATGAATAACATTCATAATCTCTTTTATTGTGCATATTTGTTAGGATAACATACTTAACATGCATATATGTTTTTATCCAAAATTTTCTATGTGAAAAAGTAACATTATAGTTACAGTTTTGTATGTTAAAACTAAAAATTAAGAAAACTACAGTTTAATCATTCATGAATTAGAAACTTATTATAATAATAGTATATTATAAAAATATTATAATTTAATTAGAGAGATTTAATCAGAGTATAAATAAATAAACCCCAATTTCAAACCCAGCCCAACCAAGATGCAAACCCTATCTCTAGCGAACAATATGAAAATTTTAATAACATTTGTAAATTAAAAATATTATAGTTTAGTTATAGCCAAATTAGAAATATATTATACCTAACATTAGATCATCACCAAATTACAATTTAATGAGAGAGATATATAGTAACTGTAAAGTAGGCACATAAACATTAAGATTTTCTTAAAATATTATTTAAAAAATAAGAGATGCCTAAAATACCATTTCCAACTATTTAAAAATTAATTGTAATTTATTGTAATTAACTAATGTCCATATTTTAATAATTTAAAATGAAAATAAATATTATACTTTGTCCATATTAATTTCAAGTTCTTTAATAGCGTCAATCCTCTTTCTCTACTTTGTCAATATTTTTCAACTACAATAAAATAAATAATTACAATAAATTAAAGTAAACAAAATAAAATAAATCATTGTTAACTAAAAAGTAAATTTGAAATGTTAAAATAATGAACCAACAAAACTTTTCTTATATTTTTATAGTCACAATTATAGTCCTCTAATTTTACCCCTTAGTTTTTCATCAGTAACAAATTAAAAATTGAAAAGAGTAAAATAGAGATATTGTCAATTCTAAAAGTAAAAAATATTACTCATAGGTAATTAAAAAATCAAATTGTAATAATAAAATGGTGAATCTAAAAACTTTTCAGTATTTTTTAATAGTCTCAATCATCTTTCTCCACCCTTTTGTTATTCTCACATCTATAGCAAAATAAAAAATAAGAGATGCCTAAAATACCATTTCCAACTATTTAAAAATTAATTGTAATTTATTGTAATTAACTAATGTCCATATTTTAATAATTTAAAATGAAAATAAATATTATACTTTGTCCATATTAATTTCAAGTTCTTTAATAGCGTCAATCCTCTTTCTCTACTTTGTCAATATTTTTCAACTACAATAAAATAAATAATTACAATAAATTAAAGTAAACAAAATAAAATAAATCATTGTTAACTAAAAAGTAAATTTGAAATGTTAAAATAATGAACCAACAAAACTTTTCTTATATTTTTATAGTCACAATTATAGTCCTCTAATTTTACCCCTTAGTTTTTCATCAAGAACAAATTAAAAATTGAAAAGAGTAAAATAGAGATATTGTCAATTCTAAAAGTAAAAAATATTACTCATAGGTAATTAAAAAAATCAAATTGTAATAATAAAATGGTGAATCTAAAAACTTTTCAGATTTTTAATAGTCTCAATCATCTTTCTCCACCCTTTTGTTATTCTCACATCTATAGCAAAATAAAAAATTAGACAAAGTAAAATACAGAGACTCTCAATACTTAAAAAAGAAATTTTATTGCCTTTCAAAAAGTTTAAATTAGGACAACCAAGAACTAAATAACAAAAACTAAGAACAATCAAATAGAAGATTGATTATACCTTCTCAAGATTGCAACTTTGGACTATAAATAATTTGATATCCTATCAAGAAAATAACACAAATATTAATAGTTAAAATGTAAGAATTATGACTAAAATAAAATTAACTTAAATAATAACAAACGCCAAACTTTAAATCTATACATACTAATGTTCATGGGAAAGTAGACTTGTTATTCATTGCTCGCTTGAACTTGTTTACGACTTCGTTGGCCTACAACAAAATTTCAAACAAAAGAAATGCCTTTATTTTAGGCTTACAATGAAAACAAAATTACAACCTTCTTCCTTTTGTGAACAAACACGAGGATCTCTATTTTACGATCCTCGCCATGGGATTCTTTGCCTGCGTCGGACTTTTGTTCGTCCGTGGACTACCGCGCAATCGGATCCGTGGAAACCCGTTCGAACTACAAAGCGCAGGGCTCGCTTCACGAGGGAAACGGCGCGAAGGATCGCGACTCACGAAGGAGAGGATCACCTTCGGGATCACACTCACGGCGAGAGGATCGCCGAGCGGTGAGATCTACTAGGAGAAATCACAATACCATCCTCAGAAATTCGAAGTTCGCTACCTCGCGGTTTGTAGATCGGACGTGCTCGGTTTGCTCGGATCGTAGCGCCGACGGCTCGTGGATCTCGCGAGGGCTTTCTCAAGAATATCAGAAGATCCAACTCTCAAAAATCCAGCCAAAAATCCAACCCTCTGAAACTGAGCACACCCCCCCTATTTATAGGAGACAAAGGGGGGGTTTATGGCCGGCCGGACACCATTGGTGTCCGGGCCTTGGCCGGACACCAGTGGTGTCCGGCCATTGGCCGGACACCATACGGTGTCCGGGTTTCGGCCGGACGCTGTTTTGACTTCTCGGTTTGGTTTTCGGACTTTTCTGTGACGTTCGTTCCGATCTTGTCGTCGTCGTTCTAAGTCCGTGCTTGGTTCACTTGATTGGTTTCATCCCGTCAACGGTTTAAGTGACGATCGGTCGATGTTCAAATCCGATCCCGTTGACATTCGAATGCGATCGATCTCGTTGAAGCTTACCGTTGATTCATTTCATAACGCGTAGCCTCGCTGACTCAGACGCCTTTGTCGACCCACTTCATGTGTTCGCGGACCCGCTTTACGCATTTGCGACATAGTTAATCGCCGGCGCTTGTCCGATGGGTTGTTGGTTGTTAACCCACCGCCACGAAGTTTCGCTCGCACCGATAAGCAATTTTAACGCCACAATACCCTCCAAAGCCTCGGTCGATTCTTGATGAGTCTGGGATGCTTTGGACATGATGAGCCCTTCACCCTTCAATCGGTGTGATGGGACTTGTGAATGACCTTGGCATTCGATCTCTCCACTCCTTTCAGTCTTTCCAGTGCTTTGTAGGATTGCTGAAGGTATTACGGTACTGCATTTTTTGTCTGACCGTTGTCGAGATCTTGACCAGAAATCGGTAGATAAATTTCTTTTGAGATTGGCTCCAGATTTGATTCCTCCAATTCTCTCGTGTTCTCCAAGACTTTGTAGGATACCGGGGGTGTGCCGCATTTATTGCTTGACCGTTGTTGGAATTTCGAATCAGAGCTAATTGAGTTCATTTGTCGCTGACTCGTGTCGGTGGATTGTCGCCCAATTGACCATCGAGATCCTTCCATTGATCGGGAATTCTTCGATCCAACCATTGATCGGTGAATCCTTCGCCGACGACGTTGGTTGGCGTCGCTCTTGTATTACTTCGTTGAAGTGTGTTCATCCACGGTGGGAGGTATTCTTCCCAATTGTTGATTGGTAGGCCCTCGGCGGCATGAATCGGCCTTGTCTGATGGGGAATTCTTTCAAGGTAGAACGCTGTTCTACCATATAAGCCTCGTCGAATTCATCAACTTTTCCCATAGCGGAGGAAATTGAAGATTATCGAGTTATCCCTAAGAATATTTGTTGTGAAAATATTCTTCCGAACTTCGACAAATTAGGAAGCGGTTTATACTCATAATCCTAGTTGGGTAGGATTAGGCGTTGATTGGCGTCGATGCAATCCGTGCGATCGAGTTATCCTAAGAATATTTCTTGTGAAAATATTCTTCCGAACTTCGACAAATTAGGAAGCGGTTTATACTCGTAATCCTAGTTGGGTAGGATTGGGCGATCGTTGATTGGCGTCGATGCAATCCGTGCGATCGAGTTATCCTTAAGAATATTTTTGTGAAAATATTCTTAGAACTTCTCGACAAATTAGGAAACAGTTTATACTGTAATCCTAGTTGGGTAGGATTGGGCAAGCGTTGATTAGCGTCGATGCAATCCGCATAATCGAAGTTATCCCTAAGAATATTTTTGTGAAAATATTCTTCCTGAACTTCTACAAATTAGGAAACAGTTTATACTGTAATCCTAGTTGAGTAGGATTGGGCAAGCGTTGATTGGCGTCGATGCAATCCGTGCGATCGAGTTATCCCTAAGAATATTTGTTGTGAAAATATTCTTCCGAACTTCTACAAATTAGGAAACAGCTTATACTGTAATCCTAGTTGGAGTAGGATTGGGCAACGCTGATTGGCGCCGATGCAATCCGCGATAATCGAAGTTATCCCTAAGAATATTTTTGTGAAAATATTCTTCCGAACTTCGACAAATTAGGAAACAGTTTATACCGTAATCCTAGTTGAGTAGGATTGGGCAACGTTGATTGGCGTCGATGCAATCCGCACGATCGAAGTTATCCCTAAGAATATTTTTGTGAAAATATTCTTCCGAACTTCTCGACAAATTAGGAAACAGCTTTATACTGTAATCCTAGTTGAGTAGGATTGGGCAACGTTGATTGGCGCCGATGCAATCCGCACGATCGAAGTTATCCCTAAGAATATTTCTTGTGAAAATATTCTTCCTGAACTTCTCGACAAATTAGGAAACAGCTTTATACCGTAATCCTAGTTGGAGTAGGATTGGGCAGCGTTGATTGGCGTCGATGCAATCCGATGCGATCGAGTTATCCTTAAGAATATTTTTGTGAAAATATTCTTCCTGAACTTCTCGACAAATTAGGAAACAGTTTATACTCGTAATCCTAGTTGGAGTAGGATTGGGCAACGTTGATTAGCGTCGATGCAATCCATAATCGAGTTATCCTAAGAATATTTTTGTGAAAATATTCTTAGAACTTCTCGACAAATTAGGAAACAGTTTATACTGTAATCCTAGTTGGGTAGGATTGGGCAGCGTTGATTGGCGTCGATGCAATCCGTACGATCGAGTTATCCTAAGAATATTTGTTGTGAAAATATTCTTAGGGAACTTCTCGACAAATTAGGAAGCAGTTTATACTCGTAATCCTAGTTGGGTAGGATTGGGCAGCGTTGATTGGCGTCGATGCAATCCATAATCGAGTTATCCCTAAGAATATTTTTGTGAAAATATTCTTAGGAACTCTCGACAAATTAGGAAGCGGTTTATACTCGTAATCCTAGTTGGGTAGGATTGGGCAGCGTTGATTGGCGCCGATGCAATCCGATAATCGAAGTTATCCCTAAGAATATTTGTTGTGAAAATATTCTTCCTGAACTTCGACAAATTAGGAAACAGTTTATACCGTAATCCTAGTTGGAGTCGACATATTTATCTTTACTTGGCTTTGGGCCCGGCGAACTTCGTTCCTATGAAGTCCCTTGACGAACCGAAGGTCGAAGAGGCTTCCCGAGTGACACTCAGCCGCTCAGAGGCCGCCGAGCCAAAGAAGCGTCGCCGTGCACGAATCGAGGCAGTGCGATGGGGAGATTCATAGTTCCGTGGCTGATACTTCAGGAGATGACCAGGAGGAGATTGCAACTCATGAAGAGGACTCTGGTACTCTCTCTTTTACTCTTATTATTCCCCTCCTATGATATCCTAGTCGACTCGATCTATCTTTTCGTGCATACCGAAAGAGATGCGGTCCGCCCTGCGATGGGGACAAACTCGCAATGGAGTTCCTTTTAAGCGAAAGAGACTTGTCCACAGATCTCGCCCTGCCTCTCGGACCATTAACCTGGATTCGACAAGCGAAGACTCTGCCGGTGATGGGGGTAATGTTCGGCTAACCCATAACCTTCTGATTATCCGGCTCTTTTATGAATCTCACGATTTCCTCCTGTGCAGAAGAATTTGGTGGGGGTGCCAATTTTGATTTTCCCTTCCCTGACTTTGCCGCGTCCAGCTTCGTGGAGCAAGTACTCGGAGCCATGGACGGAGAGCCCGAGAATACCAACATAGGACCAGGATTGGAAAATCCGGGTTCGTCTAACATTGGTATTTTTTCTACCCGGACAGCACTTGCAAAGACATGAAATTTGTTTCCCTGCAGTTCTCATCTATACTTCACACTCTTATGCCAGCTTTTTCGATGGAGGACTTCGAGGATTTGATGCGCGATTTACCCCGAGGCGCTCCTCCTCACGGCGATCTTGAGCTTGAGTTAGAAATTCCTAGGGATATCGAGGTAGATTCCTTTGAAGGTAAAACTCCCCTCCCTGATAATCATAGGACTATTCAATTTTAAATAGTACGTCTATGATTGAAAATGTCTCCCGTTTGATAACAGAGACTCGTCCTGGTGACATTGAGGCCGTTATTCCTGAGTCGCCTGCGAACCGCTGATATGTCGGACGTGCGGGTTGAGATCCGTTGATGCGCCCGCATTGCTGCTTTGTTTCACCGGTTTCATTAAGGCAAGAGGCTGGCTCTGGTATGAACCCTTCCACGCCAATACTCATGTTGATTTTGTTTTGGGGTTTTAACCTTTTCTTCCTTTTCGCGAGTGCATCCGACTCTTCACGACTTGGTGAGAGCTTTGATGTCTGACGACGATCCATCTCGGCTTATTATCCGGGTGGAAATTCGTTCGTTCTTTTCCTATTTGGCCATAGTGATAGACACACTTCTCGGTACCAGGCTTTCTCTTCGTCAGTTTCGGCCATTCCTTGATCCTAGGGTAACCACGATACGAGATGCGGGTTATTCAGAGTTGGCCCAGACCATTGCTGATGATCTCGATCATTTGGAGGTTAAGCTCAAAAGTCTGCAAGACTTTGAAGCAGCCGGGCTCTCCTCATACATAGAGACAGAGACAGAGGCTCGCCTGAAAGCTTGGCGTGATGCTCGCGTCATTACTGGACTCGAAGTTCAGATGCAGCAAGACCGGGTGCGTCTTTTGGAGACTGCTGTCACCGAAGCTTCGTCTTCCGTGGATCATTTTCAATCTTGTGTCGCTGCTGGGGAAGCGAGGATAGTGGAGCTCGAACAGGAACTTCAAGCGGCGAGGGAGAGTCTGATCATCTTGAAGCTGACAAAGGCCAACAAGGAGGAGACTCTTGCAGTCATGTCCGAGAAGCTTGAGTTTTCAAAGCGGAAGCTGGTCGAAGTCGAGGAGGAAACCGCAAAGACCCTTAATAGCAGCGAGGAGACTTTCAGGGCCGAGCTTCAGGAGGAACTTCAACAAGCTTTCCTCAATAAAGTATCTGATTTGAAACAGCAAATTTGCTGTCACAAATTTGATGTTTAGAGAACTTGTAACTTCAGACTTTCATCAATAAAACGTGTTTCTATCCTCTTTTGTGCTTTATTATGATTCTTTTATTTCGTCAGAAATAATTAACCATAATACTTATAGGATTTTGGCAAACCCTCGGTAGTCCAGCGATTTGATTAGCCTTTACCAACTACCGTTTGAATTGGGCTAGCGTGCGGATTATCTGGATCCATTCCGCACGTGACGTTATGCTAAAAGAATGAACTCTTCTAGTCTTGTTGCTATGATATTGAATACATAGACTTGGTACTCTTTTACGGGCAAGAGACCACCCGGCAACGCGTGTTACACGTAGACTCATCCCTTCTTAGGCTTCGGGATAAAATGCCCCGAATCTAACTCGTGTCTTCTTCAATCGGAAAAAGACTAAACCCGACAGCGGCGTGTGGCGTTGACTTTAAGGTTATTGGCCAACCCCCAGCCTTCAACGGGTTTGATGAGCCTTTACCAACTACCGTTTGAATTGGGTTAGCATGTAGATTATCTAAATCCGTTCTACACGTAACGTTGTGCTAAAAGAATAAAACTCTTCTAGACTTAATGCTACGATGTTGAATACGTAGGCTTCGTCTTTTATCACGGGAATAGACTACCCGGCAACGCGTGTGAGGCGTTGGCTTTATCCCTTCTTAGGTTTCGGGATAAAATGCCCCAGAATCTAACTCTGGTGTCTTCTTCAATCGGAGAAAGACTAAACCGGCAACGCGTGTGAGGCGTTGGCTTTATCCCTTCTTAGGCTTCGGGATAAAATACCCCAAGATGAATCTTGGTGTCTTCTTTTGACCGGAGAATGACTGAACCGGATTAAGATTGATTGAGGTGGGAAAGGAAGAATGTATCCTATTTCCCGAATGTGGAGAGGAAGGAGGATCTTGTCTCCTATTCCGGGTGAGGGACGAACAAGAGAGGAAGGTTTTGTATCCTATCTCTTGCCGATGGAGAGGAAGGAGGATCTTGTCTCCTATCTCCGGGTGAGGGACGAACAAGAGAGGAAGGTTTTGTATCCTATCTCTTGCCGATGGAGAGGAAGGAGGATCTTGTCTCCTATCTCCGGATATTGGAAAGGAAGGATTTTTGTCCTGTTTCCAGTGGGAGAGACTACAAATGGGATCTCCATTTTGAGACTCTTGAAAGATGAGACTAAGAGTGGGATCTCCACTCCGAGAATCTAAGACAAGAGAGGAAGAATGTATTCTATCTCTTGCTTCTGGAGAGGAAGAATGTATTCTATCTCCAGGTAAAATGTGGGAAAGGAAGAATGTATTCTATTTCCTGATGAGAAACTAAGAGTGGGATCTCCACTCCGAGAATCTTGGACGGGTACGGATAGCTTTCGCTTTAGTAGTATTGCTAACCAGAATTTGAAAGTGGACCTCTCGTTCGTGGAAGGAATCGAGAGGGGATTTTGCTGGTGGTTGGACCAGGGAGATTTTTAGTGGGCCCACCGTCAATGAATTTGATCGGTGAGAGAATTTTGGAGGAAAACACAATAACTTAGGGTTATCCTCATGACAATGAGTGAGATATTCTCTGAGGAACTTCCCATCAAAACGGGTTATCCTGAATGTATTAAGGATAATACTTTTCGAAACTTCCCATTTATCTAAGATTACTTGCCTGGCCGCCATTCTCAGGTGATGAGGCGATATGTTCGCTTGAATAGACCGTGTCTATTACAAACGGTCCTTCCCATTTGGGTTCGAATTTACCTTTCTTTTAGAGGTGAGGATTATCTCCAAAGCAAATGAGGACGAGATCTCCTCCTTAAAGGTTCTCTGTCGAACTTTCTTGTTGAAAGCCCTCGACATTCTAGCTTGATAGAACTCAATACATTGTTGAGCCTCGAGCTTCTCATCTAACATCTCAAGCTCTTCGAGACGCTTCGATGTTGTTCTTCTATCGCCATTCTCGCAAGGGCGAAGTGACGAACTGGATTTCCAACGGAGAATTGCTTCACATCCGTGACCGAGAGTATGGGTAGCTCTGCCGGCGACACGCGCAGCAGCGATATGCCCGAGTGCTTCTCCGAAGTTTATCGTCCCAGCCTCGCTTGTTATTCTTCACAAGCTTTGACAAAGTCTTGATGATCGTCTTGTTGAACGCCTAACCCATTCGGCCGGATTATAGGTCAGCCGACGACATCTTGTATCTTGAACTTTTCGCAAAACCTGATGAAGGAATTGCTGATAAATTGGGGACCGTTGTCATGCACGATCCGTCTTGGGACACCATGTCGATAGATGACATGGTGTTTGATGAATCTGACGACGGTACTCGCCTTGACCTCTTTTAGTGGGATTGCTTCAGCCCATTTGGAGAAGTAATCGGTGATCGCTAGAATAAACCGATCTCCCTTGACTGACGGAGGAAAAATGGGACCTACAACGTCCATTCCCCATGTCTCGAATGGCCAGGATGTGGCCGAAGGATGCGCTTGTTCGCCGATGCATATAATTCGCGGAATTTGACACGCGTGGCATTTCCGAAGCGCATCGACCAAGGCCATTAATCATTGTTGGCCGGCAGCCCATTCTCCGATTCGATCAGAGCTTGGGACCGTGCCGGTGTGCACCACATTCACCTTCGTGCTTCCCGAAGGACCTCTCCGCCTCTTTGTTTGAGAGGCATCGGAGCAAAGACCGCCATACCTCGACGATATAACATCCGGGTCTCGTGGTCGTAAAGAATGGGAGCTCTTGGCGGATTGACTCTCTCTCCTTCCGTCTTCGGCGAGAATACCGTGCAAGGCGTAGTCGATGATAGGAAAGCGCCAATCTCGGGGCTCCAACTTGGTTTGGGTTGCATGTACCTCTTTGGACACCATCCCTTTGTCTTCTTGTATGTCATTACATATTGGTACGAAGAGTTGGTGAGTCCTGACCGTAACTAATTGCTCGGTCTCAGAGGGTTGTGCTAACGACACAGCTAACGCCGCAAGTGCATCCGCGTGAGCGTTTTGGAGGCGTGGAATATATTCGATGAAGAACTCTTCAACGAAGTCCGCCATTTCGATTGCTACCGATGATAAGGAATTAGATCTCGATTTCGACTTCAGAGTCTCCGCTGATCCGCCCGACTATCGGGCCAGAATCGCCAGATGCCTCGAGATATTCGACCCCGGCTCCTTGGCGAAACTAAGTCCAATAAGTAGCGCATTGTATTCGCCACGCTATTGGAGCGTGGTTCTTCGTGAGTGAATAAGCACGGGCATGACATGATTCCCTGAAATCAAGACAACTCCGACTCCAAATGAGATTTTAGAACATCCGGGTACTCGCCACATGGTGGCTCGAGAAGCTCCATCAAAATACAATCGCCATATTTGTTGGTGCGACGTAGTGTTGACTTCAACTTCATCCGAAGATCATCATATAGCTCAATCAGATCCGCTGTCGGGCCGGGTACCAAGAGATCACAAATCGCTTGTCCTTTGACCGACTTCGTTGTTTGAAATACAAGTCATATTGGGACAAGAGCAAGGCCCATTTCGCTAAACGCCAACTCATCGAGGCCGGCTGGGTCATAAATATTCGGACCGGATTTACGTTAGAGATAACATAAATCGTCTGTCCGACTAAATAGTGTCGCATTTTTTGAATCGCGAACACTAATGCAAGGCACCGCCACCATTGGGTATCGAGACTCAAAGACCACCAATGTTCGCCGTAATACATCGCTTGTTCGCGGATCGCCGCCCCTGCTGAAAAGCGCTTAACGAGTGATCCGTTGCCTTGACGTAGATCAGAAATGGTTTTCCCGACTGCGGTGCAACAAGAACAGGAGGTTTAGCGAGATACGATTTGATCTCTTCAAACGCCTTCTGACAAGCGTCGTCCCAAATAAACGACACGCCCTTCTTGTTTAACTTAGAAAATGGTTGGCACTTTCCAGATAGGTTCGATATGAACCGTCGGATGTACGCCAATCGCCCTTGTAACCCCCTGAGTTCTCTCAGATTTCTCGGAGGTTGCAACTCTTGAATTGCCTTCACTTTGTCAGGATCGACGTGGATTCCTTTGTCGGTAACGACAAAGCCGAGGAACTTGCCACTGGACATCCCAAGGAAGGATTTGGCAGGATTCATCTTTAGCTGATGAGTTCGCGTGAGCTCGAATACGGTTCTAAGATCTTTAATGTGATCTCCTCATCGCGGCTTTTACGACTAAGTCGCCGACGTAGCATTCGACCGTTTTCGGAGATAATCTGGAAAATCTTAGTCATTGCTCGCGATATGTACGCAGATTTTGAGGCCGAACGGCATGACCGTAGCAATATATACCGATAGCGCTCAACGCCGGTGTTGGCATCATCGGGTGCATCTTGATTTGATTATACCCAAAAGCCATCCATAAAGGACATCCTCGAATCCACATGTATTATCAACTATGACGCGGTGATTGGCGAGGGAAATCATCCTTCGCAGCCGCTCGTGTCTCAGAAGTTGACACGCATCCTAATCGAACCATTCTTCTTCATGACCGGGACTATATTCGCCACCCAATCCGGATGTTGAATTTCCTCGATGAATCCCGATTCTATGAGTTTCTTTACTTCGCCTACTATTGCTCGAAGATTTGTGGATCTAAACCGCCTTTATGCATTGCTTGACAGGTTTGACATCCACTTTGATGTTGAGGTGATGAGTCACCACATTAGGGTCGAGTCCTGGCATGTCCTCATAGCTCCAAGCAAACACGTCGATGTATTCCCTGATTAGGGCGATCAGCTCTTCCTTCTCTTCTGAGGGAAGACTATTACTGACGTTTATGAGCTTAGGATGTTCCTCGTCACCCATGTTAACCTGGACTACCTCGTCCTTAGTGGGGGGTTCTCTTTGTTCGAATCTATCCCCAAACTGCTCTCTGAGTTGATGGATCCATGGGTCTTCCCATGTTGGCATATCTTCATCATTCTCCATAGTAGCAGGATCGATCGTAGCCATATTTGACATCAAAGCCTTGAAAGCTTCTCCGAGGCTAGTGTCAGAATCCCAAACCGAAGAATCAGACGAGTATCTGTCTTCTTCATCCGGTGAATGGTCGTCGATCAACCATGAGCATTCATCTTCTGAGGAGGATTCATATCCCAATCCTCGTCTAAATGCGTAGTAGTCATCTGGCTTCCCTTTTGGGACATATGCCGCTTTAGGAGGGACTCGAGGACCTCGCCCGAAACATAGACCTTTTCCTTGTGTCAAGTCATACCCCCACTTCTTCATGATACCCAGTGTCTCTGGACTATATCTGAATGTGTGGAGGATAGGCCCATCGTTATCCTCATCTTCTTCTAAGAAATGATTCGGCGTTGGAATTGCATCTCCTTTCCCGTAAACCAAGTCTTTTTCAATACCCGATCTTTGCGGGATGACGAGTGTTGTCCCATAGGAGTCTCGGAATTGCTTTTGTATAAAGCAAGATGATCGAGTTGGCAGGTGCAACTCCGGATTGTTATATAAACCTGTCATCGCATCATTCAAAGACAAAGGATACTCTAAATCGTCATTTATTGCTTTATCGGCAATTTGCCAATTACAATGTTCATCTGACGATTCTTCATCGTCAAGATTGATTACAAGGGGCACAATGTTATTTAAAATAAATCCTCCGCTATAATCAAGCCCGGCTTCGGCATCAGCTTCTTCACCGCTGTCCGTGCCTTGGGCCGATGATTCAGTTTCGGACTCATTACCGTAGAGGAGAGAATCAGTGAAATAATTCTCCATCCCCTTAAACGGCTGTTTGTCCGCGACCACCGTCTTGACCTCATTATTTGTGTCTACATACTTGAGACACTGATGAAGAGTGGATGGGACTATAACGTTATTGTGGATCCAGGGCCGACCCAACAATAAATTATAGGAAGTCTCTGCGTCAATCACGTAGCAAGTGACTTCGGACTTTAAGTCCCCCATTTGGCACTTAATCCGAATTTTACCAAGGGGGCGAGACCCACTGGTGTTAAATCCGTATATCATTGTGCGATTGGCCTTGACTCTTGGCGGATTCCAAGATGATACATAAGGCGCAGGGCATGACGCCATAAATGAACCCGGATCGACTTGGATCCGGTTGACTTCGCTAGAACCAATATACCCGGTAAAGTATAGCGGCCTATCGTGCTTGGAATTCTTGGTCTGCATATCCTCCTTTGTAAAGGTGATGCAGGGCAAGTCTTTAGCCGCAAAGTTGCATTGTTGTGCAGATTCTTCCGGAATCGGTTTGATCTGAGTGAGAAACACCTCAGAGTCAGCCAGAGCTTCTTGTAGAGCTTCCCGGGTTTCCTTTGACAATCGGAGCAACTCGTAGAGAGTTATTCTGGCCGGGATGTTCGCCAATTGGGCCATGACGTCAAAACGGTATGGAGAGCTCGATGTTCCCGGTCTATCCCTTACAATTGGGCGATTGAATCGGGACTGCTTCGGGAGTTGAGCTTCCTGGACCTGAGGCTGTTTCTCCTTTGCTTCAGCTGCTTTTTCTTTAGCAACTGTCTGCTGTTGTCCTTTCTCTGCACGAGTGGGAGGAGTCATGGCTACCCCCAGTTCAGATAACGTCTTCGCATTCGGGTTTGGAATCTCCGGATACTTGTAGTTGTATTCGTGCCCACTCCTTGTGGCAAAGACTTCATGCTCATCCTCCGAAAATTGGAAGGCTGCCACTTCTTCATCGTCCTTTTCTGGAATTGCTGAAGCGGCTTGGCATAATTTGCCTTTTCCCTTGGACCTCTTTTTGGCCAAAGACGCGGTCCACTGATCGTCTTCCAACAAATCAGGGTGGACCCAAAGGATTTCTCCGTTTGCCGTCGTGTGTGGTACGAGTCCCTTCTCACGTTGCCCGTGAGGATCTTCATTCATCATCTTTATTCCTACCTTCACAATTGGGGTCGGTTGAAACCAATCCAAAGGAACTGATCCGCTTATAGAGATCGTGATTCTCCCCACCTTCTTCTCTTTAGAAGGTTTTGGAGTGATGACTCTAACATCGATCAAGGCTTGAATCTTATCCCGAGATGGTAGCGCATTTCAGGTGATGTATGCCCCGTGATAAGCGCCAGCATTCTTAGATTCAGAACTTTGCTTGCCTCCTCTGGTTCACGCATTGAGGCAACCGGATTTTATTATTCTCCGTAAGGTACTTGAAAATGCCCGAACTTCCTCATCTTTGAACGAGTAAGTCTTGGGAAATCTCGAACCGAAGGTTTTGATTCGAAGTTTGTCGGCGCCATTGAGGTCGCGGTTGTCGCGCACGATTGCCATGATCGGCTGTGGTTGCAGCTCGAAGGTTTGATTGGCGTCTACGCCTTTGCCGGCGCTTTGCTCGCCGCGTGGCACAAAATTCGCTTTGTTCGGTTTGTCGCCGGCCGGCCTCTTTCGCTTTCTTCCTTTTAAGGAACCTTTCGCTTGTTTCCACGAACTTTCAAGTCCTTCCACGTTACGGATGGTGCCGTCCCCATTGCTTCGAGCACGCCTATCGATAAATTATCGTAGTGTCCGAGGATGAATTCCTCTCATATCGGATCCCGACAGCTTCATTGCCTTGTTACGAATCGCTTAACAAAGATATCCACGCTTCCATTCTTCGCTGCCGAGTAACGCTCCAATGGATACCTCGGTATCGCCATCAAAGAAGTTGGAGAGAAAC
Source organism: Asparagus setaceus (assembly GCA_012295165.1). Classification (NCBI taxonomy): domain Eukaryota; kingdom Viridiplantae; phylum Streptophyta; class Magnoliopsida; order Asparagales; family Asparagaceae; genus Asparagus; species Asparagus setaceus. The sequence goes on along the minus strand of CM022708.1, from coordinate 22,547,115 downwards.
AAGGACTCCATATCGCCCCACCGTTGATGCTCCCCGCTTAAGACGGCGGTACCAATCGGCGACTCCACGAAGGGTGCCAACGAATGACCTAACCATCGGGGTTCATTGCGAAATGACCCGAGGTGTGACTTGAAGTAAATCAAGTGTTGCGTCGGGGAACCCTTACCATCAAACGGTGTAAAGTTTATTAAGTTAAACTTTGAAGGGTATGGGATTGATTCCCACCCCCTCGGGTATGGGCAAGGGATACCCGTCTTCTTCACCTCTTGGGCGGAAATTAACGAGTTAATTTTGCTCTCGAGGTCTTTAATCTTCGCTTCATGAGCAACAGCAGCCGCTGGTTCAGAGGGTTATCATCTTCGGTGCTTCCTCCTGACCGAAGCTGGCATCTTGATCAACGTCGATGTGTTGACTTGATTCCCCTCGATGCTTTGTTAAAGCTTGGATCTGTTGGTCATGCATTTCTCTCATCGTCTGCATGGCCAACTCCATCTCTAATTTGAAGTTTTCCCGTTGCTTATTCAACGCCGTCCAAAGATCTTGGCCACCTGATTCAGACCGATCATAAGCTTTTGGGGTTGTCCGTCACTAGAAGTCAGATTGTCGGATGCCATTGCCGACCCAGCGTCTGATACTTCCTCCTCTGAAGGTAGCCCTCTCAAGAGCTTGTCGTAATTGGACCGTCGAATAGTCCCGGACCGCAAACGAGTTAACCGTTGCGATGCGCTAGGAATAGTCCTTGACGATGGTTCTTTGCTAGTCATATTATTAGTGACCTCTGGCAATTCATCCTCTCGGGATGCCATCCTTCTGCGGAATCTCCTTGACCTAGGTTTTGGCGTGTTAGTGCTAAGTCTCTGAAAGACCGAGACTCTTTCTGGAGTTCCTCGACAACAATTACACTCCGCGAGCACTGTTTTGATAAGTTTGGAGCATAAACATGACTGGGCTGGCTTGGGGGAGCACCTTCGAGATTTCTTTGTGTTCCCGGTACGGTAGTATAATTCGTCAGGATGAGTGTCGGAGCAATCTTCCGCATGTCGACACGATCTCTCGGGTATAACGCCCTCATCGTCAGATGAAAACGTCTCCGTCCGAGGTCAATTGTTTTGTAAGCACCGGCGAAAGTAACTGCCTTGACTTTCGTCGGTGTGAGGGTGAAGTTCGGCAGATTCTGACTTCAACTTTCAATCCGGTATGCAAAGCCGTAGGAATCTTCTTGTCTTTGTGGGTGCTACCCCCTGTATTAGGAGTGACCCGCGATTCTTTTAGCGGACCCAGGCGATCCTTGATGGTAAGCCTGCTGGTCGTGGCGAGAGTTGGCTTCGCCGAAAGTTTGGATGTAGACACCGGAGGTAATTTCGGCGTCGATACAACTTTTGTTGAGGTGCTCACAATTTCTGATTTGAGCACGGGAGCAGGAGTTGGCCTGCTGGGCTTGGATGCCAGGTTCGTCAGAGTTGAAGCGTCGACGGATTTGGGCTTCCAAACTAGCCGACTTGTTGACGACTTCTTGGTCGCCTCCTTCTTCAACTCGCGGGCTTGTTGCACCAAAGCCCTTGCTTGTGTGAGGAGCGCGCGACGCTTCCGGATACGCTCCTGAAGCGTAGAATGGTTCCGTTTAACTCGGACCCATTCGTTTGTCGCCGGCCTGTAGGAGTCGGCTACAATCTCAGACTTCAATCTCTGAGTTAACCTGGATCTTAGATCCGCCTCGTAGCGAACCCCATCCATTGATTCTTTCGCCTGGGCTACTTGTTTTGCCAGGCGCTGACGTCGCCTCTGACGGGCTCTCTTGGAGAGAGTCACGGCGCCATTGGCGGAATCGACCCCCTGTGAAGACAGGGGTTCTGAAGGTTTGGCCGTTGTTAGGGCCGGGGAACCACCGTCGCCTGTAGTCTTGACAGCGGTGGTGGTGGATTTTCCCGCCTCCGTATCTAAGGCCGATTGGGTCTTCCTTGCAGCGGAGACCATCTTGGACTTGCGGGGGGAACTGGATCTGGACGAGGAAGAGAGGTACTCCTCGTACTTCTTTTGGTCGAACTCGAACTCGACCTCCTCAATGACCGGGATCTGAATCCGCGGTTGCGACACGACGGCTTCTTTGTTGAAGCCGTTGGCTCCCACTGTGGTCGCCAGCTTGTTCGCGGGGAAAGTAGACTTGTTATTCATTGCTCGTTTGAACTTGTTTACAGCTTCGTTGGCCTACAACAAAATTTCAAACAAAAGAAATGCCTTTATTTTAGGCTTACAATGAAAACAAAAATTACAACCTTCTTCCTTTTGTGAACAAACACGAGGATCTCTATTTTACGGGATCCTCGCTTGCGTGGGATTCTTTGCCTGTGCCGGGGACTTTTTGTTCGTCCGTGGACTACCGCGCAATTCAGATCCAGGTGGAAACCCGTTCGAACTACAGGCAGGTGGGCTCGCTTCACGAGGGAAACGGCTACCGGGATCGTGACTCACGAAGGAGAGGATCACCTTCGGGGATCACACTCACGAAGGAGAGGATCACCGAGCGTGAGATCTACTAGGAGAAATCACGGCGCTATCACAGAGCCGACCGAGTTAAACACCTCGCGGTTTGTAGATCGGACGTGCTCGTCGGTGCTCGGGACTGTGCGTCGACGGCTCATGGATCTCGCGAGGGCTTTCTCAAGAATATCAGAAGATCCAACTCTCAAAAATCCAGCCAAAAATCTAACCCTCTGAAACTGAGCACACCCCCCCTATTTATAGGAGACAAAGGGGGGGTTTATGGCCGGCCGGACACCGTTGGTGTCCGGGCCTTGGCCGGACACCAAGTGGTGTCCGGCCATTGGTCGGACACCTTACGGTGTCCGGGTTTCGGCCGGACGCTGTTTTGACTTCGGTTTGGTTTTCGGACTTTTCGTGGCGTTCGTTCCGATCTTGTCGTCGTCGTTCTAAGTCCGTGCTTGATTCACTTGATTGGTTTCATCCCGTCAACGGTTTAAGTGACGATCGGTCGATGTTCAAATCCGATCCCGTTGACATTCGAATGCGATCGATCTCGTTGAAGCTTCGCCTGTTGGATTCATTTCATAACGCGTAGCCTCGTTGACTCGTACGCCTTGCTGACCCACTTCATGTGTTCGCGGACCCGCTTTACGCATTTGCGACATAGTTAATCGCCGGCGCTTGTCCGATGGGTTGTTGGTTGTTAACCCACCGCCACGAAGTTTCGCTCGCATCGATAAGCAATTTTTAACGCCTACAACTAAGAACAATCAAATTTCTGAGTAAATTAGATTTGATACAATCAAGATTAAAATATAAAAAAGGCCTAAAACAATCAAGATGGAAGATCAAATATTACCTTATAAAATTTCTAACTTTTGGATTTTACTAATCTAATATTCAATTAAAAATAACAAAACATTATAATTAAAGTGGGAGAATTATATTCAAAATAAAATTAAAGTAAATAATAACAAATAAAAATAAAATTAAGATTGATAAATAAAAATAATATTAACACATATTAATAACAATCAAATTATTGAGTAAATTAAATTGATCCAATCGAGATCTAAATAATAATAATAACTAAGAACAATCAAGATGGAAGATCGAGTATTACCTTCTCAAGATCACAACTTTGCACAATACATAATCTGATATCTAAAAACATAAATACTATAATTAAATGCAAGAATTATGATCATAACAAAATTAATGTTATAAAATTAATACATAAGGTCATTCAAAGTAAAGAGAAGAGCACCCAAAATCCATGTCAAAAGCATCATTAGTCTTGAAAAATTAAGAACAATGAATTTCTTTTTGGTGCTAAGAACAAAGAATTATTAAAAGAACTAAAAATTAACTTTGGAGAATTTTTTATGAAGAGAGAAAATAAATAATGAGAGACTCTTAAAAGATAAAAGATAGGGAAAATTGTGTCAAGGCCCCAAAAGCAATAACTTCATGTGACAAGGCCCCTTTGACTTTTTCTTATGTGCTTTAGCCCCAAGAAGAACAATAAAATGTGCTGCACCCCTTTTTTACCCATCATGACATGCCAACTAAGCATGGAGAGAGAATAAGAAACAAAAAGTCCAAAAATGCCCTTATCTTCTCCATTCAAATTTCTCTAGATCTAATGGCCATGGCTTCCTTTTTCTCATCTCTTCTAACCCATCTCCTTTCTCCTCTCCCCCATTTTCCTCCTTCATCCTCTCTTCTAACTCATTTTAAGCTTACTATCAATAGTCGTTATTTTCTCATAGATTAAATTGTGACACTATGGATCGTTGGATTATACCCCTCTAATATGAATTATGTGAACGAAATTTCAAGCTCCATAGGCCCATCCTCCTAGAGCAAAAGATATTTGATGATGATCTAAGCGAGGCTAAGGGGCGATTCGGTTCTATAACATGCGTTTTCCTCATCACTTCCCACTCTTCACTAAATAAAATTCATTCACACCAAGAATAAAAAACGTTGCCAACATTTACTAATTCTCATGTATTTATGATATTTCTTACATTTAAGCCTATAAATCCTTAATAATTAGTTTTTAATATTTTTCATGCCCATTTAGCATCCGACCATCTCCTTACTGTGTTTGTTCAGCTCCTGTCTCAGGTAGAGGTTTTATATGATATATGTTGTCCACAAAGAGCTTAACTCAACGAAGAGTTGGAAAAGTTATAAGCAGTAGCATCCGATACGTATCATGTTAAGTCTATTTTAATTCATGTTAAGTCCAACCTGGTTCGTATTAAGTCCAACCTTATTCGTGTTAAGTCTAACCTGGTTCATGAAAGTGGACTTAACACTAATCAAAGTGGACCTAACACAAATGAAAATGGACTTAAGTCTAACCAGGTTCGTGTTAAGTCTAATCAGGTTCGTGTTAAGTCTAACATGGTTCGTGTTAAGTCTAACCTGTTTCATGTTAAGTCTAACCAGGTTCGTGTTAAGTCTGACCTGTTTCATGTTAAGTCTATCCAGGTTCGTGTTAAGTCTAACCTGGTTCATGTTAAATCTATTTTAATTCATGTTAAGTCCAACCTTATTCGTGTTAAGTCTATTTTAATTCATGTTAAGTCCAACTGGTTCTTGTTAAGTCTATTTCAAAGTAAATATGTTTATACTTTCATGAAGTAAATATGTTTATTAATTTGATGCTCGCAATTTTCACCACTTTTCCTCTTCGGTTTATTTTCTTCTTTCAAATCTATCTCATAGCCCTAAATATATAAAAGAACTTGAATCATAGTGTATTGTGAAAACCACTCAATGGAACCCATGAAAAGAATTTACTGATGATGACGGAGTGAACAAGGTTTTGTGATCTGAGGGCCAACGCCGACAATTTCACCACAAATTCTCTCATGCCTTGTCTTGAATCATGAGAAATTTTCTTAACTGCAATCTCCAGCTTGGAATTAGGCAACTCACCTTTGTAGACTCTACCAAAGCCTCCAGTCCCAATTAAATTTTCCCCTTTGAACCATTTTGTGGCTTGAAACAGATCCTTGTATGAAAATCTATGAGGACCATAGTCGAGCTCCCAATCTTCAAGCACCTCAGCATATTTGTTCCTCTTCCTCACTATAACAACAGTCACAGCAACAACCAGTATCACAAAAACATGAAACTATGACCAGCCATGCGGCTATAACTACAAACTTCCCTTTCTGTTTAAGAACAGGTAGTGAATGAAGCTTTGCATAATCAAGAGGTCTCGCTACCCCATTCATCTTGAAGCTCCACCCAAGAATGTAATGCTCAGTATGAAAAGGACCATCCGATGAAGAGAAACCTACATGCATGGAATCAAGCATCAAGCTTGAAATATCAATAGTCGAGGACAAGAGGGGCCTTTGAGGTTTAGGCATTCCCATCAGGGATAAGGTAACATTGATCTGGTAAATTCTTTTCGTGGGTTCCATTGAGTGGTTTTTCATAATATACTATGATTCAAGTTCTTTTTATATATTTAGGGCTATGAGATAGATTTGAAAGAAGAAAATAAATCGAAGAGGAAAAGTGGCTGAAAATTGCGAGCATCAAATTAATAAACATATTTACTTCATGAAAGTATAAACATATTTACTTTGAAATAGACTTAATAAGAACCAGGTTGGACTTAACATGAATTAAAATAGACTTAACACGAACCAAGTTGGAATTAAACATGAATTAAAATAGATTTAACATGAACCAGGTTAGACTTAACACTAACCCGATAGACTTAACATGAAACAAAGTTAGACTTAACACTAACCATGTTAGACTTAACATGAAACAAAGTTAGACTTAACACTAACCATGTTAGACTTAACACGAACTGGTTAGACTTAACACTAACTCGGTTCGTGTTAAGTCCATTTTCATTCGTGTTAGGTCCACTTTGGTTAGTGTTAAGTCCACTTTCATGAATCGGTTGGACTTAACACTAATAAGGTTGGACTTAACACGAATAAGGTTGGACTTAACATGAATTAAAATAGACTTAACATGATAATGATCGGATGCTACGCTTATAACTTTTCCAACTCTTCGTTGAGTTAAGCTCTTTGTGGGCAACATATATCATATAAAACCTCTACCTGAGATAGGAGCTGAACAAACACAGTAAGGAGATGGTCGGATGCTAAATGGGCATGAAAAATATTAAAAACTAATTATTAAGGATTTATAGGCTTAAATGTAAGAAATATCATAAATACATGAGAATTAGTAAATGTTGGCAACATTTTTTATTCTTGGTGTGAATGAATTTTTATTTAGTGAAGAGTGGGAAGTGATGAGGGAAAACGTACAGTTATAGAACCGAATCGCGACCCCTTAGCTCAGTTAGATCATCATCAAATATCTTTTTGCTCTAGGAAGATGGGCCTATGGAGCTTGAAATTTCGTTCACATAATTCATATTAGAGGGGTATAATCCAACGATCCATAGTGTCACAATTTAATCTATGAGAAAATAACGACTATTGATAGTAAGCTTAAAATGAGTTAGAAGAGAGGATGAAGGAGGAAAATGGGGGAAAGGAGGAAGGAGATGGGTTAGAAGAGATGAGAAAAAGGAAGCCATGACCATTAGATCTAGAGAAATTTGAATGGAGAAGACAAGGGCATTTTTGGACTTTTTATTTTTTATTCTCTCTCCATGCTTAGTTGGCATGTCATGATGGGTAAAAAGGGGTGCAGCACATTTTATTGTACTTCTTGGGGCTAAAGCACATAAGAAAAAGTCAAAGGGGCCTTGTCACATGAAGTTATTGCTTTTAGGGCCTTGATACAAGTTTCCCTAAAAGATATGATTAGTTTTTATTAACATGATTTCAAGTTCCTTAATTGTAGGTTGTTGAAAGTCAACTTAACAGAGTTGGAGCCAAAATTTTGTTACTATATTTAACTAATATCTTAATTGATTCAAATATCTTAATAATTTTGATAAAATAAATCTGATATATTTAGCTTACATTACATTAATACTTAGTGTTATCTTTTTCCATATCTTTAGATGCTTATTTTCCGTGATATTTAACTAATACCTTAATTGTAATAAAATAAAGATTTTTTTATAATTTTAGTTTTTCTTCTTACATTTTTTGATAGATCATCATTCTCTAAATTTCTTTCTTATTTTTTCATCAAGAACAAAACAAAAAGGGTAGAAAAATAAATTAGAGAGAGAGAGATTATCAATCCTAAAATAAAAAGAATTTCTCACTTTTAATTAAAAATTAAATTATATTTATTAAAAGAATGGATCCCAAAAAAATTCCCCATGTTTTTAATAGTCTCAATTATATTTCTACTTTTTTATTATTCGTCATCTGTAGCTAAATAAAGAATTAGAAAAACTAAAATAGAAAAGATCCTCAATTCTAAAAAGATTCCTTTTCTTTTAAAATTCAAATTAGAACAATCAAGATCTAAATAAAAAAGGAAGAATATTTGATATGGAAGATCGATTATTACCTTGTAAAGATCATAACTTTAGGGTCTAGATAATCTGATGTCCAATAAAAATAACTCAAATGTTATAATAAAAAGTGCAAGAATTATGATAAAAATAGAAATTAATGTAAATAATAACAAATAACAAGTTAACATTGATAGATATAAAGAATAATTGAATTTCCAAGTAAATTAAAATGGACATGATCTAGATCTAAAACAAAAAGAACTAAGAAGAATCAAGATAGAAGATCGATTTTCACATTCTCAATGTTGGAACTTTCAGGCTATACACAATATAAAATTAATTCAAAAAGAAAATACAAATATTACAATTAAAATGCAAAAATTACAAACGAAATAAAAACTAAATTAAATAATAACAACTAAAAAATTGATACATACTAGGAACAATGAATTGTGAATAAATTAAATTGATACAATTGAGATATAAATAACAAAAATACTAAGAACAAATGACATAGAAGATTGATTATGATCTTCTCAAGATTATAACTTTTGGACTATACATAATCTGATATCAAACAAAAATAACACAAATGTTATAATTGAAATTCTAGAACTATGATCAAAATAAAATTAATATAAATAATAATAAATGGAAAAGAATTAAAATTGACACATACGATCATTCCACACAAAAGTGGAAAACACCCAAAATCCAAGTTGAAAGCACCTTCAATCTTGAAAAGAATTAAGAACAAAAATTATTCAGAGAATAGATGCATGACATGAATTTAGACGACCAATTTCAAAATACTTAAAGATTTGGGGACTACTTATCATAATATGAAAGCTTTGAGGACTAATAAAAACCATTTGGTTTATTTTATTTTATTTTATTTTTGTTGTTTACAGTTTATTCATTCTACTGTTTCTGGTTTTTCCTTTAATTTATTCTTTAACCTAGTAAAGAGAAATAAGATTGAACCTAATAGACGAAAAATGATCATTTTAATAATTTATTATAATTGGGATAGATAAAGATATCTTGAATATGCGCATAAGTAGTAATCCATGTATTTTCATCAAAGAAAGAAATTTATAATTTTGTTGTTTAAAAGATTGTTACAAAGGTAGTTTTCTATATAAATTTTAGTATAGTTCCTCTATATAATTGTTTAGTTTTTATTTTTAATTTTCACGCGGTAACAAGACAATTAACAAAGTTGAGATAGGAATAAAGATTATTGGGATTCTTTTACAGAATTAGATTAAGAGGTTTTGAAATCAGAAAACTTTTCAATGGATTATGTTAGATCTAAACTCTCACGCAATGTCAAAGTTCTAGTCTGGTGTAAGGGTTCTTTAACAAGATACCGGATAAAATATATTAAATAAAATAGATACTGCTTTGGAGTTTTGATATAGTCGAAGAGTGTTTTTGACAAAGCCGGTAGAGCAATCCAAATTCAATTCCCACCGATTATATTTAAAGCAGAATCTAATAATAAATTGATGCCTAGAATTTGACCTCTATATAAGCTTAACTTACCGTGACATGTTAAAATATATAATTATAATACTCCATCCTTACCACGACTTTGAATGTAAACATATCCGTAGACCTCCACTAGTACTTCCAAGCTTAGAATGAAAACAAAAATATCCAGCTAATATCTCGAATTTCTTTCTTCAATAGACAGCATGATGAAGCCATCAAAAGGTACGAAAAAGGATAGTTTATGTTATCTGCTCAACCTCTAATGTACATTAAATTAAATCTAAATGGATGGTCTTGATCTCGTAGTTGATGACGGTGACATTGTTTAGATGTAGGAGGACACCTTTGTTAGCACATGCCTTGTAATTATTTGAAGGGAAAAGTCTATATCTTGATTAATTACTTATCCCTTCTAGCTCATCAAAACTTTTTTGTTTAATTTTATTTTGTTTATATGAACGTGAATGGAGGCACGATTGTTGTGTGTAAATTGCGGGAAGGCTCCAGCAACCTCAAAAACAGCTTTTTCTTCTGGGTAAAACTTCACAAAAACCCCTAAGCTTAAAAGTTAAGAAAAACTTTTTCAGGTTCTCACAAAATCCCCATAAGTTTGAAACTTTTCTCAACATCCCCTGGAACCGGTTAGCCTTCATTTTTTCGGTTTGGGTTAAGAGAATTTCACAAAACTACCACTTTTTCGTTTAATTTGTGGAAATCCAAAAGCAGGACGTTAAGTGACATTTTTAAAAATCAGAAGAATAATCTGGAGATGGGTGAAGAGGCTTTTTACTTTTGGACCGACCTAGGTGTTATAGGATGAAAGATAAATCTAAGATAAGTATCATTAGTTTTGGGATATTTTGCATAAAACTATCACAAACATTTGCATTATGAAAACTATCGTAAACCTTTTCACTATGCCTTGACGATATTCGAGGTAAATCGTTAGGTATTTCTCATGCGACATGCTTGGACAATTTTTCTTTAATAAAACTTTTTTTTACTAAACTATCAAACTAAGGGTGTGTTTGGCAACTCTAAAGAACTAGTTTTAGTGGCGACCAAAATAATAATAATAATAAATAAAGAACTAGTTTTAGTGGTTACAAGTTTGAACAAATAGTCTAGCACTAGTTTGGCAAGTAAAAAATTTGAGCAAAACTAGTTTATGTTTGGCCTAATTTTGTATGATAACCGGTTCTATTTCAAACCAAGTCCCCGTCGATTTGAAATAGAAATAGTTTGCTTTGGCCCTAAAAAAGCATTGGAAAATAAAAAAGAAAGGTGACAACTAGCATTAGACTAATTTTGTTTAAAAAATAGCCAAACTAGGTTCAACTTAGAACTAATTCATATAAAAACTAGTTTATTCTAATCTAGGTCAGTGTAGCTAGTCCAAAACTAAACCAGGCTAGTTTTCTAGTTGCCAAACTGACCCTAAGGGTCTGTTTCGCAAACTGGGTAAACTAGTTTTAGTGGAGATAAAATAAAATGAGTCTATAGGCTTTGCCCTTGTTTAGCAAATAAAAAAGAAGGGGAAAAACAAATTCTTTTGAGGTCCACTTTTGCTCAATAACTAGGCTAAACATAAACCAACTCTCACTTGGTTTATATAAGAAAACTAGTTCAAATAAAGTCTACTCTACAAATTAGCCAAACTAAACTTAAGTTAGAACTAGTTTAATAAAGTCTAGTTTAGCAAAACCTAGACCAAGTGGAGCTAGTTCAAAACTAGTCTACGTTATTTTCAAACTTGCCACACACACCCTAAACTTTCCAGCATCCTAATTTCCACAATGTAACATGCTCCATATTCCAAAGAAATGTGTGCATTGCATAATTTCAATTCACTCTTTCAAATTCAATCAGAATTTTTATTATAAAATACAAAAAGAATGCCCCGAGCCTTTTTCTACATTAAAATTGTTGCACAAAGGATTATGCTAGCTCTTTCTGCCTAACTAATCGTGAAAATTGTCGGCTTGCTTCCACAACAAATAGTTAGGAGAATCAAAGGAGATTGAATTAACCAGACGATCATCGATCATGATGACGCGGATGAGAACTGTCGTCGGTTGTATTTTCTGCGTTAGTATAGCAAGTCTTGATGTAGAGAAAACTGTACATACGGATAGGGGCTTTACTCAAGGCCCTGAACATCCTTCCTTTGTCCTTCTTTTGTGGTTTGTCCACTGAACCCTGTATCAAATCAAAATTTAGGAATACAAATCTTATCAGAACAGCTCCTTCAAGAGCAGCGTGATTTTAATTATAAAGGGATTTATTTAAAATTTTTATTTCGTTATTTGTCGTCCCTATGAATGGCTCGAAACACTACCTGCTCTTATGTAGGTCTTCTGATAAAATTTTCATACTAGAGTTCATAGGTATCTATTTAGAGATTCTGTGCAAACTATCATGAACTTTGAAGAAATTAAAAGTTCTTTAACGGTGTTAACAATGTAAAGAGCGCAAATGTCCAAAAAAAAGATCATGTGATTGTCATGTGATAATTTTTGCTAAAACAGTTAGTCACTATAGTTTATTTTAAAAATATTGTGATAGTTTTCTAACAAAAAATATTTTTTGATGAAATAAAAAATATCTTAGGATATTATTTTGTAAAAGCATTATTTTATGCTAGTTTTGTGAAACTTATCATATCTTCTGTATATTTACATGTTTTGAGAATTAAATAGATGAATATAATTATTGTATTTTGTTCGATTTAGTACCTCGCTTGAGATCAAGGAATTGCCACTGTTCTCTTTTTCATGAGTTTGTACTGATTCTTTCTCCTCTTTCTCTTGAGCAAGCTTCTCTTTCTCCTCTTTCACTTGAGCAAGCCTCTCTGCAGTAAAATAAAAGTTTATGTAAGTTATTTGTTAACTTGGTTCTAGGAGTGTCATATTAGAATATAAATATATAATCCTCAACTTTTACCACAACTTTAGAGTCGTGGTATAATGGCTAGGACTTTAAGATAGTATTAGAGCAACCCGTGTCATATAATTGTGATAGAAAGCCAAACCATCTCAAATAAGACAAATAAGAGGGCATTTATTTCTTGACTTTAGATCCCCTCTTGTTTGTAGACCATAAAGTGTCCAATTATTTTTAGAATTTTTATGATTTATTTAAATATAAATCTCGTCATATTTTCATGATTTATGCTTACTCCCAATCAGGCCAACATAATAATTCTATTGTGGTTATGAAACTCTTCGATGGACAAAATAGGAAATAAAATGAGAATCCCTCGTCTCAAAACTGCCTATCACATGTGGACAATTCCATAAGATGCATAGTGATTACAACGATGTACAATTAATGCTTCATTTGATGAAAAAAAAAATCTAAATTCATAATTTCAAAAAAAAAAATAATATCATTGTACCTTCTTTAATCTTTTGGATCATCTTGACCGAATCATCATCAGAATCCCTTGCAGCTAGCGGCGCTGTGCAATAAACTCGAAAACTTGGTGACCCAACCATTTCTTCCTCCTCACTCTCTCTTCTTTTAATCATCCTTCCTTTCATATTCTCTTTCTCCTTCTTCTTCTCTTCAACTACAATCACTATCTCTTCAACTGCTTTCCTCACAGAGTCATCATCGACCCCATCCTGATCATTTGAAGATAATAGCTCTGTCGTAGATACAATGCTGGCGTGTCTCACCCTCCGCCTTTTCTTCATCTCCTCGAATTTCTCTCGAAATGGCAGGAGTTGGGTAGGCATCTGGTTCTCTTGATCCGACTTCGATGTGAAGCTACCCATCAAAGTGGATCAGAAGAAGAAGAAGAAAGAGGTCTAGAGGGAAAAGAGATTTGAAATGTGGAAGAGTAGAGGATATAGGGTTAGGGTTCGAAGAAAGGGAGGATAAACTTTTTTTCTAAATCAAGAAAGTTCATTTTGTTAGCAAAGGTAATAACGGTTGAGTTGGTGGTTGGTTATTTTGGGAATCTATGAGACTAAATTTGAATGGAAACTAGTGGTTTAGTTAATATGGGCCCCACAAGATTAATGGACAGAAATATGCTTACTTTGTCTTGAGATCCTCTACATCCTTGATTATATAGAGTGTCTACAACTTATTAATAAGTCACCAATAAAAATTCTTCACTCAGTGTACCCCATGAATGATACTAATTAAATAAATTATATAAATAAATCTTATACTTGTGGAGCCCATTAGATAAATCAATATTATTCATCCACTTAAATAATTACAGGCACTCTCTACAATCAATGATGTAAAGGATCTCTTCTTGCTTACTTTTAATTCGTGTCTCTTTGTACCTTGAGTTTTTCGTTTTTCTATTTTTTTTACTTTTCATGAAACAAATTAAGATCGAATCGTGTCTTGAATTTGAGATGTCCTCTGATCTAACTCGTTGCTTTACCAATGAACCTACGCCTCGTTTGGTACGCGGGAATGGAGTCAAGTGAGAATGGAAAGAAGGTGGGAATGGAATGGAATAGATGTGGGAATGGAATGCTAATTCTCATTCTCATGTTTGGGCACGTTTAGAGAATGAAACGGGAATGAGAATCTTATTCTCATGTCTACGTTTGGTATCATTTATTCACAAGTGAGAATAAAATTTAGTTTTCTAATAATGCCCATGTCCAAAATTAATATAAACTATAGTATCTATAATTTAAAATTTTATATGCATAAATTATCACATTCAACAGATTATTATAAATATCCAAATTCTAATCAAAAAATCCATAAAATAATACGAGCAAAATAATACGAGCAAGGTCAAACAAGTGTTTAAATATTTTATATCTATTTGTATATTTGTACGAGCATCTAATAATATTTTTTCTATAAAAATAATTTTTCATATGGGAATTTATATCTATTCGTATCTTTTAAGGAGGGTATAATCGGGAATTATTTGATTATTTTCATTCCCACTTAAGTGGGAATATCAATTCCTTATTAAATAGTTGGGAATGACAATTCCCACATAAAGTGGGAATTGATAAGAAGTGAGAATAGCAATTCTAGCATCTAAAAATGCATCGTGTTTGATAGGCATGAATAAAGAGTGAGAATTGCATTCCATTCCCACTTATTTTAAATTTCACTGAGTTTATTTCATATAGTAAATTTGGCTGGATTAAAGTTCACACACATTTTAAATTTTATACAAGAGTAAACGGTTTTATTTAGTACTTTTTATAGATGAACTAGTCTCGTTTGACTTTAATGTTTTCTAAAATATATCTATTTCCAAGTAGTTCTTATACATTTGAAAAGTATAGCTTGCAATTCTATAACTAAATAAATGGGAAGGAAAATAAAACATTTCTGTCTTTCTTGCATACTAGTTTTATTACCATGTGCAAAGCACAGACTAACATTGTTCTCTTTAACTTCATATCTTTAGGGTGTGTTTGGCAAGTGTATAAAATTGGGCCAGGACTGAACCTGGCCCAATTTTTTATTGAATCATGTTTGTCAAACTTTGAGGTTAGACTTGACCCCATTTTTTGAACTCAAATAGTGCCACTAAACTGGTTTTGTTTTGGACCAGGGGGGGTGTGGTCCAAAGCAAAACCAGTTTAGTATAAAACTGGGGGCCCAGTTTTACTCCATTTGCCAAACACACCCTTAATGTTTGCACTCTCTCATGTATATATTTGGCAATTGTCTCAGCTTGTATGTGTACTATCAGATACAAGTGAAGTAGTGCATTGCTTTACCAAAAGAAAAAAATCTCCATTACTTATTAATATGAATATGATATATTCCCCGAACAGTAATATAATTATAGGATTAATAATTATATATTTATACACTTTGAGAATTTTATTTATTGTTTTATGCTTATTACTAATTTTCTATATAACATATAATTTAGCTTTAGCAGACTTATTTTAGTTCATCTTTTGTATAACATCTATACCATCATCATTAGGCTTAATACAAACTTCGGAAATACATTAAAATGCCATTGGTGCCCAAAATTAGAGAGAATGCAAAGGCTAATTGAGGAGGTTTTGGGCCATTGAATATTTAGTTGGGCCTTAATACAAGCAACGGATTGTTCCCGCTGATAATTGGGTCAATTAGCTCCGTCGTTAAGTTCCTTAATAGTCCCACATCGATTAATCAATATTTTTAAATAGCATTAAAATAATATAATCCAACGCAATTAGTTGCTGAGCTTGGTAGCGCAAGCTTGTCACCTAAGCCGGAGCAACTAAGCTTTGTTGGAAGTTGCAAACAAATTGAACGAGTGGAACACACGATATTGTGTGTTTAGCTAAAGTAATGATATATGCAGATTAGCGTAACCTCTAGTATGGGTGAGTAAGTCTTTCAAACAACAATCATTATATTAGTGTATACTTTAAAGCAAAACCAAATGATAATTTACATTAAATTATGATTAAATATGATTGTCATGTAATTGAAACTATATTAACTAATATTTATTTAATACAATCCTTTTATTTTTCAAAACTTTTCCTTGTTTTTGGTATACTTGTCAATAATAAAAACTCGGGACTCCTTAGTTTGTTTATGTTTGTCTTCAATTCACACAATAATTCTTTTATTTTTAAAAATTTTCCT